>QANU01048897.1:0-47637 GCA_003254905.1 Nissolia schottii | reverse complement strand
AGCACTTATCTCGTTACTTATTTTCTCTTATTTCCTCACATTCACTCCCCCGGGATCCTCTGCGGACCCCAACCAACACCATTCCTGGTTCCCGCTCATCAACCTTCTAGACTCCCCTCAGTTCCTCTCCGCGGACCTACCCCGCTACACCTGACGAACCAGACTCTCTTTTCTTCGTTTTTCTTGCTTTCTTCTTCCTCTTTTCTCATGAACTCCTCTTGAGTTTTTCACACATACAAATCCTATCTAGTCCAGGTCACAGGACCCTTCAGAATCATCTCCTAAATCCTAACATAGCATTTCTAACATATTTTATCACAAGGCATACAAAGACATAAACACATACAAGCAAACATAAGCCACCAAGGGGTGACCAAAGCCAAGTTTACCCACTTGTAGAAAAACCTGGTAGTGGTGAAGGAAGCTTGGAGTAAAGTCCCAAAGGCCTTGTTGTTTCCAAAGCTTGAGCTCCTCCTTTCTCCAAGATAAAGATCCTTAAGCAAGGTGGAGGGTGATGAGGTTTTTCCTCTAGATTTTGGGTGGAAGAAAATGAAACCAAGGTGAGGAGACTTGAGGGGCTGTGTTTCGGTTCTTGGGAAGTGGAAAAAGGTGGCAAGAAGGCTTGGCTTGAAGCTTGATGTTAGATGTTCTTGGAGCTTGGCTTGGTGTGTGTTCTTGGAGAATATGGAAGATGAAAATATCTCTTGGAGTTTTGGGGGAGAGGCTCGGTTTGGGGTGGCTGAATGGTGAGGGAAATTGGATGAATTTTAGGATTTAGAAAAGGTGATGAATATTAGAAAGCATGGGCTTAGGTATGGGTGGGTATGGGCATGTGTAAGAAAGGTAAGGTGATGGGATTTTGGAAGCATGACTTAAGGGATTGGACAAAATCCCAATCAGCCGTGCAGTCCTCTCTCACTCGGTTCAGCTGCTGAAATTTTCATTTCCTCCCGGTTCTGGTTCGCTCATGTTTTATCGCTCGCAGTCTCGGTGCGTCGCGCACAGTCGTCCGAAAAATATTCCGTTTATACCGTCGCGATCCTCTAATTACCCCCTTCCTAAGGGTATTAACATTTAAAGGTGTTTGTGAATTTTTCTCCGGGGGATTATTTTCATGGACACCCTTTGCGCGTCAGAAAATTTCATCGGCGACCAACGACTGTCCGGCTGTCTGCCGAATTTCCTATCGCGACACGTTTTATTTCCTAAGGATATTCGACTTAATAATTTCCCATCTTAATTCTCTAATCGTGATTAGAAAATTGATTTAATAATTATATCTACGATTATTTCTCTAAGGAAAATCGGGATGTTATATTTTACAAAGTAGTTTTGCAGTCAAATACATATAGATACATACACACAGTCATAAAATCAACCACATAGACAGTGAGCTTAGAGTTACCCACTTCCTATGCTAAATCAGAGTTGATGAGGGGATTGCGGAGAAAATCCTGGGCACAATAGTATGCTCCAAGAAATTTTCGGGAGTCCAGCAACGCTTCCGTGATGTGCACGAACGGTACTAGAAATAGAAAAACTGAAGAGAAAGTGAAATATCAAAATTTTTTTACTTAGGGGCCCTTTCATAGCCGTGGCCCCCTGCTAACTTATTTATTTAATTATTAATTAATTTTATTAATATATTATTATTTTATTGTAATTATCCAAATATTTGGCCCTCGGTTCAGTTTCGGTCACGTTTGATAGCATTTGGTAACTATTCACCCGTGTACAGATATCCGAAAAATATACCGAACACATATCCGCGATCTACAAATTTTTTCGGTCAGGGTGGCACACTGAAACAAGGTATCCGGGAACTTGTTTCCGCTAGCCTATAGTTCATAGATCCCTTTGTCCCTCAACCGGATCTCCGTTTTGACCGAAAACGGGAATGGACTTCGCGGTGTTCCGCGAGATCGTAACTCCATGGTTATCTCCAAAGTTTAAGGGAAATAGATCTTGTAAATAATTTTCCCCGTCCTAAAATTGCTTTCCTTTATGCGTTTTATTAGGCAAAAATCCATAAATTTTACAAAATTTTTCTAAGGGAAAAATCGGGATGTTACATCACGTACCCGCGTACTTATACTCGTAGCATCCATAATACTTAAACATACATGAACATACATACGTACAACATTTACCACATAGGACTTTATGCATGCCTGAGGGATGAATCTCTTACGCGTCATAGCAACATCCTTCTTGTTACTTGTAGCCCGTCATACTCCCATGTAGTTCGTGGGATCGTCATCTCCTTGTGGCTACAACCTACTATTGTCTCCGTGTCGCACTGATCCAGGTAGCATTTAGCCTTGGGGGATCCTTTGCCTTCGAATAACGATGGGACAACCATTCTTCGTGTAGAATGGTTAGGGGGTCACTACTCCGGGAAGGGGCTCACTTTGTCCACAGCTCGGGGGGACAATCACTCGTTCACTCTTTAGTCCACTGCTAGGGGACATCACTCTTTTATTTCGTCGCTGATCTAGGTAGCATTTAGCCTTGGGGGATCCTTCACCTTCGGCGATGATCACTCTTTTTCTTTCTTTGTCCACGACTGTGGGGACAACTTTCTTTTGCCACAACTAGGGGCGTAAATCACACTGCTACTCTGGGGTGTGACACATCACTACTGGGGATGTACTTTTCTGATGCCACTGCTGGGGCGTAAATCACATTCTTTGTCCACGACTATGGGGACAACTTTCTTTTGCCACAACTGGGGGCGTAAATCACACCACTACTCTGGGGTGTACCACATCACTACTGGGGATGTGCTTTTCTGATGCCACTACTGGGGGCATAACTTTCTTTCTCTTTCGTTCCTTTCTTGCTTTCTTTTCTCTTATATCGGGTCGATGCCTGTGCTCAGGTCTAAGCATACGTTTCTTTATAAAACCATTCCTTCTTGCTAGACTGGCAAGGGGCGTTGTCATGCTTGACGTGCCAAGAGATAGGGATTTCCTATTATATAACTACGTCATATCTCTGGGCTACTCCCAACCCTCTATGGTCGGGGCCCGTCTTTAGACTTATCTAGTTCCCTAGGTCCATTCTTTATCTTAATATAATTAGGTGACTTTAACATCTAGTTATCTATAGTCATCCTAAGCCCTACCGACGACCGAGTCCTCATGATGCAAGTTACTAGGCTTACTATACCGTTACCATTACTTCTCTAGGTCCTTTTCTAGGTTTTCATGCTGGTTGGAACATAGAGAAAAGCTAAAATCTTAAGTTCTTCAGTGGTCATTTGAATGTCCTGGGCTAGTCATTCGAATGACACTAAAACTTGGCTCCCCATGGGTAAAAATGAGCAGTCATTCGAATGACATGGCCTTGTCATTCGAATGTCCTCTAACTTTTGCTCTCTATTGGAAAACCTAATGGGTCATTCGAAAGACTTGTGCTAGGTCATTCAAATGACCTGGTAAAAATTGCTCCTAGATGAGTAAAATTCATGGTCATTCAAATGATTATGCTGAGTCATTCGAATGTCCATGCCTTAAACTCATTCACAGTGTTATTTTTCTCTGAAAACCATTTTTAACTTCCCATGGGTTCCAAGCAATACAATTATATTTTTCCTAACATTAAACTACTAAAAATGGTCCTTACATCCTTATCTCTATATTTTCTACATAACATTTCCTATTTTTCCTTCACAAAAATACACACATATAATAACACATAAAAAGCACATAGACAGTGGTGGTCGGATTACCCACCTCCAAATCATGTTTGAAGATGGTGGAAGTGATGAGGAAATATTCCTAAGCACGTAGGATGATCCTGCTATTTTTCCTGAGTCCGACAGCGTAACCGTAATGTGCATGAATGGAACAAAAAAATGTTTAAGCAGATGCCATGAAGTGAAAAATGAAAGCAGCGGAGTGGCCTTTTTATAGCACTGAAGGCAGTGGCAATTATGCCGCCTCAGTACTTTATTATTATTATTATATTATTATTATTATTACTATTATTATTATTTTTACTATTACTATTATTATTAATAATATAATATACATATCCTTATCCCTGCCACCGAGGTACAGGGGACAAGTGAGAACTTAATTACCGGTTTGGTATTATTTCGATCATGTTTGATTGCGTTTGGTTGTTAATCACTCATGTGCTGATGTCCTAAAAATATTTCGGACATACCGTCGCGATCTACTAATTTTTCTTATTAGTAGTTTGATCCGGTTGAGGTATTCTTGGATTATTTTCTTATTAGTGTATTTTACGGACACTTTGGGTATCTAGAAAAATTCTCGATTGGACCGAAAATCGTCCTGAATCTCAAGAAAGTCCGTGAGATCGCGAAATCCTAACCCTAACTGCGCTTTTTAAGAGTTACAGGTAAGAATTTAACTTTCTCGCCTTCCTGATCAGCTTATAATTATTTGTTACGAAAAATCTCCGTACGGGAAAAATCGGGATGTTACACAAGGCGCGTAAGAGAACCCCTATCCCCTCATGTATAAGTATGTGATGTATGTATATGATTATATATATATATATATATATTCGCTATAAGGCAATGTCAAACGAATCGCAAGGTTGCCTATAAATATATATGTATACAAGAAAGTATGAGAAACGTGAGAACGTGACCCGATGTCACGTTGCTCCAACGAATAGGACTAGCAAGCACGATAAATCCCCTGATAGGTAATACAAAGATTAGAATATCCCCAGTCACCAAGTAAATTAGATAAAGCTACTCAGGGCTAGTATGAATTAAAATAAGTAGGGACTCTATTATATTTTGACACCTAGAGATCTCCTGAGTGGCCTGGATCATAAATGAAGCGAAAATAGATGGCTAAGCCCTAGGATCTCCACTAACGACGTTCTCATTCCCCACTCATTTATGATTCCAGGAGAGTATGATGAGTACGCTGGAGCAAGATGGGCATCTTCGTACAGGTAAAGACCTTGGCATCAAGAAGTTCCAAGGAAAGAAGCAGAGTAACAACGTTTAACTATGTATCAAGATGTGTTTTGTACTTAGGATTAGCTACAGGGTTTAGATATGTCCCTAGCTCTTATGTGAATTAAATGTATGATGTATTAGTACAATCCAATGTGTAACTATTTTTGGACCAACATGAATGAATGATAAGCTTTCTATGACACTTGTTATGAACCCTTGTTGGTTACGCCGTTAAACGCTTAAGTCTTGGGGACTCTATCATTTGTTTATATATGCATGTCTTATTGATCACGCATGGCTCATATTTTATGTTTTAATAAAGGAAGGAAGAAATTTTAAAATTGGTCCATATTTTAGTAAAAGAATATTTTCAAGGATAAATATGGGGGCAAGAAGTATCCCAACCAAAGCAGTTAATAACCCTGTGAGCATTGTTTACGACTATAGCGTAAGTAGTTAGCAGGGATGTTACAGTTTGCACTATCCGACCCTAAGGCTTTGAGGCAAGGCCCTCTGGCCATGCCCCCGTGTGTCCTCACTTCCATGGGGCCCTTGGACCAGCGCGCTATGGATGGATTTTGGATGAGCAGGAGGATGATACAGGGGAGGATCCAAATGAGGACCACGAGGAGGAAAGTGTTAGCCCGACATGGAATTGTTAAGTTGAGCATGCACTGTAGGCAGGAAGATTTTCTTTTTGAAGATGAAGGCTTTTTTCTCCAGGGTAGTTTATGATAGCCACGCAAGAAGATAGGGTAATAGTATATGTGTTTTCTCTTCCTTTGATGTGTGTGTATATATGTGTGTGAGAGTGTGTGTGTGAGTATTTATGAAAATATGACTTGATGTAACTATTTTGATGGACCACTTGCTATGTATGAACTGAAGTATGTATTAAATGACCAAGTTTGATGGCTTACATGTGATTGCTAAATGTTTAGATTCTTATCTTGGACCGTTAGTGTTTGATTACATGTCTTTGCTTTAGTGCTTGTACAACTCATGTTTTCTCTTTTCAAAACAAGAAAAAGTTTTAAATTAGTCCACATTTTTACAACTAAGAAATATTTTGAAAAGTAAGTCTAAAAGTAATTCAGTTGAGAGGTAATAAACTAGTGAGCGTTACTTACAACTTAAGCATAAATAGCTAGTTAGAGTATTATAGTAAGCTATTAAGGTTTTAAAAAGTCACTTTATATTAAAAAAAAATTAAAGGGCTCAATGGGTTGGGTCATGGGTGTCAGAATTGGGACTCATAATGAGCCTAGCCTAACAATATTATTAATAAGTTTTAAGATTCTATCTTCCACAAGGAAAAAATGCACTTTTACATATAAATTGTATAACTATTAAGATATTATACAATTTAAAATTCAGCTATTATACTATTTAAATAATCTATAATATACATTTACACAAGAAACCATATTTCATAATATATTTGAAATATATTTAAATATGTAGTTTTAATTTTGTTATTATTTACCCTTACTTTTATTGTTATATAAGTATATATATTATTAAAATATAATATTATGTAATAGGTAAAAACTTTCCATTTTGTACTACGTTCTTACGCTTTACATTGCCACCTACCTTGTTCACTCCTAGTAGGAATTACGAACTTGACAACCTTTGCTATCTGACATTGACGAACACTGTGACTTTGGTTAAATGAGAAATCATTATTTGTAGAAATGTATTTTCTTGTATAAACTGTCTCTATGGATTTTCGAGATAATTGTTTTACTACATATGCATGAATTTCACTTGTCCCTTGTGTGCTATGATTATATCTATTTATTGTGATGACCCATACATTTAGTGACCTTAAAGTGTAGGATAGAGTGGCTAAAGCAATTTGGAGTTGTGGTGACCCATAGGAGAGAGGAAGAAAAAAAAGGAAATAGACATGCGTTGCAGCGACACGGAGATGAAGTCCCACATCAAAAGCATCATCTATAAGGGGTCTTGAGCTCCCCCTATATACAGAAGTCTCTCATTAGTGTTTAGACTTGCTAACCCAATCAAAAGCTTGAAGGTTATGCTTTTAGTGGGACTATTCACTCCAGTTATACTTTATTCTTTTTCCCTCGTTTTTCTTTTATCTGTGAGGAGTGTCTTCACGTAGGGTGTCAAGAGCTCCCAGTGTTTGTACTCCTCAGTCGTAAACCATTTTCAGGTGAGTGACTCTCTTCACAGTTTATTTTCTATTTTCAGACCATGTATTTATTTTAGAAATTATTTATTTATGCATATTTTATGAAATCCTAGGAGGCAAAACTTATTATTTTCTTTTAATGTTTATGAAATTAGTCATTATTTAGGAATTACCTTATTCATGAAATTAGTTATTTATTTAGAGACTTCTTTATTTATGAAAGTAGATATTTATGAAAATATTTATGAAGTTATTTTAGAAAGTCATGAAAACCATTTTAGAACTACATGGGACCATATGTTTTACTGCATTAAATATGTCATGTTGCATGTGTATGAATGTTTATGAATAAAGTCATGTTATGCTATTAGTTAAAGTATTATGTTATCATGGTCATGTCATTTCATGTTATGTTATTTAAATTGTTTTCATGGGAGTATATATAGGATAGAATTGTACATTAGTAACAATCCATGTTGGCCCTGGTATACCTTGTGTGATCGTAACGTAAAATAGGATTCATGTAGATTAGGGCAAGACTGTGAAGCCCAAACATTTTAAGAACAACAAAATCGTAATGCTCGAATTGTCTATCTAGAGAGCTCCCGACTTATTTATGTTTTCAAATGCTTTTACATACTATGTATTATAATTATATAAATGTTTTTATGTTTGATATTATATTATGTATTGCATCTGCATGTCATGTTTTCGAAATGTCCCATGTCGTCTTGCGAGCGATCATTCGTTGAGGCTCTCCCCAGAGTTTTCACCCCTCAACCCCCTCTCTAATTGTAGGTTAAGATGTAGAAGTAGCATTGCATGAAGTTCATGGTCAGTTGTTGTGATGTTAGGATTCGTGGGTCAGCAGTCACCTTGAGGTGAAGCTATCCATAGGATATGTTACTTTTATTTTAATTTGTAATCGAGTCAGTGTCTAGAGTGCTCTAATTGTACACATGAAGGATCTTCGAACCAGTCGCGTATTCTATCATGTATAATTATGTTCATTGTTAAAAAGTTTATGTTTATTTAGAAAATGAAGGATTTTAATCATTTTTAATTAAAGTTAAAAATCATGTTTTTTTTTTCCGAAAAACGTTTCTAAGAGGTTTCCATAAGGGAACTAGTCCCTTGCGTGCCGTACGATTTTTGGGTCATTATATATGCACGAATTTTCACTTGTCTCTTGTGTCCTATGATTACATCTATCTACTACTGAGTTTCTAAACTCACTTTTTCATTGTTTCGCTTTTCTCAGATACAGGTGTTGGTATGAGTTCTGTTCTTTCTGTCTTCTAGGTTGCTAAGGAATTCCGTTGGTGAGACCAAATCGTTCTGAGCCTTTTGTTGTGCTTGATATTTGTATTCTGTTTAGAGTGCATCAACTATCCCACTAGCGGGATCCTACAGATTCATGCTTTTGTGTTTGGTTTATTTTTGGATATTGTTGGCTTTTATGTTGCAAATTGAACTTATTTTGGATTTGTAAAAGTTATATATGTATTTTCATTATTACTCTGGATTTGTGAATGAATTGTCTAGATTACGAACTGGTTGCAGGTGGAGTATTCCTTTGTTGGGATCGCCCATAAAACAAAGGAGATTTCACCCATTTTTTTGAAAAATTTGTGTAAAAGTTTGCTACGGGCTGTGGCCCCCTATGCACCGATCATGTCTCCGATTGGGTTGTGACACTAAATTGACGGATTTCGAAAAACTTGGGGAGTAATATGACATTCCTGGGATAACATACATACAAGCATCCACATGTATGGCCACGTGGCATTTAACATGCCACAACAACGATTGTTAGTGGGATTAGATGGAGAGTTAATGTCAGAGGCTCATTTGACTGGCATTTGCCAACATTAGGAATGAAATTGAACAATTTGTAAAGTCAATGACTAATTTGACAAATTTTGCCTACAACGATGACCAATATGAAAGTTTACTCATTCTCTCACACATGGAAAATAACCAAACAATGGGTCTTTGAGACACTGCTTGCTATTGTATTGTGCATGATACTACTCATGCCTTATATAAAAAAGAGTAATATTGTTTGTACGTCAAATTTGGGCACGAGGAGTGTTATATGAACTCATTTATATATTGGAATACCGTGTTGACTCACCACTCATCTATTATTAGATGAGTGGACACGATATCTTAAGATAAATGAGCACAAATACATTTTTTTCTTTGGGCAACATAATAAGATTAAGTTTCACTAAATGGATTTAAAAATACAATAAAAGTGGCAGCACAAACTTTTATTGTATGTCTTTCTTAAAGGAAGCATTGATCTTGTGACCAAACAAATTTTTCACCAATTAAAGGTTAGTTTTAAGATAGGTTATAGAACTTGAATTGATTTAAAATGCCGATATTCAAAAGTACGAGTGTAAATTTAAAATTTTATGATTATAAATGTTGTGATTATGTTATGCACTATTTTTTATTGCTCTATTAATTTTTTTTTACATTGACTAACTTAAAAGATTAATGTGGTCACGTTTAAATTATCAAAGGACTAATATCCGGTGATAAAAAGTTTTGGAAGAATAGTGATGACCGATGAGTGTAAAATTAAATTGAGCGAACCAGTTTTACTCACAATTCAAATATGAAGAGTTGCTATTTGATTTCTCGTGTAGTCGGCACGTGCCTGTTCCGGGATTTGAGCATGCATTATTCTGCTGCAACATACTACACTAGTCCACTTTTCGTTCACATGACATCAAATCAAATCACACCTCACAAGCCACCAATAAGTAACCCACACTTGCTTTGCTTTAAGCCTAAGTTGAGCACAAAAGAATAATACATGTCAAGAAGAAAGTGGGGTAATTGGAATCGGCAGATATGACATGAGTAGATTTGTCTGAGCAACGTGTGATGCCCGTTCATTCTTTATTCATAGTGTAAATGCTTTAACTCACAAATGGTCTTCTAATTTAATGCTTTACATCGTTCTCAAATAAAATAATAAAAACACATTCCTAGTGTTGCACCCTTTTCAAGTAATTTAAGGCTCCCAACTCTTTGTTTCCGGAAAAGAAGGAAAAATGAGTGACCCACCTGTTGTTCTAGTTGTGGCCATTAGGCGCAGAACGAGGTTTTTGTGTAACGTTGTTATCTGGTGGCGCTTTCAGAAAACTGGGTATCAGCATCCGGGTAAATGAGTTTCATCTTTATTTTTCTCCCATCGAAGCTTAAAGGTTAAAGTGTGGCCAAAGTTTGGAATATTTTTTATTTTTTATATTTTTTGACTTTAGGAGGAGTTATTGTGGGGCTTAAGCCAAGACGAGTTTGTAGTGAGTGTTTTTTCAGAGACCTGGTTAGAGGCTTGAAGCAATGGAACCGCCTAAGGGGTTTTGGGCCTCATTGTGGAACTTCGTCTGTTTTCTGCCTTATTTCATCGGCCTTTTTTTACTTGGCAACATCAAAGGTGAGTTTCAAGCTATCTATTCTTCTCGGACACTTGAGCTTTGTTTCTCTTATGAATGTTTCAACTGGGAAACACAATAGAAGGAATTTCTTGGTGATTACTTCACAAAATGCATGCGTAGTCCTTTCTCTTAATTACAATGTTTTTTTTATTTATTTTGAATAATCGTTCATTTTTCTGTGGAATATTATATTCTGTCTTTTCCTTTAACGGTGATGGATTTTGTCTTTCGCGCATGTGTTCTCTTTTCACATATATTTATAGGGAAAAGAAATGCTCATTTTAATTAATTAATTAATTAATTATAATGTAACACACTGTTCAATTATGTTTCCGTGATTTTTAAGAAAAATTATTCCAATTTGTTGAGTTTTGTTTGTGATCAATTTTGTTAGTTTTTTACTAAGCATCACAAAGAAGTTAAATTTAATCCCGAATTTTGAAATTGATAAAAAGAAAATATATATATATATATATATATATATGTATGTATGTATGTATGTATGTATGTATGTATGTATGTATGTATATGAATGACAAACAAGTATATAGTGTTTTAGGGTATGAAATGTTAAGGCAAATCCAAGGAACTACACATTGGTATGCTTGTTCAATTTTTCACTATAGAATAGCTAATAGCTCACCCATTTTATCATGCCTTCTATCTAGGAGAGAGTTAAGGTTTTTTGCATGAGGAAAATTGTTAAGCTTTCTCACAAATGCTCAAACTGCATTATTACTTTCAGGCGCCCTTCTCTGTCCATTGATATGCTTAATAATGTCAATTGGGAACTCGGCTATCATACTTGGTCTTTGGGCTGCGCACTGTGTTTGGTCATATTATTGTGTTGTGAGGTGCTTTACTTGGATTCCACTTTATCAAGTTCTTGCTCATTCCTTTCAATTTGTAATTATTTCCTCATTGATTTCCCTAACCTACAGAGCTAACAAATTAGGGCCTATTCTGAAGCTTGTTATGTGCATATGTGTTCTACCGGCGCTGTTGATTTTGTGGCCAGCGGTTGGCATTGTTGGAAGTATTGTAGGTGGAGCTGCCTATGGATTTCTTTCGCCAATATTTGCTACTTTTGAAGCTGTAGAGGAAGGGAAAGAAGACAAACTTTACCACTGTTTTTTTGTAAGTTTTGTTATTGAAGTTATTATAATGTTTGTTATTTTTGTTCTCCTTTTGTTATTCAATAAAAGAAAAATTCATACTGCATCCACAGGATGGTACGTGGAGCACTATTTTAAAGACCTTTGATATTGTCAAGGATGTAAGAAATGTTTGTTTCCATTCTTATTTCTCGGTTATGGATGACCTGAGACAAGAGGGGCCTCCAAATGGGAAATTCTATGAGATCAGGTTTTATGTCATTATACTTGTCACCATATTTGTTTGGGTTTTTCTAGCCAATTGCCCTTAGGGCATTGGTTAAGGAACTAAGAATTGAAGGTTTTTTTAAGTTTTTAATACTTTCAATGCATTGAAAACTTAAAATAATCTCACTTTTTTTGTAAAAAATTTCCATTCTCAGTTTCTTAACAAGTGTCCTAAGGGTACTTATATTATTTTGTCTCTAATGAAAGCTTACCTTGAAATTTGCACACATCCAATTTTTTGCTTTTTTGGTTTCTGGTATCCCAATGGTTAGAGATAGAGAGAGACTAAGAGTAACTTATAGATGAAGTCATAAAAAGGACTGAGTCTTAAAAATGGCGTGTCTGCAGACATGATTTATAAATGGACACAATGTGGTCAATTGATACATGTAAACAACCCCATTTAGTTGGAAAATGCTTAGGTGGTGTTGTTACTTGTTATTGTCGGTAATCAAATAGGTGTTACATAGTATTATGCACCTGCTATGTACTTTATGGTATTGTATATTGTGACTACTAAAATGAAGCCAGTTAAAAATTTGTATGCCCTCTCAAGTCTCGAGAGGTAGAATGGTTTCAGTTTCATAAACTACTGGTCAGTTAAAGTTTGACATGCTGCATATAGCTATTTTCTGGACCATATTGTCCTAGAAATAGTAGACTGCACTGCACTGGACTGCACTTCTGTATTTCATGTTGGGAAATGCTACTATAAGCTTGAGTGTGAAGATGCCCAAGCCTGGTATCCATCTGATCAAACTTTAAAACAAAAGATGTGAGAGTTTTAAAATTAGAACATAAAAGGAAATTTCTAAATGTTGCAAAGGCTCAAGTGCACAGGTGCTCAAGCTTTCTGCAGTGAACTCCTTTCATATTTTACTTTTGATGTGTTCGTGTGGAAATTTTAATCTTGTATGCCAAACATTATTATAGCTAAGCTTAGGTAGACTGTAATAGGAAAATTTGGAGAAAGGATTGGTATGGATAAGAATTTTTAGAGGATATTTGAGAATGACAATTCTATTCGTGGGTTTACAGTTGTAATAAACAAGTAAAATCAGAAGTACATAAGCTTTTTTAAACAACCTTATTCTGTCCACTGTCACAGCCTGAAAGTTCTTTCATTACCAATTTGGCTAAGCAGGTGAAACTATTTTTCCCCCTCTTTTGTTGTGCATTTTGGGTTTTAGCTGTATCTTCAGTCTATGGTAGGTTTCATCTGAGATTATCGAATTACACCTCTTGGAAAGTCCAATAAATAAAAAGTATTGGCTGGTTTGGGAACTTAAAAGCAAAGCAAAAATTTGGCTTAAAAAAAGTCCTAAAGATATACGTAGGACTCGTGATATTCCACTCTGCTTATGGTGTTTTCTGATGCGCAGGACTTATTCCATTTAGACAGTCTGATGTGAAATTTATGTTTCCTTTCTGTGTTTCGATGCAGGCTGCATTATCTTCCTGGTGCTGTTATAGCTGCAGTTCTTGGGATCATAGTTGATATGCCAGTTGTGTCATTTGTTGCCATATGCAAAGGCCCTTACATGCTTTTTAAAGGATGGAATCGTTTGTTTCATGATCTCATAGGCCGTGAAGGTCCCTTCTTGGATACAATATGTGTGCCTTTTGCGGGCCTTGCTATCCTTCTGTGGCCACTGGCTGTTGTTGGTTCAGTTCTGGCCTCCATAATAGCTAGTATCTTTCTTGGTGCCTATGCTGGTGTCGTGACCTATCAGGTAAACCCTCATACAAGTTTTTAGTATCTCTGTTAATATTTTAGTCAATATACTGTGTTATGCTTGTGTTAGAGAATAACTTGTTTACTCCAATGCTTTTCTAGACTGATTGCTATTAAAAAGACAAACCAGCGCAAATGGTAATATACAGTAAAATTGGGGATTAGGATAGAGAATAAGATCTGGAGTAGACATTTCTCAGCATGTAATTCCCAATTTCCCATTTCATCTCAGGCACACCACCTGTGTAGCATAGTATTTAGTTATACATTGGAATGATGATGATTAACACCAACACAGAATTACAGAAAATTATATTTCAAATTGATCAATTAAGCAGCAAATTCCACAATGTCAATGGAACAGTACCATCAAGAATAGTAAAGATGCAAAATAAGAACTACAAGTTTAGTTGACTGGAATTAACTAAGAACTTGATAACTGAGATTGGAGAAGATGAAGCTCTCAATCACTTGAGCCTTGTAGCCTACCCACCGAGCTTACCCCGATTGGGATAAAGGACTACATGGCCAAGTCACTCTCACAGATCTTATGGTACTTCTGCTTCAGAATTCACCTGAAGAGAAAGGGAAGAAGAGCTTAGTCACGTTTCTATGATGAGTAAGAAGGAATCTTAGCAGAGAGAGAGGAAATGATTACTCACAATACTCATGCTCAAGTCAGATCGAAATCCTTCAATTTAGAGCTACGTTGCCTCACTCGTTTCCCTCTGCACAGCTCCTGAAATTGCGGATCCTCCTCTATTTGTCCAGGTGGAGTAACGGCTTCACTGATGATTGCATCATGATTGCTAACTTCCTTCAGCTGCTGAGATATTTGGTTGCTGTCATGCTCATTTACTTCTTTACCCATGCTTACTGTTACAATGCTCCCTTCTTTCAAATCAATCTTGTCCTCAAGGTTGAAGTTAGGATGATTGTTCTTGAATTCTTCTAGACTCTCCCAAGTAGCCTCTTCCACTGTCATATTTTTCCCACTGCACCAGGAGTTGTTTGAGTTTGGTCTGGCCCTGTTTAACTTCTCTGATTTGTAGGATTGCCTTAGTATTGCTCCTGTTTCTGTGGTTTGCAGTGGTAATGGAAGATATGGAGGAATGTGGGGTGCTTGAAACTTCTTTAGCTATGATATGTGAAATATGTTATGTATTCTTGCTGTGGGTAGTACTTCAACCTGATAAGCAACTTGTCCCACTTTGTCAATGATCTAAAGGGGCCAAAATACTTCATGCCTAACTTCTGATGTTTCCTTAGTGCTAAGGATTGTTATCTGTAAGGCTGCAACTTGATTAGAAACAGTTCCCTCACTTGCAATTGGAGGTCTCTTCTGTGTTTGTCTGCTTGATTTTTCTCGTGTGATCGAGCTTTCTGTAGATTGGTCTTGAGATGCTGCAGGATGATATCTATTTCCTTTAGCATTTATTGCAATGAGGGGGTGTATTCCTGCTGTAGTTCATATCTGACCAATGGTGGTGGTTCCCTGCCATATAGGACCTAAAAGGGAGTCATGGCAATGTTGCTATGAAAGCTTGTGTTGTACCAATACTCAGCCCAAGAGAGAAGCTTATACCACACATTAGGGTTCTGAAAGGAATAGCATATGAGGTAAATCCCAAGAGATTTGTTCAATTCTCAGTTTGCCCATCTGTGTGTCCTCCCATACCTGATTGGGAATTGGAAGTGGTTGTTGTTTCTGATTTTTCCTGTTGGCAGATTGAACAATTTTGGACAAACTCCTTGATATCCTTTTGCATTGTAGGCCAGTAAAATTGGGATGCTATCCATGCAGTAGTCCTTCCAATTCTTGAGTGACATCCTATGACCAAGTTATGAAGTTCTTTCATGATAACTTCCTTGAGTTGTGAGTTTTTTGGAATTACCAGTCTTTGTTTCCAGAATAGGATTCCTTGCTGACTAGTGTAGTAACCCTGGTTCCCTGATTGTGTGAGACACTGCTGTAATATTTCTGATAGTTCAGAATCATTAGCTATTGCTTGTTGTAAGTCAGAGAGCCAAGTGTTGATAGGTGCAGAAAGAGTCATGTAATAGGATCAAGACAAAGCATATGCATGGATATAACCTTGCCTAGTTTATATTGGATTGTGAAATCAAAGCCATGCTTGCTGTGTTGGTATCTGCAGGTTCTGTTCTAATAGTGATATTAGGCTCTTTTGATAAGTCTTGATCACAAATTCGTGGCCTAGTAAGTAGTGTCTAAACTTTGTTAATGCTTCAGTGATAGCATATAATTCTCTAACATAGGTAGACTTACTTTGCATTCTTGGGCACAGCTTCTTTGAGAAATAGGCAATGGGATGATTTTCCTGGCTCAGTACCGCCCCTATGCCAGAGGCATCAGCCTGCTTTTTCCGGAGCCATGGCATTGATGAAAGCACCAAATGGAACGATGATGCTTAACACCAACACAAAATTACAAAAGATTATACTTTAAATTGATCAATTAAGCAGAAAGTTCCACAATGTCAATGGAACAGTACAAAATGAACTCAAGAACAGTAAAGATGCGAAATAAGATCTACAAGTTTAGTTGATTGGAATTAACTAAGAACTTGATAACTGAAACTGGAGAAGATGAAGCTCTCGATCACTTGAGCCTTGTAGCCTCCCCACCGAGCTCACCCCATGGGGATAAAGGACTACATGGCCAAGTCACTCTCACAGATCTTATGGTACTTCTACTTTAGAATTCATCTGAAGAGAAATGGAAGAAGAGCTTAGTCGTGTTACTTTGAGGAGTACGAAGGAATCTTAGCAGAGAGAGAGGAAATGATTACTCAAAATACTCATGCTCAAGTCAGATGGAAATCCTTCAATTTAGAGCTATGTTGCCTCACTCATTTCCCTCTGTGCAACTCCTGAAATTGCAGATTCTCCTCCATGTGTCCAAGTGGAATAACGGCTTCTCGGATGATTGCATCATGATTGCCAACCTCCTTCAGCTATTGAGATATTCAGTTGTTATCATGCTCATTTACTTCTTTACCCTTACTTATTGTTACATACAAAAGATGAATGACTATTCCGAGGGCTTGGTGTTGAACTCTAGGGATTTTGGGGTTGATTTAAGCTCACTCAAATCTAATATAGTATTAGAGGCTATTCGATTTTTGTTTGGCCTCCGGTAAATGTCCAGTCCTGTAAAATTCACTCTAGATGTATAATTCTGGACGTAAGAGGGGGTGTGTGACTCTCACATCACTTTCAGGGTTTAGTTAGGTCCACTCAATTCTAAGAATAGTGAAAGTTTTAAAATGAATTTTGATGTGTAATCCAGTGAGAACAATTTTATTTTCCCCTCAAATTGATCTGAATTTTAAACAGCCTACCTTGTAGTTTTCCATGCTTAAAAATACCTTTCATGAGTCATGCCATAAAACTGGATTGTTGTGTTTATCTAAATACTAGCTACATTAAGGCACGGATCAAGAATACGTAAATTATCCATACTTGGGTCTCACTTGGGGATGAGATGCATTTATTTGTTCTTTTAAATGCAGGAGTCTTTCCTGTTGGGCCTTCGGTACATTGTTGCAGCTTTATCACTCTATGATGAATACAGCAATGATATTCTTGGCATGCCAGAAGGATCCTGCTTCCCCAGGTTTTATTCTGCTCTTCTCCATACTATGTGCTGTCATGACTTGCAGTTGATGCTTCTTTTTTTTCTTGTGTTTTCACACGTTTGATATTTGATAGGCCTCGATATCGGAAAAAGGCCGAAATGTCACGGTCATATTCCCATTCAAGTTCCTTCTCAAGACCAAATCCCTTACATAAGGTCCCTTCTCGAACATTTTCACTGAAAGATAACATTGGTGAGCTGAAGCCGCTAGAGGTATTCCTTTTTATTTGTGTCTCCCATGTGCGTGACTCCAATATGACCATTTTCCCCATTGAATGTTCCAAGTTTTCTTTGCATCAGACTTGAAGGTCTGTACTAAATTAATACTGTTTATGAATCATGACTAGTGCAGCTGTTTGATGGCTTGTTCAAGGACTGTCATTCTGTAGCAGAAACACTGGTTTCTGAAGGGCTAGTAACAAGCGAAGACATAGAAGAAGCCAAGTCTGGTAAAGGGAGTAGAGTCATTAGTATTGGTTTGCCATCATATTGCCTTCTCCAGGCTCTCCTGCGTTCCGCGAAAGCCAATTCCCCGGGTATATTGTTAAGTAAGTGCAACACCTGCTGCAATTATAGTTGTCTTTTTAGTTATTCAGTTTCCCTCTTTTATGATTTATCCTCTTTCACCTGCCACTTTTGTTGTTGGTTTGTAAGATTATTTGCATTTACACATCTTAATAAAGGTAATTCCTCAATGTAGGTGATGGTACCGAACTAACTGCCACAAACAGACCAAAAGAAAAAATTTTCGAATGGTTAATTAATCCCCTTTTGATCATCAAAGAACAAATCAAAGCAGAAAATCTTTCTGTGTCAGAAGAGGACTACCTCTGCAAATTGGTTCTCTTGAATGGTGATTCCAATAGGGTAAGACATTCAACTATTGCAGCTCCTGAATCTGACCGCAAACGTGCTGAACTCGATGCATTGGCTAGAAGGTACATGTCAGATCATAGAAGCAGTTGGTTATTTTGATTTTGTTCTGATTTTTCACTCAGTAATTTTATTTTTTCTTTACTATCCTCATTTTGGCTTCATATATATCTGCTACAAAGGCTCCAAGGGATCACCAAATATATGACACGGCTCCCAACCTACAAGCGGCGCTACGACAATCTGGTGAGAACGTTGTCTGGCCAGCTTGCTGACAAGCATGGATCAGCATCATCAACAATAATCAGATCTAAGAGTGCCTTTGCTCGGATTATTAGTTTGAAATCCTTCAAAGGCCAAAAAACTAATAGTCCTGATCAAGAATCTGAACATGCAAGAGATTCCGATACTTCTCTATGAGAATATCTATTTGGAAGATGATTCTCCTACTTGTTTAAGTGGGTATTCGGTGATCCAAAAGTAGATCTACTTATAAACATAGATTGTACAGAGAATGATACAAATTTTTAAGTGTTGATTGATGTTAGTAGAGAAAAAAAACTAGAAATTCTTTTATCCACCATGGAGCAAAAGAATCCATGCACCACATACAATCTAAAGCATTTCCATTGCTTTTTCTACTTCTAAGAAATATCAATGTCTTAGATTATATGTGGAGCATGAATTTTTTTGCTCCACAATGAACAAAAGAATTTCTCAAAAAAAACTCAAGTTTATGTGATTCTCTCTCAATTATTTATGTCTATAAAATGTCGATTTTCTCAAGTATTTATGCCTATAAAAGTTTATGTCTGTTTTTCTTTTTTAGCAATGTATGATATTTTTACATAGAAAAGAGTCGTAGTGCAGACATAGGAAGAAAGAAAAATACAAAGATGATGGGTGTTAAAAGAGAAAAAGGGGTGGATTTATCACCTCCCCACCCCTATTTTGTCTATGTAGTTGTTCTCTTTTATGTACTTATTTTTCTTTTTAAGGAATGTAAAGTATGTTAGTGCAAATGTTATCACTAGTACCCAAGATATGTGTTGTTGAGCAATGTGTTCCAAGAAACCCTAGAAACTAATTACAAGACTAGAGGAAGATTGAGAGCTCCTCCACTCTTAGAATTTTGCACAAATAAAAAAGCTTCTCCCAATTCCGTACTCTCCTTTTTTTGGGATGGTTAAGGACACACCAAGACCCCAATGAGGCGGTGGTACAAGAGTCGAAGGCCCCACAACCAACAAAGCTTCAAAATAGAACACAAAATCATCACAAGTACATAACAAAACAAACAGTACACCAAATTAAGTAACAAACTAACATCAACATCAACAAAGAGAATTGTTCTACTCCTCAGAGAAGTGCTCCTCCTTTACATTGTAAGTGCAACATCAACATCAATGGCAAAGCCTGTGTCACGACCCAATAGTTAAGACTAGCACACAAGGGACTAATTCTCTTACGGAAACCTCGAAACATACTAAAATGTGAACATTCATAAAAATATAATTGATTTAACTGTATTTCAAAATTGTTTATCTGTACAACTAAAATTGTGATAATTGTTTTACATGCATAACTGAATACAAATCATGGTGCTAATTATAACTATGTGTAACGTTCGGAGACTCGCCTATGACCCACTGGAGCAATTACTAACTATCATGTACCACTGACTCGGAGACTAGTAGTGCCATTGCACTAAAGGATCAACTCCACGGTCCTTACATGTTTGAAACAAATAGATGAGTGGTGAGTTCATCACTCAGTGAATGGGTACCACAGTATCACACTACATAGAATATACTGAGATATGGTTAACCACATACTAATAATTAATACTAAAGCAACAATTGAATAATACATGCATACGTACAGACTACTAATATGACACATACAATCTGAAAACACACAAAGGTAAATGGAGATACTGCAATAACTAACTATACAAACAGTAGTGCACACACTGTAGATAATAATACCCCTGTTGAGTTGGCTAAGGTACATATTAGGCCTTACGGTGTATCTGCACAACCTGCTTAGGAGAATGATGGTCTCATAGAGACCTTTGATAGTTGAGCTGAGTTGCCATGTGGGCTACTGATGCTGAATCCATTTGCCTCCTCACGAGGGGTCAATGAGAGATTAATTCTCAATCATTGGTGAAAGAGAGATTGATCTTCATCCTTGCTTCGGCAAAACAAGTTCTTGTAGTATAGGGAAGGGTGGGCTAAACTTATAGGATATAATGAGAATATACTGGTATGCTAAACTCGTGTCTGGGACTCACTGAGTATGCTAAACTCATGCCAACAACCAAAAGTATCGGAGACTCACCGAGTACGAAAAACTCATGCCAAACAGGATGAATATAAGGGCACAAACTAGATATGGGGTCTTTTGGTGTATTTGGACAATACGCCCATTCGACCTACACTAAACTACATACACAACAATCACATGCGCATTATCTAAATACTATCTATCTAGGTGGGATTCTAACCTATTACTACTAATTCGTACATCCACTATCCTATCAGAGTTACTGGCTACATGGATTACTAGATTATCTATGTTGATTGTCCTAACGTCTACATTTTATGCTGGGAGGTTACCGATTATATTGATTACAACGTCCAGTTCCTTTACTGCGCTACTATTTGTATGGCCTATTATAACAAAATAACCTAACGAGGTTAAGGACTATAGCTTGCATCACAAATCACTGATTGGTTGACAACTGACGGATGACTGTTGGTTACTCCAATTGATTGTACCGGCTGACTAAACTGGTGACACTGCTAACTAGTCTGACACCTCACGGTGGTTCTACTACTTATACACTAACTGACCACCCTAACCACTACCAACTTTTGTTATGGCTATGCTAGTTATGGTCCTGTGACAACTGACTACTCTAGGGCACTACATGGTTGATGATTCTAAGATTTCACGACAACCCTGGTTTATCACCATTGACTGGCTGATCTAGTTTTACTACCTACGATTGACTGGGCTGACCTCTACTGATGCTATGGCTAAGTCTATACTGTTTGATATTCTATTATGGTTACATTGTCTAACTATACCATTATTACTATCCTATGACCACTAGCTATGCTGGGATGATGCACTAGCTAACTATTACCAAGCTATCACCTAATTGACATTACTTGACTGGTTAACTTCCCTACAGCTACTAACGGTCTATTGCGCCTACACTTGGCTAATTGCTACCTCTGTACTTGTAACATCTCGCTTTTTCTTTAAGAGGAATTTTGCATAGTGAATGTTTACGAGCCAATTATTGAGACTGGGAAACTCAATTATATTAATTAATACGTACCAAAACACTCAAATATAATAAAGACAACACTATGCTTAAAAACATTAACATACCTAATGTCAATATGTTTCTAAACATAGTTTGTAAAATAAATACTAAATTTTATTAATTGATAAATCATGATCACAAAATAACTAATGAAGCTAATTATTAAAGTTACAAAAACATAGTTTATGCAAATAAGTGAATTATTATAACAAGTGAATTATTATTGGGATCTAATTAATGTTTTAAGAAGTAAAATGTATTACTGAATAAGCTACTATAATAATAAAGAAGTGAAATGTATTATTGAATATCTATTATATTAATAAAATAGTAAAACGTGTTATTTTAAGTCATAAAAACAATATGTAATTTTCAATAATGTATATAAGATTATTATCATACCAAAACAATTAAAATAGTACCATATATAAAAAATCAACTTAGAACACAAATATATATAGTATAATAATAAAACATCAAATACTACATATATATATAGATATGAACATGTTACAAGCATTTATTTTCTAATTATAGAACTTAAAAAGATTGAAAGCATGATCAATGCAAATATCAATTAGAACATTAATATGTAAAATAAGTAAGTATAGCCTCACTCTAAACAAGTAAATAAAATAATTAACTAGTAGAAATACTATATTTACTAAAATTCCAGTTTAGAATTATAATATATAGCAGCTATTTTTTATTATTCTCATAACAAATGCTTTGCCGTAAAATTCTTATAACAATAGGTGTAATGCTTTGTGCACCATAAAATACAAATATAAAGCAATTACAAATTTCATTCATTAAGATATAAACATTAAGCGATTAACAATTTATGCACGCACACACACACACACATATATATTGTATGATACTTTATTAAATATTGTTATTTACGACAATAGGCAGTTGTATAAATAATGTTAGCATCAATTTCATACAAGGAGATAGCCACCTGCATTCCAATTTTTGAACCATGTTGCCGCAATCTAATAGTCTCAAATTAGCCATGCCAAAGATGTCTAAAACAATAATTCACAATCATACCCACATACATTTCAAACCTAGAGAAGGCAAACACACCCATCATATCCCAAGCACACGTGTATTACACACACAATGCTCTACATACACCATAAACACATAACTGGCCTTTAGAAAAACACACCCACACAACAGACATACCCATTCACGTCTGTCGAATCCCTAACCATATGTGACACCCCTACACCCCGACACAAACAGTAACCCACTAATACATATAAGAGACAAACACAACACACTATCCAAATAAAGTAAGAAACTATATTCGTAATAGAAACCAAATACATCCCACACCAGACCTACACACACATGTATAACACAAACAACACACACCCAAGTATAACAAAAACACCCCCATCAGACCATTGTATCCCATGGCCACTTAGTAAACACACACACCCCTTCAAATCTCAGATATTAGAAAAGATCACAGTGTTCACATTCAACTATCTTCTTTTGCCTCTATTGTCACTCATTCTTTCATGTCAAAAGGTCACATTGTTTTGTGTAGCAACCAACCTCGATATATGTCAAGTTATCACATCCAAAGACCCTATCCATTGATTAAACCAAAAGATCATTGTACTCTTTACTTATTCCTTTGACTTCCTTGTTGTCAAAAATGATTCTGTTTCGACAATTACATATGGACCAAATCATTGCGAAGAAGGAAATTCCCATTATTTTTTGAATTCCCCATGTAATTCAACCCATTCCTATAAAGATGCATTCTAATCCGTTCAGCATCCAATATCTTACACCACTTGCAAGAAAAACACAGACACCTAACTCTTTGCTTTGCCACAAACTAATCAGTCAATTTAACTATTTCACCAAAGTAGTCCACACCTTCGAAAAATTATGGCTTTATCACTCCCTGATTCTCGTAGTATCTATCGTACATCCAAAATTTGTTCAATGGAATCATCTTTGAACAAATCCTATACGCATATTACATTAACCGACGTGAATTTAATGATCTAAGTTTAATTTCCTTATTGCAAGATACATTCTTAATTTGTAATCATGCATAATCCACTACATGCACACAATTATTCCTAATCTGTTCTAAAATAAATTCCCTCTAGTCTCCGCAAATAACATGTAATCATCGTTGCCAGCACAACAATTCAAACAAGGTCGGAAGGAAATGCTAAGCATTCCTTCTTCCCAATCTAGCCATACAATTGTTTGAACTTTTAAAATTAAGCAAACTAAAGGTAATCACACACAGGCACAAAATTTTTACCAAAAAAATGGATTCAATGAATCCAAAAACTAAAATAGGAGTTGGTAATGGAATTTACATTCGTATGGTTTTGGAACCTGAAATCGGAAGGCAACCTACCGATTTCAGGCTTTGTATTGAATCCGTGAGCGGGGACCGGAAAGGAATCTT
Source organism: Nissolia schottii (assembly GCA_003254905.1). Taxonomy (NCBI): domain Eukaryota; kingdom Viridiplantae; phylum Streptophyta; class Magnoliopsida; order Fabales; family Fabaceae; genus Nissolia; species Nissolia schottii. The sequence continues at coordinate 23,633 of QANU01048897.1, read as the reverse complement.
GGCAGCTTTGCACAATGCCTGAAATTGGCAATGGCAGTGCCGATTTTAGGTCACTGTACCACCTAGGGAAGACGAAAACAGCACATGCAGTTGGCAGCTTGAAATCGGAAACACGAATGCCGATTTCAGATCATGTAAAATCGTGTCCAAAATTCAATATATGATACACACTTCTTTCTCTATTTCATCCTCATATCATCTCATCTCACCAAGTACCTGAAATACTTCTTCAATTCTTCTGTTCTTCTTCCATTGTTCTGTTCTTCACTTGTTCACAAAATTTTTAGTTATAGTAGTTTAAAAAAAAAGTTAGTAGTGGTTAAAAAAAAATAGTGAAAAAATATTATTGTGGAGTAAAGTGGAAAAAAAATATAAGTAAAGATGTTGAAAGGTCACGTGGACAAGACTGTGACTAATGAGATATGTTGATAAATATATTATTATTATTATTATTATTATTTTCTTTTATTATCTGCATCATGAAATTGGAAAAAAAGCTCAAATATATTACAAATGTTTTATTTTTAATCTTTTCCTTAAAATCCTAACAATGAGTGTGGGGTTTGCACACATTTGTGTATGCTTTGAATTAATTAAAATTATCACTAATTGATCACTAATTTATCAACTATTATATAACCAAATCACGTGATCTTGGGGGAAATGGATGGGTGTTTGGTGAAATTTTCTGTGTAATTATTGTTATTATTGTTATTATTATTATTGTTATTAATATTATTAATATTATTAGTATTTGTATTCTTATTAGTATTATTAATATTATTGTTATTATTATTTGTGTTATTATTATTATTATTAATAGTATTATTGTTAGTATTATTGTTATTATTAGCATTATTATTATTATTAATATTAATATTATTGTTATTATTATTATTATTATTATTATTACTATTATCATTATTATTAATATTATTTTTAATGTGATTATTGTTATTATTATTATGAGTATTATTATTATTATTAATATTATTATTATTGTTATTATTATTATTGTAATTAGTGTTATTATTATTATTATTAGTGTTATTGTTATTAATAATAATATTATTGTTGTTGTTAATAATAATAACAATATTATTGTTATTATTATTATTATTGTTATTAATATTATTAATATTATTAATATTGTTTATTATTATTATTATTATTATCATTATTATTAATATTATTATTAATGTGATTATTGTTATTATTATTATGAGTATTATTATTATTATTAATAATATTATTATTATTGTTATTTTTATTATTATTATAATTAATGTTATTATTATTATTATTAGTGTTATTATTATTAATAATAATAACAATATTATTGTTGTTGTTGTTAATAATATTATTATTATTATTATTATTATTGTTATTAATATTATTACTAATATTAATATTGTTATTGTTGTTGTTGTTGTTGTTGTTGTTGTTATTATTATTATTATTATTATTGTTAATGTTTCAGTTAATTCATATATTATTTGTAATTATGTTGTTAAAGACTGAGACACAGAGTATGTTATACACTTGCCTTACTTTGAGAATCATGTGTACAAAAAACGTGAGCTCATTAAATTTTTTTGATAAGTATTTGTTGTTAAATTAGTTTTTTTTATCTATGCTCTACAAGATATTTTTTGTTTATTAATAGTTTTTTTTTATTATAAGGTGGGCAAAATTTAAGAAGTAGACACGAAAATATTGAGCCACCTAATCCCCTGATATGACAATTCCTAGAAAATGTTACTTTGTATGAGGTAACTACAATGCCGGCTATGCAGATCAACCATGACGTTATTAATGCGCTTGTCGGGCATTGGAAATCAAAGACACACATTTCATCTTCCTCACAGTGTGTCGTAACATTGGAAGATGTGACAATGTTATTGGGGATCCGATGCGATGGCCTACCTGTGACAGGACCTAACACAATATTCTTGGGACCAAGGTTCTCAAACTCGAGAGTTTAAGTAAACTCATGAAGGTTCAGCAAACTCAAATCGTAAACTCGACTCGTAAACTTATAAGAGTTTACATATGTAAAAAATATGTTATAAGAAATATAATTAAGAACTAAACATGATTAAATTTTGTATTCATAATTGACATTGAATAATGTTAACTTTAAAATAAAAATAAATAAAAAATATCATAAAATATACCTTAATGCATGACACTTAGTTATATCATACTTTATTCTGTACATGTATTACTTTATAGTTTGATAAAACATAGCTCAATTATGATAAATATATAAAATTAGCTTAGTAAACTCAATAGATATTATTTAACACACAAAGTCAACTAAATATCTAAAAAAGTTATCAGATTTATACATCTTGAAGTAAACTCATAAACTCGTGGGTAGATTTTAACTTGTAAATTCTCTAGTAAAATCGAGAGTTTACTTAAACTCATACGAGTTTACCAAAAAAGAGTTTACATGAGTGTTAACTCGTTTTGTGTAGTGAAATCATAAACTCGAGAGTTTAATAACCATGCTTGGGACCAACCCTCGAAGATGTGTCATGAATTACTTGGGATAGTTCCTAAACCAAGTGGTATGAATGGATCGTTCATATCTACAGTGTGGTTACATCACACATTTTGTTATCGAAATCGGAACTGATTTTGACGAGCATGGCATGCAGCAAATATTGGAGTGGCATGCTCATGGATATATGTTACGGCTGTTTGCATATATTCTGTTTTACGACAAGCACGGAAATTGGGTTCATTCAAAGTATTTGGTGTTGCTTCATAATTTGAACTTGATCGAGTTGTACAGTTGGGGTTCAGTTATCCTAGTTGTAGTTGTCAAGTCACTATGTCATACTACGCACAAGACATGTGCTAGAATTAGTGGTTGTATGATCTTCCTGCAAAAATGGCCATTTTATAGATTTCCAGTACTAGCTCCCACGCCACATGACCTAAACCATTACCCTTTTCCCCTTGCGTTGCAGTAATTTTTTTTGTCTTTAATTAAATAAACAGATAATTTGTTTTTTTCTAATATAAAGATTTTGTACTTGTTAATTCAAATAATATATAAATTTGCAGATGGCCAGGATATGCATACACCCATCATGATTAACCCAATAAGTTATTCAAAGTGAAAAAACCACATTGAACGAATGTGCCTAGACGAGGTAATGCATTCATAAAAATTTTGTATATGTTTTATATTATGCATTGATAATATTTGTATCTAAATTTGCCTTTTTATTTGCAGTTTATTTGGAAATCATATCGTCATCATCAATTAATGTAGCCATTCCAATCACAGTGAAGAATATGAGACATACGTGGCCAGTAGTTTGCCCGCTCATTTGGTTTGAGACAGTCGAGTGGCATGTGGATGAACCTGTTATGCGACAATTTGGGTTGGTGCAGACGTTGTCCGTTGGACCTAGCAGTAGTGTGCGGGGGAATGATCATGATCGAGATTTGAGGGGGAATCAAATGGCACTTGCATTGGTTAATTGGATGCAATGACATGAACCATGGATTCTATGGTGGATTAATCGCGTTCCTCTAGAGGGTGAACAAGTAATTTCTTACAAGCCTTCCGAGGAATATTGGCAATGATACAACACATTGGCTGACATTTTTTACTGATAGAATATCATACCAACGATTTGCCTTACATTTGGCAAACACATTTCCCTCGCCTCCTCATGGTCACGTGGCCACAGCATAGGATTTCTTTGGCCATGTCCCCTTACCACATAATGTCTTTGGCCATACCCCTCCACAAGAAAATTTATTTGGTCATGCCTTTCCTCATGCACTACCCATGCAATAATTCTTTGCCCATGCTGCCCCGCAGGATTTCTTCAATCCTCAGTCTTAGTCGCTGCCTCAGGAAGTTTATATCCCAGAGCCAAGCACCTCTCAGCATAGTTTCAACACTCATGTTTCAAATTGGTTAGGAAGTCAATATGATGATATGTTGTCATCGACTATTGAGCAACAACTATAATAAATTGATGAGAACTATGAGTTGTTTGCACCTAGTCTGTCGTCGTCGAACCGTCTTGCTCCTGAACCTCATGTTGAACCACCGTATTGACGTTCAATCGATCTAGGGTCTTCGAACATTGGCGAAGGATTTTCTCGAGCACATGCATTTAGTAGAAGGTCCTTTCATGTAGGATCTTCTTCAAGATCTGTTGAGCCACATTAACATCCTTCGAGAAGATCTATTGACATCCATAGAGGTTGTTCTAATCCCTCAGCTCTGACATTACCTTTTGATCTAAACGATCAACTTGAAGAGGATGTCGATTTGGTTCAGTAGCCAATGAATGATCGAGTGAGGCCAACTCTACACTACCTTCAACGAGCAGTCGTCCAAGGGGGAATGTAACATCCAGCTTTCTCCTTAGCAGAATTTCGCTATGTAATTGTTTAAATGATTCCATTTTGGTAGAACCACTAGAATCATGAACCCTTAGGATTAAAAATTGTCTGTAGAAATATTTCTGTACATTTTCTAACTAGAACAAACCCTTTCTACCGTCTGAACACAACCGCGCGTCTAAAGTATCCGTAAAAGGTACGGTTACAGACGAGCATTCATAAATACCTAAATGACCCTAGAATATTACTTAGGAAAAATTAGGAGATTACAAGAATGTGATCGAAAGATTTTTAGAACAGCCGTACCCGTAAGCGAAATACCGAGACCAGGAACCATAAAACCTGATCAAAATTGATCTGCCGGAGCCCGTAAATTTTTGGCCACAAAACCATCCAAGAAACACCAAAACACACGGCCATAAATTGGTGCACTTGGCTCAAGTCAACATTCAAAGAGGTGAGTCACATGGTGAGTCATGAAAATGACATTTAGCATAAGGATAAAATAAGGGTATTTTGGGAATTTTGCCCCAAGGGCAAAATTGGAAAGAGATTTTCGGCCAAGAGGCCTATAAATACACCCCAAATCAGAAATTTTGTGTAAAAATTAGAAAACCTTGCCAAAGCTCTGTCCGATTACACAATCGACCGTTATTCTGTCAAATCAGAGACTCAGACATTTCCTATATCCAACCCAGTTCAAATTCTTCAGAAATCCCCTAACCTAAGCTTAAAAAAAGCCCTCAAAATCCCTAGAGAAATCTTGAAGAAACTCAGCCCAAGAGGAGTTAGAAGGTATCATAGCAAGTTAGACGTCTGCAGGAAACACCGAGACCAAGAAAAGTGAGTAAACCGACATAATCATTGTCTATGTGATTTAAGATGTATGATGATGTATGTGCTATATTTTATGCTAGATATATCTGTGGTTAGGATGTCTTTTATGTGACCTTGATATATATATATATATATGTTGTTGATGATTGTCTAGATTTGTTGGTGATGTCTGTGATTATGTCAGAAGTTAGGATAGCCTAAGCTAAAACTAGGGCTATGACACTTTTTTGAAGGGATCTGTATGCTGAGATTTTTATCATGAAAAACTAATGTTATTTTTGGATTTTACACTAAAAATTAAGTGGGGATGTCAAGTTTTATGATTTTTGGAGTCCCCAATGAATTTCTCAGCAAACAGGCAGAAAAAAGGGTTTTATGAAAAATGGCAAAATAGGAATTTCACGTGTTTGGACTGAAAAACTAGGTTTGTTTTCAGAAAATATGGGTTTAGAACTATCAAAATTTCCAAAGAAAACAGGATGTTTACGGGGGCGAAATGGAGATTTTGGGAAAAGGGGAAAAACTGGAATTTTGTGCAGTGGGGTTCAAAATCTGAGTTTTTAGACATGATAAATGATCTTAGGGCTACCAAAAACCTTGGGGTAAGGTCTTGGACCTCTCCGGTTTATGTTTGTTATGTTTAAGGCATGAGATTATGTTCCTTATATGTGAAGTTAGTGATAGTATATAATTGATGGTATGAATTATGTAAAGTTATAGGTTATATGAGTATATGTTATGTACGCTATGTGAATTATTAGACTGAATTGTAAATTTTTGACTGGAAAATGATGTATGACTTATGTGATGAGTATGTGTCAGGAAAGGTATATGTAAGGAATTAATAAAAGGAATAAGACTTGACGTCACTAAGTCCCTAAAAGGAACCAAAGGATAATAATGTTAAAGGAAACCAATCTTTTCCTAGCTGTGCGGGGAGCCGGTAAGAAAGGCAAGCTAAACCCTGGGATTACCTCATCCTTAGCATAAGGACGGCAGTAGATCTCCTCGTCATCCCTAGCATAAGGATGGATACTCCTATCGTGGGCGATGATATTTCATGGGAAAGAGAACCACTCAGGTTAAGCGCTGCCTGGTCCTCACGATATTGAGACAAGTTTGTACCGGTTATGGCCACTGCTACGATGGCGTTGAGCTTGAGTATGTGCTCTAAGTGATATACAACTGTACATAAGTGAATGTGCGAAGAAGCTTACAATTAAAATGGCCACGGTTATAAGTGGATGCACACAGAAGCTTATTAACTGATTATATGAACTATGTGATGAGATGTGATTTCGGAAATAAAGTAGAGAACAAATGACTTAGTTAATGAAGAATAGGTTCCCCAGTCACATAGTAAATTAGATAAAGCTGCTCAGGCTTAGCATGGATTTTTAATAAATGATAGGGATATAGTATAACTGTAACACCTAGAAAACCCTGAGCGGCCTGAAGCGTAAATGAGGATAAGAAATCCCCTAATCCCTAAGGTTTCTCACGGAGAGCGTTATGTTCTCACCCCACTCATCCATCACTCCAGGATTTGATGAAGAACAAGGAGAGGAGCAGTACAGGGAAGAGATAACCCAAGGCCGGACTGCGGAGAATTAGACTGATAGCTAGTAGATTGTATATATTTATATGCACTATTATGTGCTATTTGTACTTACTATATGGAATAAAACCTATGTACTTGTTTATGAATGTATGAATGACCAATGTTTGTATCTTGACATGTGTTGAATATATCCATATTCTATTAGCTAAGCATGCTATGTTCTGCTCGCAATGTATGCTCTAATGCAACAAGGCTCCTAATTTACACTGTGTGACGTACAAAGAAAATTTTAATGTGGTCCGTATTTTGGGTAACAATATTTTCTGATGCATAAACGGGACTAAGTATCATCCCCACCAAAACAGATAACAACGTAGCTAGCAAACTTGCGACTTAAGCGCAGGCTAGCTAGCTAGGGTGTTACAGGGAACATGTTGACAAATATGGTGAGGCTGGTGCAGAGAGGGTGGCCGGCATTATTGGGATGCTCTACCAATAGAGATGAAGGCCCCGCAATGAGTGACAGCCCCACAATGGGTGAGGCCAAGTGCTTGCACCGTCAAGGTATGAACTTTGAGATCGTGGGGCAATAAGGGCACCGACAGATATACGTCATCAAAGGCTCAGACGGAAACTGATCAGGCTCCGACGCAAATTGACCATCCAGATTAGATATTATTGTAAAATTGTAATATTATTGTCAAATTATATTATTATTAGTAATAAATACTTGCTAGATTAGACACTTATCTACCGCAATTACATGAATTTAACAAGTCTACATCGATGGCTCAAACTGTAACATCCCGTTCTTTCCTTAGCAAAATCTCGCTAAATAAATACGTAGACATATCTATGTTTGGTTGAACCATTGGAATTAGGAACTCTTGGGATTAAAATTTTCTGTAGGAAAAATCCTGGTTTCTTAAAATTCTATAGACATTAGAACGAACCCTCATTGTCGTCAGAGCGTAACTGCGCGTTTAAAGTATTCGTAAAGGGTACGAATAGAGACAAGAATTTATAAATACCTAAATAAAGCTAGAATATTACTTAGGAAAATTAGGGTATCACAAGGACGTGATCAGAATATTTTTAGAATAGCCGTATGCGAAGTACTGGGACTGGAAATGAGAAAAACCTGATCAAAATTGATCTGCCGGAGCCCGTTAATTCTTGGCCACAAAAAGTGTCCAAGACACAAAGCTATACACGGTTAGGAGGAGGGCCAAATGGCCTAGTCAAAGAGTCAAAGATGACTCATGGTGGTGATTAGGTCATGCATGACATAAGCAAGGGTATTTTGGTAAATTATGCCCAAGGGCATTTTGGGAAGGCACAATTCGGCCCAAGGCCTATAAATACCTCCCAAAATCAGAATTTGGAGTGAAAAATTGGAAACCTTGGCCAAACTTTGTCCAATTTCACATTCAGTCGTTTTACTGTCCAAAAACCTTAACCCGGAGACTTTTCCTCACAAGACCTAACTTAAGCTTCCTAAACCTTAACCTCACAAATTCTTCTAGCATCTTGGAGGACTCTCTTATACATCTATTCAAAGGTTAAAAGCTTGGGTATAACCAAGCAAAGCGGGATTCTGCACAAACTGGCTGCAGCAAGTGCATAAACGTGGGTAAACCGACATAATCACTGTCTATGTGATTTAGGATGTATGATGATGATGATTGTGCTATGGTTGTGTTAGAATATGTTAGGTTTTAATTGCTAAGTGATGTTCTTGAATATGACAATTGATTATACTTGTATGTGGAAGTTTCTGCAAATCTGGATATTGTTGGAATAACTGTTAGAAATAAGATTGGTTTATGTTGATGAGGATATGAGTATGAAAGTATGTGTTCTTCTAGATGAGATATGATGTTAGGATGGATTTTATGTGACTTTGGATTTTATATATGTGGTTAATGATTGTCTGGATCTGTTGGTGCTGTCTGTGGTTCTGTCAGAATTTAGGAACGCCTAAGATAGAAATATGCATATGACACGATTTTAAAGGGAACTGTACTCTGAGAATTTTATCATGAAAAACTAATGTTATTTTTGGATTCTATACGAAATTTTGAGTGGGGATGTCAAGTTTCATGATTTTTGGAGTCCCCGATGAATTTCTCAGCAAACAGGCAGAAAACGGAGTTTTTAGGAAATAAGGGCAAAATGGAAAATTCGTGTTTTGGGCTGAAAAACTGGGTTGGTTTTCAGAGAATATGAGTCTAGAACTATCAAAAACCTTAAGGGCAAGTCTTGAGTCCATCGGATTTTTGAGAACAAAAATTCTAAAGAAAACAGGGTGTTTATGGGGGTGAAATGGTAATTCTGGGAAAATGGGTAAAAGCGAAATTTTGCAATGCTGAGGTTAGAATTTGGAATTTTAGACATGGAAAATGATCTTAGGACTATCAAAAACCTTGGGGTATGGTCTTGGACCTCTCCGGTTGATGATCGCTAATTTCTGATAAAAACCAAACGTCTGCTTTGCTAGTTGCTAGGTTTACGTTTGTTATGGTTAAGACATGAGATTATGTTCTTATATGTGAAGTTAGTTGATAGTATATGATGTGATGTGCGATGAAGATGATGATATGACGTATTGAATTGTGCTTATACGATGATTGTTTGATATGATGAAATCAATGATGAAGGTGATGATACTACTGTGAATATGATTGTTTAAAGATGATGATGAACTGTGTTTATTATACATATGAACTGTTGCATCCATGATCAAACTATGCACATGATGATGATGATGATGAGAGAACCCCCTTTAAAAGGGCATAGGCTCGGTTTTTGGGGAAGGTCTAAATCCCGGTCGAGTCATAAGTCCGACCCCACCGCCATCATAGGATGGTCAACTCGGTCGTGGTTGGTGAGAACTATTGGGTCAAGACCCTTCAGGTTTAGCGCGACCTGGTCGCCACTATGCGAGCTGTAAGTGTGGTTGTAGCGGTGTGGCCGCAGCTACAAGGGACGAGGGCATAACTACTTATAAGGACAGCCTTATAGAGCAGAACTATAAGTGGATGCCAGCTGAAACTTATAATTAAAATGGGCACTGTTATAAGTGGAGGCTAGCTGAAACTTGTAGATAAAATGGTTTTCAGAAAATGAGGATTTTACTACAGTAGTGTAGCTATGTGAATTATGTGACAGTATATGATTTAGGAGTTAGATTAGAAAACAGATGACATAGTTAATGAAAGTATAGGTTCCCCAGTCACCTAGCAATATAGATAAAGCTTCTCAGGCTTAATAAGGACATTAATAACTAGCAGGACTTAGTATAACTGTAACACTTAGAGATCCCTGAGCGGCCTGGATCAGAAATGAGAAAAGAAATACCCAGATCCCATGGTTTCCCACTGAGAGCACTGTGTTCTCATCCCACTTATTCATAACTCCAAGGTTCGAGGTGGAGCAAGAAGGCGGACAAAACGAGGAAGAGCAGTACCCAGAGGAAAAGGCCGAAGAATAGGCTTGTACTTAGTAGACTCTATGTGATAGTACTACTTTTGTGTTAAATATTTGTACGTGACAGCTATAATAGTACATGTGTATCTGGTTGTGAATATATGACATGGACCAATGGTTGGTACTAGGTTTATTTGTTGTTATCCCTTCTAATGTCAATTAAACATGTTACGTTACTATTCGCATTACATGTTCTACGAATACAAGGCTCTACTTTATACCATAAGGTATATAAAATAAAGTTTAAAATCGGTCCGTATTTTCTAAGTCACTATACTTTCAAACGTTAACTGGGACTAAATATTATCCCAACCAAAGCAGATAACAACTTTGTAGGCAAGTTTGCAACTCCAAGCCTCGACAAAGGGCACAATGTCTTCATCGTTGACCATCACTTGAATCCATTTCACTCTGCTAGCGAGTTGATCTTGGCCTTCCTGGTTTATTACAGTTTAAACTTGGGTCAAGAATAATTAATTGACGTTGCAATTGTGGCCACGTCAATTTGTGACTGACAATGACAAATTCTCCGTCATATGCATTACAGAGGTTGTCCATGCTGTATACTTTATCAACATAAGCTCTCCAATCAATATCGGCGTTGTTATAACATGCAACGACATGCACACATGGAATTTTATATTGATGAAAAGTGTAACATCCCGAATTTTTCCCTTACAAGAATTTCGAGAAAATCCCAATTTTTGCTTAATTAAAAGCACGTTAGATGCGATTATTTGGACTGAAAAAATTATTTAGAACATTAATTGCTTCCAAACGTCAGTGAAGTAATTGTTTCTTGATCTCACGGAGTGCCACGAGGTCCGTGCCAAATTTTGGCAAAAATCGAATTTTCGGTAGACAGTTAAGGTATCTGTGAAAATTTCCCTTCGGGCAATAAATTCACGAATACCTTGACCGGACATACCTCTGGGATCCGTGAAATTAATAGATCGCGGATACATGCTCGGAATATTTTTAGGATATCCGAACATGAGCGAAAAATGTCAAAACGCGATCAAACATGATTGCGAAATAAAGTGACCTGGTTTGGGAATTAATTCCCACGTCAGTAAAAGGAAAATAAAGAAAAATTAAAGAAAAAGACAAAAGGGGAAAGAATTAAAAGGGTGAAGGGCAAAAGGGGGAAAACAAATTTAGGATATAAAAGGAAATAAAAATTAAAGGAAGGGCAAAAGTGTAATTAGGCTTAAAAGGATAATTTTGAGGAAAAAAAAAAGCAATAGCTTCGTAAAGAAGATAAAGGCCCCTGGAGCCTATATATATGACCACAGCCTCAGTGCCATTTTTCTTTAGTTTTTCATCTGCTATGCTGTTACTCTATCCGTTTATGCGCGCGACGATCACTCCATCGGACTCAGGAAAAATAGCAGGATCATCCTAAAGCTTCCGGGAGTCGTTTCTGACAACTTCCTATCACGCCCGAAAAGTGGGTAACCCTAAGCCCACTGTCTATGTGGATTTATATGTGATTTTATATGTGTATTTTGGAGTATCTGATTTAGAAAGCATTATGTGAAAAATATAGAGGTTAAGTTGTGAAAATGATTTTAAGTAGTTCCGATGTTAGGAAAATTTAACTGTACTGATTGGAACCCAGAAAGGAACTGTTTTGTAAAAGTTACAGCGAAGCCTCGGAGAAAAGTTACTAAACTGGCGTTTTTTTAGCTTTCAATCGATTGAAATCAATTTCAATCGAATGAAAGAATTTTTCAGCTTTCAATCGAATGAACAAGAATTTTAATCGAATGAAACAAATTTCAGGATTCATTCGAATGACCAAACCCTAGTCATTCGAATGACACAAAGTTTTCAGAGATAAAAACTAAGTTTTTAGGACATTCGAATGATGAGGTTTTGTCACTCGAAGTATTGCTGAAAAACTGGAGTTTTGAGCTTTTCTATGTGTTCTAACAAGCCTAGAGTCCTAGAAAGTTGTTTATGTGAGTAAATGTGAAATTATTGTGTTATGTTAAAGCATGCATCATGAGGATAGACCACTAGAGGTTGTTGTCTAATGAATGAGTAATGAATAAAGATGAGGATGAAATGTAGGAACAAGAGCATGATGAGAAAGATAAATGTGCATGTGAAAGAAATGACTGATGATACGCATGACATGTTCTGAAAGAGGAAATGAATGATGATACAGTCTGCTTCCGGCTTAGCCACAAGGGCGGCCCCTCGCCACCCAGTAAGGGGGTGGAGTCATGTTGGCCCGGGGAACAGACAGAAAAGGTAGGTCGTGCACCGCCATGCGGGTCGAGCCGGGGTGTACGAGGAAGTATTGGGACAAGGAATGATTATGATGAATGATATGATTTCATGCATTGATACCGTGCCCCATCGGCATGATGACCTCCTGCATAGATACCGTGCTCAGAAATGTGCATGATGAAAGATATCGTGCTCGAAGGTAGCATGACATCCCGTGCCTGGCAAGCATGGTGGAAGGTTACCGCGCAACATATGCGTGATGATCAGTTGTGTCTGTCAGCATACATGTTTATGTGGTTATGTTACGACGGTTAGGAATAGAAAGCGCGAGAACCTAGTTAAGAAAGACTAGTTCCCCGATCACTTAATAACTTAAATAAAGCTGTTCAAGATCTTAAGCAAAGATGATAACCAGTAGGATTTTAGTATGCATGATCACGTAGAAAACCCCTGAACGTCCTGGAGGATAACCAAGACAATGAACGTTATGTAGTGCTAAGGAACCCCACTGAGGACCAAGAGTTCTCACCCCCACTCGGTTATGGATCCAGGTGGGCATAGCGAGGAGATCGACCCGAGGGACGTATGGTAGACGACCGAGGGCTGTAGATTGGAGCAGGAGCAAAGTGAAGACGATCGCGCTAAGGCGATAAATGTTTTGTGTTATGCTTTATGACTTTGGTACATTTTGTGTAAATATATAGTACTAAGGCTATGTGTAAATATGTTTTGGGACCTTGATTGTAATTAAATATGTGTGCCTACTTTTTATGTTCTACTTCGGTTATTAGCGCTTGTTGCTATATGTTATTTTAATCACGCACGGCTCCTAGTTTATAACTTGATAAGCACATGAACGATTTTAAAAATGGTCCATATTTTGCGTATAAGATATTTGCAAAGGTAAAAGTAAGGGGCTAAAGGTAACACGACACAACGGATAACAACTCTGTGAGCATTGCTTACTACCATGGAAGTGGGCAGTTAGTAGTGGTGTTTCCAAAAGTACCGCAGTCACAGTACTTTGTCCTCAGATCAACCTTGTAATCATTACTTGATGACAATTTCTTGCACTGAAATAATTTATTTACTCTTAAAAATCCCAACAGAGTGATGGATGATCAAGGTAAACCAGAGAAGAATTAATTAGCTAGTTAACTTGCTCAAATAGGTACATCAGAATGAAGCAGCAAATAATAAAATGGAAATAAATTATGAAAAGAAAAGAAATTTCAACCACGCCAACAAAGATTCTGGAAAGGAAAATAAGAGAACCATTAGAAACTGAAAAGGTCCATAAATGAAAATTACTATCAAATCATTCTAGAAAGAGTAATGCTTAGGCCCCCTACCTTTTTAGCCTAATTATCCTCCTAACAACCCCATGAAGACACTTGGCAATTTTGAGGGGCTAAAAAGTATAAGATTATTGCCACGTGTCATTCATAGGAGTTGTTAAGAGGATAATTAGGCTAAAAAGTTAGGAGGCTCAAGCATTTTTTTTCCTTCTAGAAAATGTTCCATGAGGGATTTAAGCTCATTTCCTAATAATGCTCAACTTGGATAAAGACTGTACAGTACTAGTTAAGTATACTAAATCGTGGGAAGTAATCATGTTCAGAACAGATTCAGAAAATCTTTGAGATGTGTAAACACAAACCTGCTAGAGTAAAGCACCAAGAAATAGTAGAACTGTCTCAAACTCTTTAGTTTCCTTGCTCTCATTTTAACAACACATTTGGTGACTGGTCAGTTACAAGACCTTGCACACACTATAAATCTAACTGAGATGCCTGCTTTGGAACCTTGTAATCATTCCTTGATGTCAATTTCTTGCACTGAAATAATTTATTTACTCTAGAAAAACTAAACACCTGTATCCATAAGTGTAAATGTATTCAATATTAAATAATGGTATATCAAACATTATGCTGAAAAACTATAGTGCGATAATTACCTGCAATAATCTGGCTTGTGGGAGCATTTCTTCGAGTATTTTTGCGAAATAATCTGAATATTCATATCCCGTGTTTCTTTGAGCAAACAAACTCCTTCTGCGCTCAACAAAAAGAGCAACTGTTTTAAAATACGTCTCTTGAACCAACGTCATAATTGGAAAATTGCGAGCCTCCAAAAACTTAGAGTTCATGGACCTGCCATCGAACGCACATATCCACTTTTCTCTTGGAATGGCATCTATCCAAGCAGCATAATCTTTGCAGTGCTGGCATAATCTCTCGTATCGACTATTGTACTGCTCAATTGTGCTTGAATATCCTACCCATTTGTCAACAATGAAGTTGGTATGAAATAAAGCAGTAAATCATATATCGTAAGTACATGTAAAAGCGCACTTTATATTTTTTTTCTTACCAATACCCTTGACAAGCTTTTCCATGTACTTTACCTTGAAATGCTTGGCAAAATTTTGCGCGATGCGTCTAATGCAGTAGAGGTGGTAGGCCCAATGACCACCCATTCGCCGTGTTGCTGACTTTATTGACTCGTGGGTATCAGACATCAGCCCAATTCCTCCTGCTACTTGTGGTAACACTTGGCGTATCGCGATCAAGAAAAAATGTCAGGCATCTATTGTTTCCCCTTTGACAATGGCAAAAGCAATTGGTAAAATATTCTGATTGTCGTGGATGCCATCAATAAGACACCCTTGTATTTCCCGTACAAGTGTGTTCTATCAACCTGGACCATTGGTTTGCAATAACTAAATGCCTTAATGCAAAGCCCAAAACTCCAAAATGCACGTCGAAATATTTCAAGCCTGTTTTCAATGATTCTTCGGCATTGTAAGCATCGACAGTATCCATTTCAACTACGCATGAATCGTCAAAATGCTTCAATGCAAGCAACCAATATGGCAACTCCTTGTACGATTCTTCCCAGTTACTGTACACTTATGCAATTGCTTTTTGCTTAGCTAGCCATGCCTTCCGATATGACTGCCAGTATCTATGCTAGTCCATAATACTAGCCTGAATCGTTTTTATTGGAATCTTTGGTGTCATCTGTATTTGCGCCAAAATCATACCAGCAATGTGCTCAGAAGTCATTTTCGAGTGATCTCGTGTAAGTGTAGAGGCAACGCAACTAAGATGACCATTATACTTAGTAACTTCCCAGAAGTAGTTGTCCTTTTTCATGGTCACCCTAATAAGCCACTGACACCAATTGCCAAAGTATTTGCATTTGCAATTGTATGTCATCGGTTCTGACTCCTTCACTTTATAATCCACCCCGATACGCATGCAATGGTTTGCAATAGCTACTTTCACTGCATCTTTATCATTGAAAATTCTCCCTATGCACAAATCATTTGTTGCACCATGATTAATTCCCATGTCTCCAAATTTTGTTGCACGCATATCGTCAACATCAAAAGTTCGTAGGAATGGCAGTGGACCGTGTGATTGTTCATCGTCTTCATTATTTGTAATTTTTA
Organism: Nissolia schottii; assembly: GCA_003254905.1. Classification (NCBI taxonomy): domain Eukaryota; kingdom Viridiplantae; phylum Streptophyta; class Magnoliopsida; order Fabales; family Fabaceae; genus Nissolia; species Nissolia schottii. The sequence continues at coordinate 7,671 of QANU01048897.1, read as the reverse complement.
AAACCATCTCTCATTAGTCAATAAAGATTGTAAGATTATAAATCTAAAATTTAAAGACAATTTGTCAACAGAGATTGTTTTTCTTTTCTGATACAAAAGATCCTCTTCAAGAGGTGAGTGTAAAGCATACTTTTTCAGCTCTATTAACTTTAAGACGATTAGTCAATTACAGACGTAAAATTAATTATTCTCATAAACACATGTTGTACAACTCATACTAATATGATTTGAATAATTAAATAAAAATAACATTTTAATATTAATAAACTCATTAGTCAACAGAGATTGTTTTTCTTTTTTGATACACAATATCCTCTTCAAAAGGCGACTGCAGAGCATACGTTTCCATCTCTATTAACTTCAAGACGATGATTATCGTAAAATATTAATAATTAACAGTACCTGAATCATTTTCAGTTCTACAATCTTCAGACATATCACTTTCATGCTCACTCTAGCTCACGTCGCCGTCTACTTCAGCGAACATCCCATCGTTCGACAGTAACGTCTGTGTCACGTTATCTGGGCATGCAGAAATTGAAATTGGAGCACATTCATTATCGATATTCGGAACAACTTCCTCAAAGTTGACAAATAATTCAATGTCACTGAGACTTGCTTTATAAGTCTAATATAAATAAAACATGTGTTGCACCTAGAGGTCGTTCGATATCTTAATAGGATGATATTTAACAACTCCATTAATGAAAGACACAGAAGCATTATATCTGATTCTTTCGACTCTCCTATTAAAATGAGAATAAATTGCACTATGCAAATTAGAAAACGACATAGAGGGCCATAGAATAACAAACTCAACCTCATTATCACTAACAAACTCAACTCCTTCAACATCAGATTTTTTTTCACAGAACCATTATAAAAAATAAAAGTGACTATACCTTGCCTATTCATTTTGTTTTTCTTAAAAATATAAAATGTTTATATTCACTAATGTGTTTAAAGAATAATAGTAATAACAAAAGAAGAGAGGATGTGTTTACAAAACTAAAAAATACAAAACAAGAAGGGGACAATAGAATCAGAAGGGGTTTAAAGATGAGAGGTTTGTGTGAAGAATTGAATCAGAAGATGATGAATAGTGTGAGTAGAGAAGAAAAGTGTAGTGGATATTTATAGGAGAATTTTGATACTAGTTAATTAATTTTTTAACATTGTTTTACCTAAAATAATAGTGTCAATTTCAAGCTCCGTCATGTCCCCACCTGAAATCGGTAAACAGTACACCAATTTCAGGTTTCTTAGTGCCACAATACCTGAAATCAACACCTTGGGAGCCAATTTCAGGTTTTAGTTTATTTATTTATTTATTTTTAAATCCTGAAATTGGCACTGTTAATGCCGATTTCAGGTCACCTAAACCATAAGTTTATAAAAAAATTTACCCACCCATGTGTATCTGTATCTTATATTTTCCAATGTCTTTTGTATGTGTTAAAACCCACGGGCACACAGTTACTAGATAGTTACTCAAAATCAGAAGTACCAATAAAACACGAGTGAGGGATAAAATCACCAAGCGGAAAGTGTTCACCAAAGTAAGCCTATTTTGTTTTCTTCTTTTCTTTCCCCTCTCACTTCTTGAAACAGCAATAATTTTACGTTATAACTTATAACCTCGGGCTAAACGCTCATCGCAAGAGAATCTGCAATATCAGGATGTCAATCCCCGAATCACTGATTTACAGCATTAGTCATAGAACGAAATTTGCTGCTCCAAGGGGATTGAACCTCTACCACACCAATATAGAATTATACAATTTAAACTCTAGAAGAGAAGAATTATGATCCCACATCTAAGCATCACTATCAGGATATATCTCAGTCGGAGCATCTCTGGTTGTAAATCTCTCTTCTTCCTCTTTTCTTTTCCTAGCATCCTCTCTCTCCCTCTCGGCTATTATAGCCTTAGCGCGCTCGAATCTTGAGTTGACTGCTTCCCATGCCACAAGCTTATCCATGAACACCGATATATAATCAGGGCGACGGTTCTGTGAAGATAACAAGGCAGTCATGGTTATATTAATCAATGAACGAAACTATCAGAGACAGCCGTCACTATAATGCTCCGAACCACATATTACCTGGAAGTCAAGGTAGTAAGCATGCTGAACAAAAGAACATTATAAAGTCAGCAAATTTGCAATTAATGATAGTTTTGAAGAATAGAGTATGCTAGTTGTTTTCTTGAATCAAATCACTGTAAATTTGATCATTACCTCCCAAACATCAATGGTAAGAAGCGGCTGCAAGAAATTAATATAAAATTTCATCAGACATCTATGCCAAGATGAGCCCTGCCCTACTGTAGTAGTCATGTTTCAAAACATAAAAATGAATTATGAGTATTCTAAATAGTACTTATTACTTACATAATAATAGCCCCAAACTAAGGGGTTCACAGCATTGGGAGTCTTCACCACGACTAGCTTTTTATCCTCATCAGATCGAAGAGGATTTACCGCATTTCCAACATCAAGCCTGCTATCTTTGTCTATATTTCATAAATAAATAAGGAAAAATAAGCGAAAAGGCTGCTTGATAAGTTAGATGTACCAAGAAAAATCAGAAATGAATGAGAAGGATAATTACATGCAAGCCAAGCCCATCCTGAACCAAATTGTGTTTGAGCAGCAGTCTTGAACTCATTAATGAAACTTTCAAATGAACCAAAGTCTCTTTCAATCAGTTTTAGAAGATCCTCTGATGGCTTTCCACCACCACCAGGTTTCATGGACTCCCAGAAGAAGTCATGATTCCATGCCTGCAATAAGTAGAACAAGATTACTAACGATTGGCTCGGATACTTGATTAAGACTATGTGGTTTCAAGCATGCATGCCTGGGCTGCATTGTTGAAAGCAGGGAGTATATCGCCCTTATTGTACAAAATAACAATAAGGTCCTCTAGCGACATCCCATCTAGATCTGTTCCATCAATTTGCTTGTTCAAATTTTCTACATAAGTCCTGTGGTGCTTCCCCCAATGGTACTCCAGTGTCTCCTGGCTCATAATGGGCTCCAAAGCATTCTGAAATGTTTCATTATAACAGTATCACCAGAACATGTAATATTAATCTAACATAAACATCAAAATGTCATCAAGTAAAAGAAATGCAGTTAGGTCATTAGAAGAAGTACATGAATCTCTTGCAGTATATTTTAATCAGTTCAGTGTAATTGATATGCATAGAAAAAATTAGATGGCTAACTGTAATAAATTGACTGAAACCCTCCACAAGCAACCAAAGTATACAAATGAAAGAGATACCAACACGCAGAAGAGGGGGGGGGGGGAGAGAGAAGAGCAAGGCTTTCGGCAACACATTGTGGCCCCACTACCATATAACTAGTTGAGTTGCACATCTGTAAGTAGAGAGAGGTAATTGGAAGATACTGTGAAAAGCGAATATCTGTAAGGATGCATGAGAGGAATGAGGTAAGCAAGGTATTGGATAGGACTTGTGGGAGAGACCGAGCCTCTCTGAAAATTATCATTTTCTTTTTCTACATTTGCTTGTGCTGTTTCATCCATTTCTTGGCTGATATCCCATTGGGTATCAGCTCAATAATGCAAGCTTCTTTCATTCATATCTTCACTCTTTGTACCAGTATCTTTCATAAATTTAAGAAGGCAGGCGTCCCAACAGAGTGATGGATGATCAAGGTAAACCAGAGAAGATTTAATTAGCTAGTCAACTTGCTCAAATAGGTACATCAGAATGAAGCAGCAAATAATAAAAGGGAAAATAAATTATGAAAAGAAAAGAAATTTCAACCACGTCAACAAAGATTCTGGAAAGGAAAATAAGAAGAGAACCATTAGAAACTGAAAAGGTCCATAAATGAAAATGACTATCAAATCATTCGAGAAAGAGTAATGCTTAGGCCCCCTACCTTTTTAGCCTAATTATCCTCCTAACAACCCCATGAAGACACTTGGCAATTCTGAGGGGCAAAATAGGGAAAAAGTATAATATTATTGCCACGTGTCATTCATAGGAGTTGTTAGGAGGCTCGAGCAATTTTTTTTCCTTCTAGAAAATGTTCCGCGAGGGATTTAAGCTCATTTCCTAATAATGCTCAACATCTTCTGAGTTACTTGGATAAAAACTGCACAGTACTAGTTAAGTAAACTAAATGTTGGGAAGTAATCATGTTCAGAACAGATTCGGAAAATCTTTGAGATGTGTAAACACAAACCTGCTAGAGTAAAGCACCAAGAAATAGTAGAACTGTCTCAAACTCGTTAGTTTCCTTACTCACATTTTAACAACACATTTGGTGACTGGTCAGTTACAAGACCTTGCACACACCGATAAATCTAACTGAGATGCCTGCTTTCTTCAATTATTTCAAATTCAATAAATAAAAAAAAGGTGGCTCAATGCACGAGGCTCCCACCTACTAGTGTCTGAGAAGGGAAGATGAATGCAGCCTTACCCCCACTATTATAAAGAGGATATTTCCAGATTTCATGCTCAATACTCTTCACTGATGAATAGTCACACACGAAAATTTTGCTAAAATATAAATTTGGAAATGATAAAGCCAGGCAAAATCTCTTTTTTTGGCAGTTGGCATGTTTCTTCAAAGCATAGGTCCAAGTGAAAAGTTAGCCAACTTGAAGGATAACTAATTCTAATAGTTAAATGGCGTAAGGGACAAACTTTAGATCTTACCAGCGGATAAGGTGGTGGCTTAAGCTCAAAACCTGCACTGATTTTAGTAGGCCCAACTTTCCTTATGCATCTTCTCTGCAGTGTTCGACATTTTTTTTTTCTTAAAATAAAAGTAAAGTGAAACAAGATACTTCAAAATAATAGTAAAAAAGTATATTAAACTAAACAATTAGTCCCTATAGCAAAAGAATAAAATTAAAGAAAAAACAGAAGAACATGAAAAATGGGAGGAGACAAATTCAAGCAGGCAAACTTGTAAAGTGTATTTGTTTCACCAGCCAGTGAAACAAAGTGAAAGGTCTAATATGATGACAAAAACATCTCAGAACATGGTTCAAATTCAGAAAATGCAGTAGTTGTTTACAGAAAAGTTATACTGGCTTTAATAGTATAGCAAAGTTCTTCCATTTATTGATGACTTGAAGGTCAGCTTTTGTTTATTTTTGACAAACATAACTGAATATAGAAATAGAGATTCGTATTATTATATCAAGTTTGTGTTTAACATCTTTTTAAATAATTTGTGGTTTAATAGGTTAATTTCCACACTACTGCCAACTTTGCACCAATAGACTTGAAAGTTTTAATTTTAGTTCTATAGACTGCTTCTGGCCCGGCAGATTTTAAGTGTTCTTACTTATTACAATAAAATGAATATAATGATTTATACAAGAGACCAACCTCAATGATGAATGAGAATAGATATGTTATTTGATTTTGGCAGTTAATGGATTTTATACAAGAGACCAATCACAATGACTCAGATTAGAACTTACATCCAGCATTACATACTTACATTTGCCTATGTCTAGAGATTGAAGTTACTATGTTTTACTTAAGAATACTTGGAAGCCCTAAACATTTGACCGCCACTCCGTCAGTACACCACTAGAAAAAAAGACCAATAAACTCTTCCTAATTCCAAAACCAAATATTATGCAGCGCAAATCAATGAAGTGCAGATGATGAATGAGAATGACAGCACAAAGAAAAGATTAATCAGAACCAAAGGCGGCATCCCAAAGAATTCAAACGTCACAGTTAAACCAATTTACGATTTTCACGGAATTCTTTTGTTCTGTCATGATTCATGACTAAGAAGCCCTAGAGATATCCAAAGCATTCTCAGTACAAAAGTGCAGATTGTGCACAGCACAAGCATAACAATAACAATTGAGTTCAAATAAAAATCGAGCTAGGAAAAAACACTAAATTTCTTCTCTTCTCTTTTTTTTTTTTTTTGGTTTTGTTTTAGAAAGTATAAATTAGGATGGAATTTCAACATGGGTTCTTATCCATACAAACATGTATCAAAAACGACAACAGCACCATCACCACCAACAACAACAGGAGGGCACGTGATATAATAATATTGAAAGTAACTACTCCTTCTTTCATTCTTGCAAAAGAAAACCCGATTTGTGAAAAAAAATTGAAAGCAAGAACGGTTTGAGTTTGATGCGTGGGATGGCGTGTGTGTAATTAAGCAAATTGAGATATAGATAAGATGGGAAGCAAACCTCTTTGTTCGACAATTTGAAAGCGCCGGAAGGGCCCAAATTTCGGAACCCTGCAAAACAGAGAAGAGACCCATATCACAGAGAGAGAGAGAGAGAGAGAGAGAGAGAGAGAGAGAGCAGAAAGGATGAGGGAGAGAGGTAAAACCATTAGGGTGGCGGGTAAGAAAGGCGGAAGGGGGTAAGGAAGTAGGAGTGGCAGCGGACGATGGCACCGGGAAGAGCAACCTCATCTTTACAAGTCTGCTACTGCTTTCGCGTTGGAGTGGACTACTTCAAAATACGTGGACTTGGTATGGCTTTTGGATGGGGCAATCTGCTCTAGATTTTTAGGTTTTTTTTTCCCCAAAATATTAAGGTGTTTTTGGGGTTAGATTTTATAAGTAAGCCAGTTAGGGAGTACTTTTAGGCATGAGTCGTATTTTTTTTTNTTTTTTTTTTTTTTTTAGATTTTTTTTACTATAATATCCTATTTATAAAATTTATTATTAAAATATTACTGTATCAAAACATATTAATAAATTATATATATTTTGTATGATTTGACATTTTTTATTATTATTTATTTTTAAATCGTCAATGGCAACGCTTTGGAAAGTGTTCCGATATTGTTTAATTAGTTGAGAAAAATGTTTAGAGCATGAGTTGATCATGAGCCAATGAAGCTCCAACTCAATGTCCTACCCACTATGCCAACATTAAATCTTATTATATATTTACACACAATAATATATATATATATATATATATATATGTACGCATATATATATATATATTATTTCATATATGGGACAAAATTTAATTCTACAAAATGAAATGACTAGTTTTAAAACTAAATAGAATATTACAACATCTTTACACTTGTTTTTTTTTTCTTTTTTAAGGTAAAATTTTGAATGAAAAAAGTTAAAATCCCAAAATATTGTTTTTCAATTTTTTTTCCAAACAATTAGGGAAAAATAGGTCTTCATTATTATGAAAATCCAATTAGTTTTGATGAAAAATTGTACAATACAATATAAAATAACGTGAAAACAGATTCATTAATTCATTTTTTCAGCCTACGACTCGGTTTGTTGATAACTTTTTTATTTCTTTATATTATTATTCAATTAATTATTATTGTTCAAACTTTTTTAGGTGCCTATAAAAAAATGGAATATAAATGACTCACTCTTCATCCTGTTTTTGGACCATAATCATTATGTAGGAGAGATGATCGAGTGGTTCTAATGTGAATTTTTCCCAATTTTTCATCAAAACTAATTGGGTTTTCAAAATAATGAAAACCTATTTTCCCCTAATTGTTTGGAAAAAAATTGAAAGTAAAATAATTAAAAAAGAAAAAAGAAACACAATTAGTTGGGTTAATTAAGTTTTTAGTCCCTGTAATATTAAAAAGTTTGGTTTTAGTCCCTCAGTACAAGTTTTAGTCCCTGTAAAATTTGGAAG
>QANU01048856.1:0-27160 GCA_003254905.1 Nissolia schottii | reverse complement strand
CTCATATTGTCTAATCACGTTTTTCCCCGTACTCAAACAAAAATAATTATTAAAAAGAATTAATTTATTTTTTATTTTCTAATCACTCATTACACTACGAGAATATCATATTTTGATCATTTATTTTTGAAAAAATAAATTTTATACCTTAAAATTGAATTAAAAACCAAATGATTCAGAAGTAGATTTGTTTAACTCAATTTTATCCATCCGAATTTTCTTCTATTAAGCTTTTAGCACTTGATACTTAACTTGAAAATTTTGTATAGAATGTGTATTTTGATGATCAATTCTCAAATGTAAATAAGATTAGTGGTCTTCTATAAATTAGTTAAGACTAAAAATCATTTTATTTATTCATAGGATTTTTATATTTTGAGGTTAGCATTCGTTTGGCTTGTTGCAAACACAAATTATTTATAAAAAAAAACTGCTATAAATATCATAAAAGAAACAAGTTTCACAATTACATAAAAGATAAATGATCGAATAATTGTTTGATAATATATATAAATATATGTAATTAATGGTGTTAATAATGAAAATACCATTCCACATTTGTAAAACATAAAAACAAGAAGAAAATAAAAACAACTATGATCTTTTGCCATTTTGACTTAGAATATTTTGATGCCTAAATTATGATTATGTAAAACTCGTGCTTGTATATTCTGGACCTCATAACATAAATGTTCCGGACCCATCAGTATTTTCATCAAATCAAATTATTTTATATGCATGACTTTTTAAATAGTGAGAAAACAGAGCCATCTATTTTTATCAAATGACAAGATTTGATTGGATATCAATGTAAAAAAGTTTTACACGGACGATAGCTGCTGATTATTCTTTCAAAATTACTGAACTATGAATAGTAGATCAGAAAACAACACTTTTAACTTGAGAAAATTTCAAAAATTCTTTTATATTGATAATATATAAAAATTAAATTAATAATTTTTATTTGTTTAATCAGTGCATAAATTCATATTGAAATTCTAACTATGCTTTATTTTTTATTGGTCTGTTTTGCAGCCTTGCACGGAGGCCCCTACGGTATATATATTGCTCCCTCAATAATATAATTTGATTCAAATATAAATCGAATCCACAAATCTTAATTAGTATTTATATTAATTTATACGCAACATTTGAAGGCCAATTCCATTCCACGTTTGCAGGCGCTGACATTCTACNTATATATATATATATATATATTGCTCCCTCAATAATATAATTGGATTCAAATATAAATTGAATCCATAAATCTTAATTAATATTTATATTTATTTATACGCAACATTTGAAGGCCAATTCCATTCCACGTTTGCAGGCGCTGACATTCTACAAATGCAACAACTTGATAATTGAGGATTTGACCATAAAAAATGGCCAAAAGATGCATGTTTCATTCCAAGACTCCGAGTACGTCAAAGCCTCTGGCCTCACCGTGACTGCGCCAGAGCATAGCCCAAACACCGATGGAATTCATGTCACGAATACCCAAAACATCCAAATCTCAAGCTCCGTCATAGGAACCGGTATTCTTTAACGATAGAGGCATCAAAATTTCACGTGCTTACCTTTCTTGATCGTCACTTTTTGGTTAAATTAATATTTTTCAGGAGACGATTGTATATCTATAGTAGATGGATCCAAGAATGTTCAAGCCACAGACATAACCTGCGGACCAGGCCATGGTATCAGGTAAAATTAAAATCACCTTCTCAATAACCAATCAAGTATCTTGAACCAGTATCCAACTTAGTGAACAAAAATGCTACATGTACACCCAATTTCATACGCCCATACATAATGCATAAACTTTATTCTCACGAGTGCACAAGCATCACAAACTTGTAAATGATACTCTCAACTATATTTAATTAAGTGCACAAACATTACATGAGTTAAAACACAGACTTTATGTATATAAGTACGGGGTGTATGTATGGTGTATGATTTTTGTTTTACGTGTAGCAGAACTCTTTAGCGAAATCTTTAAATTTTCATACTGTTTACTGAGTAATTTTTTGTTTGCAATGGTGAACCCAGCATTGGAAGCTTAGGGGAAGGGAAATCCGAGGAATTTGTTTCTGGGATTGTGGTGAATGGAGCTAAATTTTCTGGAACTGCAAATGGAGTTAGAATTAAGACATGGCAGGTAGTTGTCCGAATTTTGAACAGCTTAATAATATTCCTCATCAACCGCAGAATCAAATTTGGTACAGTACTACAAAATTTTGCCTCTTGGCCTAATCATGTTTATCACATGCATGTAGGGAGGGTCAGGAAGTGCAAGCAGCATCAAGTTTCAGAATATTGAAATGGATAATGTGACCAACCCCATAATCATAGACCAGAACTACTGTGACCAAAAGAAACCATGCAAAAAGCAGGTAATGCTAGCAACGTCGTCCATTACAACTTTGAGGAGGCTCGAAATTGGAGAAATTTAAGTTTAAATGGCCAAAATTTTTTTTTAATCCCGTATTATGGTCCAACAAAAATATTTACGGATATATGATTTTGGGTCTGAAATCGCCACCCTCTATGGCGATGGCGATTTCAGACCCCAAAATTATTTTTTTTTTAAAAAGTTTGAAATCGCCACACCAAAGTCTGAAATCGCCATAACCTGTGACGATTTCAGACTGTTTTAATTTTTTTTAAAAAAAAAAAATTCTTCCAACCCATATTTTGGTATACAAGTTATACCAAATGAGTTGAAAATGTAAAGAAGCCTCAAAATTGCCTTTGCGGCTATGATGCGCATTGCAGCTATTGCCCGCGGTTTGCGGGGGTTGGCCCGCCATATTAGATGATGTTTTTTTTATTTACAGATGAATCGGTTATTTTTTCTTGCAGCAATCGGCGGTTCAGATTAGGAATGTGTTGTACCAGAACATAAGAGGCACAAGTGCTTCCGATGTGGCCGTGCAGTTTGATTGTAGCGAGAACTTTCCATGCGAGGGGATTGTATTGCAGCACATAGACCTGCAACTCGAAGGTGAAAGAGATGCCATGGCTTCGTGCAAAAATGTTGGGTTGTCTTACAAAGGAAACGTTAGCCCTCGCTGCCCACAGAAAGAGGGGAAAGCAATTTCAGCATTGAAACACTGGTAGAGTATAATGATGTGTGTGATGCATGGATACAACATGTTTAACTCATTTGTACATATGCTCAACCAATAAGGCTGATAATAATGTGATTCTCGACACACATTGATAGTGATGAGTGTCATTATTTGTAACTTGTTTGATAAATAAAATTGAAGTCATACTTTTTAAGAGAGTGGTTATTATTTCATACCCATATGTCTATTTTTTATTATTGTTATAGTGATCGCTCATATTTTAATAGCACTCAAGATCAAGATACATGATATTATAATACCAAGATACAGAGTAATGTGTACATTTTAAGACTTATTACATAGGAAAGAATTCACTTCAAAGCATATCTAAGCACACTGACCTTTGGGTCCAACGCCCAACATGTGATATCCAAATATTCATTCCGATCGCAACATATAGTAATGGATCTCAGAAGTATCAAGCTACCATTCAACCAGTTTTATAAATAAATCAATAGCAGCCCAAAAATTTCCAGCAGGCACAAGGTTAGAAGAAACTCAGAACTATAGAGCAATCACCTTAGGGTAATACACGCCCTACTATCAGTGTGAAACACTAAAGAAACAAAAGTAGGAAAGTAATCAAAATAGGAGAGATAATATTTCCATGTTTAGCCAAAGAATTAGTACATTGGTTTGCCTCCCTATAGACATGATAGAGCTTGGCTTCCCAATGCATTAATGAGCATGACTTTAGACCTCTGCCTTGTGAAAACAATCAAGTCGATGTTGTTGAGGATGGCATTAGACCTCTCCCTTGTGAAAACAATCAGGTTAATGTTGACGAGGTTGACATTAGACGTTTGCCTTGTGGAAAAAAACATGCTAATGCTAACAATTAGGTCCATGTCAAAGAGCTTCAACCAAAGGAAGACAAAGATTAGATGATATAATGGTTGAAATATTTTAAAGACCTTCCATTTAAGTTTGACTTTGCATTGTGACAAAAGGCCTTGAAATACACATTGGTGGATGGAAAACTATACAAAAAAAGCCAGGATGGGTTATTAATCAAGTTCTTAGATAAAGAGCAGGCTATGACGATCATGCATGAAGTGCATGAGGGCAAATATGTGGAGCCCAACAATCATGAATAAATATGAGATGATTAATATCCATAGGTATAGATATTATTGGCCTACATCACAACCAAATGCAAAACACATGTTAGAGGGTGTGAAGCTTGCTAGATGCATGACTCGCTATAGAAAGTTCCAACCAAGGAACTCCACACAATAATGAAGCCTTGGTTATTCAGAAGCTGGGCTATGGTCCTCATCAACAAAATACACCCCATCATAAAAAAGTGGCACACTTTCATCTTAGGGGGCATAGATTATTGCACTAAATGTGTGGAACCCCAACCATTGGTTAACATGACACATGTTGATGCTATTAGGTTTAGAGTCATGGAGACAGTCACTACAAACTAAGGCACTATGATTGTATGGAAAAAGGTGAAGTCCTTCATCCAATAACTTGGTTTTAGATTGGTCCGTTCATCACCTTATTATGTTTAGGCTAATGGACAAGGTAAGACCACCAACAACGTGCTAAAGTCGAGAAGACCATTCAAGATAAGCTCCAAAGATGGAACAAGGTTTTGGCTGAGGTCCTATAGGAATACAAGAATTCAAATGAAAAATGTCACTAAGCTTACTCATTATTAATTGATTTATGTTCAAGATGGAGTTTTGCCATTATAATTGGTCGTGACTCGCTAGGGTAGCCTAACAAAGTGGTTACATACTGAAAAATACTCACAAGATATGATCCAAATGATCCAAGAGCTAGAGTTGGTCAATGAAGTTAGACTCAAAGCCCTCATGATAATAAGGCCACAGTAGTTATCATACAATGAAAAGGTCAAAGTGTGATGCCCCGTACCTACAGCAGCCCTAGGGAAGGGTTAGGAAGACCTTTGGAAGGATCATGGAGGGCCTAGCGGTCCTGGAAGGACTTGGGGGATGTCTAGTTACAACAATTAGGGCAAAATGGTGTTGTGAAAGTGCAATGACGTTGGGACCAGGGAACAATAGTGTCGCGTGAGTGCTATGGTGTTGCAGCGCGTTGTAGCGACATAAAAAAACCATAAAAAACCCTAGCACTGCAAAGCGACTTGGGGAGGAGGCTTTCATCCTCTTATAAATAGAGCCCCAGGCAGAGCTACAATGGTTAATTCCTTCAAAGCTCTTTAGGTTCCACTTAGAGCTGGGACTTTCTCTACTCGAGTTTTCTTGTGAGGACGCAATGTCTTCACTTAGGGTAGGTAGTTAGTATTTTTATGGTGGCTTAGGGTAGTATGTCGCGGGGCCACTACTTTGGTAGTGACAACGTTAAGGCAGTCCACGACTGCCATGGCAATGTAGTTTCGCTATAGTGATGCTAGTTCACTACTGCGACACCCTACAACAGTATTATTTTTTCAGTTAAGAGTTTTCTCATAGTATGGTATTCATTGGCCAATCCAGGTGCCAACGCTATGCCACTTGGAGCATCCAGTGTCAGTGCTCCTTAATTCCAGGCCATTCTTAGGCGAGTAGATGTCCCAGTGCATTAGCGATCTGTAAATCGAGTCAGTTTTGCTTGCATGCTTAGTTATTTATTTATTTATTTATTTATTCAATGTTAAATTAATTATGTGCATATATGCTTAGTAAATTGCATGTTTAAACTTAAGTAGAGACTTGCATATGATATGACAATATGATATTAGACTTTCCATAAATAAGTAGACTTAGCATATAATATGTTAGTAATTTACAAATAGTATTAAGTTGTAGTTAGATCACCAACGATAATTAAGGATCATAACCAGTAAAGCATGAGAACCTTAGAACAATAGGTTTCTGATTTTAGTAATGTTATTTATGATTATAATTCTGCTATTGGCACGAGTTTAGCGTAATTAGTGAGTCCTAGATATGGCTTCAACATACCTACAATGATCTCAATGTGCTCCTTGGGTTCAACATACCCACTCTTCAGTACCACAAGGATTCTTCCTAGCGAAGCAAGGTTGGACTTGTTCCTTCTTGACTGAGGATTGAGACTCATCTCTTTGTCATGCCCCCAAACTCGAGCATCACTGCACGTAAGGATACTATCCCTACAAAAGCTCTATTGTGACTTAACTATTGTACATGAAATCTATTTAATAAAGGTTTCACATAAAATATAATGGTAATTGTCTTAATTACATCTGAATTGATAATAATGATAGAAATAATACTAATAATAGAAATAGTAAACTGCCTAATATTGTACAATAATACCTAAATTATCTGGAGCATCCTAATAAATAACATAATAAGTAGACCCCACTACAAAGAGGATCTCACCACTGATGATGGACATCACTGCTACTGGACAAGAGGCACGTTGTCACAATCCTCAACTGTATCTAGAATACAACACAACAACGTGATGAGTTGTAAACTCAGTAGTAGGTACCATGGAACCACTCGCATAATATCTGCTAATCATATATATATATATATATATATATATATATATGTATGTATGTATATAACGGAAAGTAAATAATAAAAGGTAATTAAGTAATATCAGAATAATGTATGTAAATATTCTGAAAGCACCGATATTGAGTAGGAAACTGATAAAGTTTAGTCTGAGAAAAACACGTGACAGGTATACCATGTCGCAAAGTAATAAAGTATTGGTCTTAGGACCAAAGTATCGTTCCCACAAGGACGATATGATAAGAAACGCAATCAAGAATTACAACTCTAGAGTCGAATCACGAAAATGAGATTTCAAGCAATGGAAATTAAATAGGACAGAAATTGAAACACAAAGGAAAACAATTTGGAATTGATTGAGTTATGGTTAAGGTGATTGAGACTCCGATTTCACCACTAATATTTCTCTAATTCTGCTTTCGTTGTTATTCAAGTTATTTTTAAAGGACAACCTAGATTCCTATTCTAACACAAGTCTCTCTTAGGATCATGCGTACCTCCTATGAACAACTCAATTAACTAATCTCTTAAAATTAATCTAGGTCGCCTAGGGATTAGGTTCTATGAGTCCTTTGGTAGCGTGTGAGACTAAGGATTGCCCCATCATCTATTCTTATCTCTAACAGATAGCTAAGTGATGATTAATTTCTCATTACCACCTAGGTTTATTTTCTCAAGTTTCCCTAAGTTTACCAACAATTCATCAATTGCTAGTTAACAAAAAGCATTAAGCATAGAGAAATTAATTCACAAACAAACACAATTGAATAACATCGAAATTGGAATTAAGAGAAGGTATTAAGTTTACATCAGCATCCCAATCAAAAGGGAAATTAGTTCATAATGCAAGAACATAAGTTATGAATAAAAGAGGAAAAGATGGAGGTATACATAGAAGATAAGAAACACTTGGAATTGAATCGCGACCCAATTGATCTCCTTCCTTGATGTTCTTGTAACTCCTTGTATCTTTTCTCGCTCTCAACCCCAATGACCCCCAAATTAATGAAAAATATGAATGAAAATGTGATAATTTGGAATGCCTTGACTCCTTTTCTCTGGTGCGTTTTAACCTAAGTTTTTATGCATTTTGGGCCTCCTATGGTCGTGCCTCGCACGAGATGCATAGTATCTCGCGTAAGACGCCTTCAGGAATTTCAATTTTGCTTTCTGTTTGCTTCATCTCGCGTGAGGTGAATGATTGTCTCATGCTATATGACTTCTAGAACTTCGATATTGCTCTATGTTTGCTATGTCTCATGCGAGATGAATGATGCTTCTTAGGTCTCGCGCTAAATGCTTCTTTGACTTTTATTTTAGCTCATTTTCTTTGAATTTTGGGACCTGGAACACTTAACCACACATCAAACATACTTGAGATAAAAAGCCAATTAAATCCAACCAATCATGAATCCAACTCATTAAGACCTAACCTATCCTAACTAAAAACTACAGAAAAAGTAAATAAAGATAACTCTTGTTGGAGAGTTATCAAACACCCTCAATTTGAGATCTTTGCTTGTCCCTAAGCAAAGCAAAATGACAAAAAACAAGAAAAATCATGCGTAAACAAACCACTCCCTGCACTCCCTACAAACATGTGAGTTAATAGCTCAAAGTTTTTAGGTTGCAGCATTTCATCATGATCAAATCACTCAACTCACAACAACAAAATCTCCCTCTTGGAAAAAAAAAATCCAGACCATCAATGTGTGCACATTGATTTCCCTTGGAGTAACCATCATAGTGTGTATGTGAGTTCGACCTAATTGCCCATTCAGATCAAATATGCCAATGGTTTAAGGAGAGACAATGAACCTACTCCCTAGTATGTTTCCATCTTTCTTTCCACACGAGCTAGCATTCACTAGGGATCAAAAGGACTTAATCAAGCTTGTAATGTTCGGATTGGGTTGAGGTAGGATGGAAAATCTTCTAGGCTTTTCTATCGGTTCCCTCAACTTAAGGAACCCTTCCTCCTAGTCCAACCCAAAGAGGTACCCCCAAATTACTCTGAGCGTACTACTCATGCTTCAAAAAAAAAATTTCTAATTTTCTTGATTGTTGTGGCCCATCCTCTTTTGACCATTTTTTCAACGAGATATTGGGCCATAACGATGTCTTTGTTGAAACATCTTTCCTTCTTAATTTGCTTGCTTTTTGTCCTTATAATTTTCCTTGGCCCCCTTTTGAAGAATCCAATCATGGGTTGCAAATTTTCTTCTAGAGGGGGTAGACCTTATGAGATGAACTAAAAGTTTAGGATTAAGGACACGGTGAGATCAAAGGGGTCAAGCAAACAACGGGCACATAGGCTACAGACTGTTGGCCAAAAAGTTTCCGCTCAGGCTCAAATTGAGTGGCAATGGTAATTTATTTCTAGGCGGGCCATGAAAATGTTTCGCATAGTTTATTTCCATCAAGATCAACTCGGTTCAAGGTCTTGTCT
Organism: Nissolia schottii; assembly: GCA_003254905.1. Taxonomy (NCBI): domain Eukaryota; kingdom Viridiplantae; phylum Streptophyta; class Magnoliopsida; order Fabales; family Fabaceae; genus Nissolia; species Nissolia schottii. The sequence goes on along the minus strand of QANU01048856.1, from coordinate 18,092 downwards.
ATCTCTACACCACAACACATAGGCAAATTTTCAACAAAGAGTGCAAAACAGTTATGTATTATTCAAATGGTTCTCCTCAAAATCTAAATGGCACACATCAGTTTTTCAGTTCAGTACGGAAAAAAAAATTACTAGAGAGCCAAGATCACAACTATAGCTATATCATTAAAGTCATAACCTTATACAAACATCACATGTCACAGTTCATCATTCATTCAAAATTAATTCTTTTTATATAAATAGAAAAGACTAAATAGAAAAAGGAAAAAAACTAAAAAGAAAAACCCCACCCCAACTTTATAACTTATATTGTCCCCAATGCAAACCGATACTAATCTTTGGGGGTCGAGAACCTCCCCTACTGACGTCTAAATAGAGGAGAACACAACGGTGATGTGAAGTAGTCCTCGTAGGATAAATAAGGTGGCAATAGAGGAAGCTTCTCTTGGAGCTGATTCAGAATGAGACATTTCACACGAGATGCATTATGTCTCGTGCGAGACACACTCCTAGTAGATGTAAGGTCACTCTTTGTAACTATGTTTTGCGCGAGACACAAGGACGTCTCGTGGGGAATGCATTTCTAGTGGCTCTTTAGAAACTTTACCAGTTTTTTAATTTTAGCAGGATTGAAAGATGAGTAGACGATCACAGGATGGGAATCACCCTTCCCCAGAAATGTATACTTGAGATAGGGAGGTAACTTAGGCAATTTTTTTGGGAGCTTTCTCATACTCCTCATCGGTGATTACCTTAGAGTCTGAATGGTGAACTTCTGGCTTTAAATCTGGGGGGGGGGGAGAGGCAGGTCATGACTCTAATGCCTCACCCCCAACTTCATCTACCAGACTCAACTTCATCACATAAGTTTCCTTGGGGGCGTTGAAAGACTCCAATAGTGGGTCAGTAGCAAGTGCGTCCATGGAAGCAATCATGTGGCATGCACCATGATCCATAGAATGCCTCGCTGCATAAAAAATATCAAAGGTGACTTGCTGCCCAAGCACCCTTAACTCTAGCTCTCCTTTGGCTACATCAATCAGAGCACTGGCAGTGGCCAAAAATGACCTCCCCAAAATTAGAGGCATTTCCTTGTCTTCTTCCATGTCCAGCACAATAAAATCGGTTAGAATGTACAACTTATCAACTCTCACCAATATATCAAAACCCCGCTTCGGAGATGTTAATGAGCGATCAACTAATTGCAGTGACATTTTTGTCATCTTAAGCTCTCCTACCCCAAACTTTTGAAATACAGATAGTTGCATTAGATTTATACTTGCCCCAAAATCCAATAAGGATTTGTTAAATTACCTCATCCCTATGGAGCAAGGAATGGTGAAGCTACCAAGGTCCTTCTTCTTGGGTAGGAGCTTGTTGAGGAGGATGACACTACACTCTTCATTTAGTATTACCACTTCATCATTGGGTAACCTCTTCTTGTGAGTGCATAGGTCCTTTATAAACTTTGAGTAGACCGGCATAAACTTCATAGCTTCCAATAGAGGAATATTGATGTCCAACTTCTTGAATAACTCTAAGAACCTTGCATATTGTTTTTCTTGTGCCTCCTTCCTGTTCTTCTTCAGCCTATTTGGAAAAGGGATGGGTGGTTCATAAATGCTCGGTGAAGGTGTGAGCACTTCCACCAACTCTATTGTATTCTCCCTTCTTTTGTGGAATTGTGTACTTTTTAGCTTTTTCCTTGACCTTGGGATTCTAAAGCTCCACTTGTTCTTCCACACTTGGCTCTCCAACTTCTTATTCCTCAAAGTGATAACCTTAACGTACTCATGAGGATTATGGATAGTTCTCCCTGTTAAAGATCCTTGTGGTTGCTCAGATAATTGAAGGGATAGTTGTCTTATCTGATGTTCTATATTTCGCATGGTTGTTTCCTGGTTGCAATTGAAATCCTCTTGCTCCTGAAACTTGCTTCTAGTCTCTTACATGAAAGCTTTTTGAGAATCAACCAAGGACTTTTGACTCTCTATTAATTAATGCATTAGATTGTCAAGGTCCACCTTCTTCTCTTGTTGAGGCAGAAAGTGTGGCCTCTAGGCTTGAATATTATCCCTCCAGGAAAATCCTAGACGATTCCTGTAATTGGGGTTCCCAAAGTTATTTTACCTTGGTTTCCCCACAAAATTAACCTGCTCCTCTTCCTCTGAGCATGCTCTATTGGGGTGATCTCCCTCATAAAAATCACAACCTATTTGTTTAGTTAGGGCCTTGGCAAACTTGTCCCTCTGATTTATCTTCTACTCTAGGTTCTATTGATTTAGAGCTAATGCATCTAGCTTGAAAGCTTTGCCACACTAGAGTCTATTGTAAGAGATGTCTTCCTTGAGCTTGGATAGTAGCTTCGAGCAATGAAATCAAACAACTCTAAACAAGTCTCTAGTGTCTTCTGCTCACCTAAATTATCACTAGCTATAGGGTTAAGCATGCGCTACTTGTCAACAGTCAAACCCTTGAAGAAAATCCTCACCAACATATATGTGTCGATGCCATGGTTAGGACACTTAGCTTGGAGCGGCTTGAATCGTTGCCAGGCTTGTGTAAAGGATTCATCTTCATCCATTTTGAAGGTATATATGGCACAAATGAGATCCCCCTCTAATCCTCATTGATGAATCGCCTGACAAATTGAGTTTCTAGGCTAGCCCATGTGGTAAAGGTCCCTACTGGTTGAGAATTTAGCCAAGCCTTGGCTTCTTTTTCAAGGGTGTAAGGGAAGTACCTCAGCCTAGCTGCTTCTTGGTTAGACCCTCTGATAAGATGATCACACTCAAAGAGAAAACTCTTCAGGTGTTCATTAGTGTCCTCGTGTGATAACCCATGAAATTGCCAATTTTGACTAAGATAGTTGACAATCTAAAATCTTCTATCTTGGTAGATAGTGGGAGGCAACACAATGGGTGATCCACTCCTCAGATTATCTTTAAAGTATTGATTCAAAGTCCGCGCCAGAGGAGGAAGAGGAGGTGGATCCATGATCTCAGGCTTGGGTAATGTAGAAGATGAGGATTGGCCTTGGGCGGCCCGAGCTTGAGCCTCTGCTTATTTGGTGGCTTTGGTAAATGCTCTAGTGGTCTTCTCTGTATCAGGATTATACTCGAGGTCGGGTTCTCCATCCTTCCGTAATTTTCTAAAATAAATATGACTGATCAAGTGAAATTACCACATAATAAACATAGCAGAAAAACCAGAAAATAAATGACAGAAAATTTAAACTCCAGTAGTTACAATTATTGATCACAACTCAATTGACATCGTCCCCGGCAACGGCCCCAAAAACTTGGTGTAAGAAAAACATGTGTGGCAAGTATACCAAGTCGCCAAGTAATAAAAAGTATTGGTCTTAGGACAAAAGTATCGTTCTCACGAGGACGGTATGATCAATAACGCAATCAAGAATTACAACTCTAGAGTCAAATCACGAAAAAGGGAATTCAAGCAATGGAAATTAAATAGGATAGAAATTGAAATGCAAAGTAAAACAATTTGGAATTGATTCAATTATGGTTAAGGTGATTGGGACTTCGATTTCACAACTAATATTTCTCTAATTCCGCTTTCTTTGTTATTCAAGTTGTTTCTAAAGGACAACCTAGATTCTTACTCTAACGCAAGTTTCTCTCGAGATCATGCGTACCTCCTATGAACGACCCGATTGCACATGAATCCAAAGGAAGAGTGGTGTTGTACTTGAATTCAAAGGAAGCGTGGCGTTGCATCATAATCGGATGGAAGTATAGTATTGCAGGAGAATCTTAATGAAGTGCGGCATTGCACGAGAATCCTTAAAGAAGTGTGGCATTGCCCGAGAATTCAAAGAAAATGTATCGTTGCACCAAAATTTGAATGATGTAGGGCTTTGCACAAGAATCTGAAGGAAGTGTTACACAAGAATTTCAAGAAGCGCAACGTTGCACAAGAATCAGGGAAAAAAATATCGTGGCATGTGGCACTAGAATCTAAAGGAAGCGCACTGTTGCACAAAAACGTAAAAGAAGTGTGGTGTTGCACAAGAGTATGAAGGAAATGTGATATTACACAAGAACCTGAATGAAATTAGGCATTTCATGGGAATCCGAAGGAACTGTGATGTTTCACGGGAGCGTGAAGGAAGGATGATGTTGCACTAGAATTCGTAAAAAACAGGGCATTGCACGAGAATCTAAAGAAAGCATGACATTGCATGAGAATTTGTAAGAAGCATAGCGTTGCATTGAAATCTAAAGGAAGCATAACGTTGCACGAAAATCTAAAAGAAACATGACATTACATGAAAATCGAAAGAAAATGTGGTATTACAAAGATATTGCAAAAAAATTGAGATTTACGTTTGTAATTTTTTTATTAGTCTATTTGTTCACTTATATTTATCACTTTTAACAAAAAAACAAAATACATATTAATAAGTCATTTAATTAGAACAAATTTAAAAAGATTTAGTGTACATACTAAATCAACCTTGACCAATTAGCATTGTAGCTACTAGTTGTCATAGGGTTGATTAGAAATCAAAAGAGATATAATTTGTAATATATATATAATATTTTTTAATTTAATCAAATGAGAAATAATCTTAAATAAATTTAAATAAACGTTTGGATAAAATGTGATACATAAAACTACGTTAAAAAAATACAATCTAAGAGATAATATATCTCACACGAGCTTTACACTAGTCTCTGACATTTCAAATCTTTCTCTGGGCTGGGCATTGCAGGGGGCGCCGAAGTCGAGCATTGGTGGACTTTGACCCGACGAGGCGACGACTGGTTCTCGGTTGCGCATACGTCAATTTGGTTCGCTCATTTCTCCTTCTCCATCCCTTTTCCGGAACTCGTCGTGTTCGCTGAATTTAACCTCAATTTGAATTCCAATACAGATATATTCGGCTTCGTTCGTTGGTGCTGTGAGGGTGCTGTTCTTGGATGGGAACTCCTGAATTCCCAGATCTCGGAAAGCACTGTGCCGTTTCTGATTGCAAGCAGATCGATTTCTTGCCCTTCACCTGCGATCGCTGCGACCAGGTTCTTTTTTCCCGTTCTTTCTTGTTCTCCAATTTATGTTGCGTTTCGGTGTTTATAGCCACACGAAAGTCTCTGTTTTTCGTTTTTTCTGAAAAATTGAAATTGGAATATCTCCCTTAAACCTCAGAGTTAGGAAAATAGGTTTTTTTTTTTTTTTTTTTCTGATCTGTGCTGCTCGGCTTTTTGGTTCACTCCATTCTGATTTGGACATTTTCGTCTGTCAGCTGATACCTAATTAAAAAAGAAATCAAAACACTTGCAAAATGAACACAACACACGCACACGCGCGAGTAAAACTACAAAGTAACCCTTAAAAAAAATTTGGTGGGAAAATAATTAACCAATAGTTTTAAAGTCACTTCAAATTTGTCCTTATGACCTGGCAAATTAGTCCCTCATCAATGTTTTATCAAATTATTTTCGGAAAGGAAAATTATTGTCCTTTCATTGTCAAATGTTTTGCCCCCAAATACTTTAGGACCGATAGACATGCTAATTCTATTTTTTAGGGGACTGATTCGATTGTTCCAAAAAAATTTTAGAAACTTAGTCTATACTTTACTTAGAAAAGAAAAATGTTTGAAAGATAGCCCTTGCACATGTATGGGTTTTCAGTGCATTCTAAATCCTTTGCTTTTGGTTGAAGTGAGTTTAAGTGTCTTAGTATATGATGAGAAATTGTATTCAGGTTTCAAAGTTCAAAGGGCTTCCAAGTTGTGCATGGCTGATGATATATATGAGCATGTGGTATTCAGTAGATTAGGATTCTCTCATGTTTGTTATACTCATGACCAAGTCACATGAAGAGAGATAAACCCATATTTAAATTGAGCCCCACAAGTCTTAAGAGAATTCTACCTACCGAAAGTGTTTTTCTCTATCTCTTTCTTCACATGAAATGGTCACGTGGCTAGAAAAAAAAAGGCACAAGTATCCTAATCCAATATTTGGCAGTATGATTTTCATGTTTGGTGTTATATTTGCCAATGCCTTTCTTTAGTTCCAAGAAGCAATTTAACTTCTAAAGTTTATTCAAGTTTCAATATTTTCAATAATGATTTTTCATTATGGGATTTTGAGTTTTCCGATTTTGAATTGTTGATTAGTATTGTTGAGTTTGTAGGAAATAGAAGAGATTAAGAGAAGGACAAGTGTAGAGAGCAATAGGTGTGGCTGAATAGGACTTAGGTCCTTAGGTTACTTATCAGTATTATATAGCCACTGATTAATCAATACATCCGCAGTTTCAAAGACATATAATTAATGTTTAGCTATTTCCTAAGACTCTTATGTTTCCAATTCCACACTAATCACATGGAAAAACTCAAGAGTGACTATTGGACTGGAATAGTGTAGCAGTGGACTGGAGCTCTGATGGTGAAAATGGTGACTTAGGGATGGGAAACCTGCCATTATGCGCTGGCTAGAGGATGGTGCATGGTCACCTGCATAGAAATTAGTGGAGGTGCATGAGGGTTTGTGCAGTGGCCAACAGTAGCAGGCCTCCATTGGATGGGCTGCCCGGCATCATCATAGGCTATGTGGTGGATAGCTCGCTGAAGATGGTTTTGCTGGTGGAGGCACAGCTATTGAGCACCGAAACCACCGGCGTAAAGCACAGTGGTGAAGCTGCTGGCCAAAAAGTCACCTATCAGCACCATCTGTGGCTATATGTGGTGGTTTCCAGAGTTGGGCAGTTCGCCTGAGATGGGGTAGTTGGTAGATGCATAGCTGTTTCACCAAAATGGATTTCTAGAACCATTGGAATTAGGCATGAAGGAGGAATTGCTAATCAATGGGTTGCTGGCATATATAGCTCATCGAAATGAGCAGAAAGTTGAGGCACAGTGGTAAGTACGTACGGGAATAAAGTGTTAGAGCCACCGGAATAAGGCTGACATTTTAATGGTTGGAAGTTGTGTATTACTCAAGGAATTTGGACTATGGGAGAGTTCAATTTTTAGAGTTCCAGATTTATATAGGAACTTAGCAGCGGAAAGGGATGGTACAGGCCATAGAGGATGATACTGCTTTAATACCATGTTGAATTTGTAGGAAATAAAAGAGATTAAGAGAAGGATGAGTGTAAAGCAATATCTGTGGGTGTGGTCGAATAACTTAGGTCCTTAGGTTACCTAGAAGCATTATATACAGCCACTGATTAATTAATACATGGATAGTTTCCAGAACATATAATTAATATTTAGCTATTTCACAAGACTCTTTTGTTTCCAATGTCACACACTAATCACATGGTAGAACTCAAGAGCCGCACTATTCTTAACAAGTACTTCCTCCATCCATTTTTACGTGTCACGTTTCATCCAAAACTTTGTTCAAAATTAGTTGTCGTTTAGTTAGATTAGGGAAGTATTAATTATTGTATTTGTAATTATGTCTCTATTTATTATGAATTTTCTACAATTGTATTAATTGCATTGCGATTTCTTATAAGGGTAATTTAGTCTAAGCACTTAAAATTTTCTTTAAGTATTTACAAATTGATTGTTTTTTTATTTAATTTGTGTGCATTTGTCAAAAGTGACATATAAGAGTGAATGAAAAAAGTAGTATTTTATCCTTGCTCAATTTCTGAGAGCTCTTCATTTATTTAACTTCTTCCAAATCTTTTCCAGGTGTATTGTTTGGAGCACCGAAGTTATATTAAACATCAGTGTACAAAAGCTGACAAACTAGATGTCACTGTTGTTATATGTCCACTTTGTGCTAACGGAGTTCGCCTAGATCCTGATGAAGATCCAAACATAACTTGGGAGAATCATGTTAACACAGAGTGTGACCCATCAAATTATGAGAGAGTAACGAAGAAGAAAAAGTGTCCTGCCGCCGGATGCAGAGAGATCTTAGGATTCTCAAACGCAATTAAGTGCAGAGACTGCACAGTAGATCATTGTTTGAAGCATCGGTTTGGACCTGATCATAAATGTCCTGGCCCAAAGAAGTTAGAGACAAACTTTTCGCTTGTACGTCTTTTGAATAGGAGTAGGAAAGAAGAGCCTAAAAGACCCAATTCAAGCTCTTCAACCTCAACATCTAAATGGAGTAAAGGTTTTCTCAATGCGGCTTCTCATATTCGAGCTTCAGCCGAGTCAGGCATGTCAAAGTTAAGCGGCGAAATTAACCAAGCCTGGCAGACTGCAAGGGATGGGGTGGGGGGACAGAGCAGTAGCGGCGGTGGTAATAAGAATGGCCAATTGGAGGAATGCCCTCAATGTGGAGCCAAGTTTTCCTCAGTCACTACATTGGTGGACCATGTTCAAAATGTTCATGAAAGGAGTGGCAACCGATCCGGGATGGAGGTTAAGATTGATGCTTGTCCTAAGTGCAGCAGAGGATTTCGAGATCCTGTGGCCCTTGTGGAGCATGTTGAGAGGGATCATGGTGGTAGTTCTAGATCATAGATGTGGGGTTGAATCTGAACTTGAAGGAATTATGCTCCATGTAGTACATGGCTCGGATGTGGTGTATAACTGGTTTTAAACTGTGAGCAGGCGGGTGGGGGTGTCGAGCTTGTTTTATTTGCGATGGACTTTCAAAATAAGGTCTATTTATGAGATTTTTTTTTTGTCACTGAATTTCAAAAAATTAATTTATAATTAATTTTTTTATATTCCAACGGGCAACAATTAAAAGTAAAGTGAACGTGAGTGAACTCTATATTTAGGATCTAGGATAAAAGAATCTATCTAAGCATTCGTTTCAAGCATGGGTGTAAGGTTATCACTAATGAGACTAGGATTAGTTCGTTTTTTTTGAAACGTTAGGGACTTTAGGATGACAGCTTTTTTTTTTTTTTTTTTTTTTTTTNNNTTTTTTTTTTTTTTTTTTTTTTTTTAGGAACCAATATGTCTGACAAGAAAATTCTTAGAAGGCGTTTGACACATTGTTTATCAAGATTACTGATAATCTTGATTACTTGTTACAAAGATTATCACATTTTAAATTATTGGCAATATTATATTTGCAGTGCTTGGTAAGCACAGGTAATATAATTGATAATTTATATTATCACGCTTGGTACATCAAAAAGATTGTCAGGTAATAAATCTATTTTATCATAATGCCCTCTTAAGTAATAAATAGCATAAAAATAAAAATAAACAAAATAATAATAATAATAAATTAAATAAATAAATTACCATAATAACAATAAAATAAAATAAAAAGAACAAAAACTAGTTGGTGTATTGCAGTGATGATAGTGGTAAAGGTGACAATAACGGTGTTGGTGGCAATGGTGGGAATGGGTAATGGTAATAGTGGTAGTGGTGGTGGTGACGACAACTATAGTGATAAAAATAAGGGGTTGTGGTTGTGGTGGTGGTGACAATGATCATGGTAGCGGAGGTGGGTTATGGTAGTGGTATTAGAGGTGGTGGTGGTTGCAGTAGCAATGGGTGGAGGCGACAATGATAGTGGTGGTGGAGGTGGTGATGGTGGTAGTAGTGGTGGGTAATAGTAGCAGTCATGACAATGGTGACAATGGTGGCGGCGGCAACAGTTGTGGTGGTGGCGGCGGCGGTGACGATGATGATGGTGGCGCGGCATGGTGGGTGGTATATGTTGGTGACGTCAAGAGTGGTGGCGACAGTGATTGTGAGTGGTGGCTCATGGAGAGAGAGAGATGTTTATATTAAGAATATTTTTATCAAAATAAAAGTTGAAAGATTATATGAAAAGTGATAATCTAAATAGACATCATGGGGGTAATCCACATTATCACTTTATCGGTAATACATTACCACTTTAGTAATAACGTAAATTACCTTGGTAATTTACCTTATTAGCAATGATGCGTAGCCTTTTAATGGTAAGATTACCAATAATCTATTAACATTACCTCATACCAAATACCTTCATAGATATCAACGGATTAGCCAATAAACGCGGTCTCCGTGGAAGTCACCATGCTTTTAAATTATTAATATTTATTGCAAATTTTAAGGTTCTAAAATCTTAAAAATTGTACCTTACAATACTCAATAAGATACAACTTAATCTTTAGATATTTTAATTCATTGCTTCAATAGATAGACTAAACTCCCAAGTAAAACCCATACAATTTCTACATTGGACAAGGTAATCCTTGACCAAGAAAAATAATTAAAAAAACTCATCTGTCCATCACATTCGAAAATTCGGACAAAACATAGTCCCTAATGATAATCTCGCCCAATATGCCACATGACTATTTTTATTAGTTGGATACAAGTCCTGTTATCATCTATCGTGAGTTTATAGTGTATATGGTCGCTTGAATTTTTATCTTGGATTAAAACCATAAATTAAATTTTTATAGCACATGACTAGTGTGTTTAGCTGGATACAAGTTCTTTTTTATCATGTGATGTGAGTTCAAAGTTTATATATGATCACTTAAATTTTTATCATTGGATTAAAACTTTTTTAATTATAAATTAAAATTTTATAATCTAATAATTTAAAAAGAAAGAACATGATTAGACCATATTTTTAAAAATGCATCATAAAGAAAACTAAGAAACCCTTCACTCTTCACCCACTTGTCAAAGTACTATATCTTAGTTCTTATTTTTCTCTCTTCTCTTCTTCTGATCTCCTCTTGCGTGGGTGTTTTAAGGGGGTTCCTTCTTCTTTGGTGGCACCCCCACTACTTTTTTCCTTTTCGTTGTTTAGGTTTTTCATTCAATAAATTGTTTAGATCTATTAGATATTGATCATATTTATCTTGCGTTTTTGTTATCTCTTTTGTAAGTGTTTTTGCTCCCATTTGTGGGTGTTTTTGTTCATCTTTGTATGCGTTTTTCGTTCCTGTAGTATTTCTTTAATAATTTTGCAAAGGAGGAAAATATTCATATCTTTACATGTTGATCTCCGAGGTGAAATATACTTAGAAATCGATGGTCTTCGGATAGCTTAGAATGAAGAGCATAACTATATCTTATTAACGTTAAATTTGATGTAACTTTTCCAATTTATAAAACACTATGAATGGTCTAGTGATGAGGAGTTTTTGTAGTATGCACAAGGTTAGGGGTTCAAACTTAAGTACAACCAATGTACCAAAACAATAGGGTATGGAAATTGTATATTAACAAAAAAGAAAAATCTTTTCTAATTTATAATTGTCTTTAAGCTTTTCTATAAATTAAATTTCTTTCTTTCTTGTCCAAAAAAGAAAAAACCTTGGCACTTCTACCCATACCCTCCACGAAGCCTCACCTTACTTAGAGCTGTCGAAATGGGTCGAACTCGATAAGTAAGATCAAATAACTAGAAAAATATGTGGGTTGAGTTGTAAAAATAAGAAGAAAAGAATTGTATAGTCCGACTAAAATAAGGCCAATCCAGCTTGGGTCGAGCCAACTCGATTACCCAAACATATTTTTAATTAATAACTAGTTATTGCAGTTAACAAAAGGAAAAAAAATAGCCTTAAGTTTTATTGGCCCATTTCTACTTTGTATTAGTTCCAAGGTGTTGACTAACTTAGTCCAAGCTCACTTAGTGACAAAAATGGTCCTTGTTATATTATAACAAAAAGAAATAAAAAAAATTATTATTTTGCCCTCACTTATTCCTTTCTCTATTCCTTCTTTCCCACCATCCCCTCCGTACTATTGGCACAAGTGCCATTGCTACCAAGATTGCCAGATCTCTGATGTAACATCCCGCTTTTTTTTTATTATTTTAAACATTGTCTTACAATATTGTATGCAAAGTTTAGCATTTACTATTGATCATATACATGTTTGAGCCATATGTCCACATTGCATTATTTTAATAATTGCGTTAATAAAACTAGAATAGTAAAGTCCTCTATAAAGTGAAACCATAGCTAGTTTATAAGTTTATCGATCTCACAACCTATTGTCAATTCTGCTGGGTCAACCCTTTGGTCAGAGACCCACAAATAGGTCTCAGTACTAGTTCTTGTACTTTTAGGGTGTCTAGAGTTTTGTCATCCTCGTTCTGCTCCGATTCTAGAACTTCTAACGGTCTACGAATCAGAGTTTTGAATTTAAAGTTAGGGTTTTGGCCGAGTGTTTTTGTACTAATTTTCTTTCTATCTAAGGTTTTTCTAAGGCCAACGTCAAGTGTCAGACCCACTTTTACAGTATATTACTTATATTTACCTTTTTTCAATTCCAAATTTACCTTATACAGTCAAAATGCCACTTTTTAGTTTCCCAAGACACCTTGAACCCAGCATTGAACCAATGCGCAACATGTCACCACCTTCCTTCCCCCTCATGGTGACACATGGCTTGCATGTCCAAGCCACATATCACCACCTCTCTCTTCCTTTTGCCACATAGCCACTTGACCAACTCCCATATTTCCATTTTTGGTTATTAAAGAAAAACCAAAGCATAAGTTTAGAATAAAATTTCCTGTCATTCTTTCAAGAGCTCAAATCACCACCACCATACACCCATCACCACCCCATGGCCATAACCATTCCACCATCCCTTCGTTTACTACTACCACCATCGTGTCTATCAACATTTGCCACTACTACCACCAAATTCTTTATCCTTCACCACCACCATCACTGAAGCCATCATCATTCATCACCACTATATTTTTCTCCAAACACCAAACTACCATGCCATAATTCCAACCTTCATCATCCTCAAGATCATCAATTTATTATTGTGTTTTAGGCGGGTTTCTTGATGCACTTATGTGCAATTTGTGGGTTGTTTTTGTGTTATTGTTACTGAAACACCCTAGCTAGCTAGTCTACGCTTAAGTTGTAAACTCGCTTGCTAAGTTGTTATCTGCTTTGGTTGGGATAATACTTAGTCCCAGTTATGCATTTGAAAGTAGCGTTTCTTAGAAAATACGGATCGATTTTAAACTTTATTTTGTATACCTCATGGTATAAAGTAGAACCTCGTATTCGTAGAACATGTAATGTGAGAAATAAGGTAACATGCTTAACTGACAATAAAGGAGATATAGTTAATTAAACATAGTACCAACCATTGGTCCATATCAAATATTCACAAACAGATACACAAGTACTAACATAGCTATCACGTACATATAATTAACACAAAAGTAGTTCGATTATATAGATTTGCCTAACGAAACGCTATTCTTTTGCTCCGTTTTTTAGGGGCTGCTCTTGCTCATGATGGTCTCCTCCTTGCTCCACATCAAGTCCTGGAGTCATGAATGAGTAGAGTGAGAACATAGCGCTCTTAGTGGGAAACCGTGGGGTATGGGAAACTTCTTATTCTCATTTATGATCCAGGCCGCTTAGGGGTCTCTAAGTGTCACAGTTATACTATCTTCCTACTTATTATTAGTTTCTGCTAAGCCCGAGCAGCTTTATCTAGATTACTAGCCGATCGGGGAACCTATTCTTCATTATCTACGTCATCTGTCTACTAGTCTAGTTCCTAACTCATATACTGTCATACAATTCACATAGCTGCACTACGGTATCAAAATCATCATCATTTTGTTGAAAATCATTTTACTCCTGTGGTATAAGGCAAGCCTTAGTAGCGATTCCGCCCTCGTCCCTTGTAGCTGTGGCCAACCGCTACAACCACACTTTCAGCCCGCATCGTGGTGGCCAGGTCACGCTAACCTGAAGGGTCTCACCTGCAGGGTCTTCACCCCATAATTCTCACCAATCACGACTGAGGTGACCATCAAAAGGATGGCGGTGGGGTCGGACATACGACTCGACCAAGACTAAGACCTTCCCCAAAACCCGAGCCCTCGGCCCTTTTAGAGGGGGTTTTCCCTATCATCATCATCATCATCATAGGCACAGTTCATATATAATAGGCACAATTCATCATCTCAAGCATTCATACACATGGAAATTACAATGCAATAGCTCATATCATCATCTTCATCATACATCACAAACATCTAATATGTATTAGCTCATAATAACCTAACAACACATAGAATGTATGTAACATCCCGATTTTTCTTAGAAAAATAATCATAAATGTAATTATTAAATTAATTTTTCTAATCATGATTAGAGAATTAAAATGAGAAATTATTAAGTAGAATATCCCTAAGAGATATGACGTGTCGCGATAGGAGGTTCGGCCGACAGCCGAACGGCCACTGTACGCCGATAGAATTTCTGACGTACAAAAGGTGTCTGTGAAAATACTCTTCCGGGGGAAAATTCACAAACATCTTTAAATATTAGTACCCTTAGGTAGGAGAGAATTAGAGGATCGCGACGGTATAAACGGAATATTTTTCGGATAACCATGTGCGACGCACCGACACTGCGAGGGATAAAACACGAGCAAACCGGAACCGGGAGAAAATGAAATTTTAGCAGCTGGAGCTGAAGGGCTGAACGGGGAAGAGAGGAGATTTTTGTCCAAAAATAATCCCATAAATCATGCTTCCACACTTACACCACATTACTTGTCTTACACACTTAACCAAATCACATCATGAGTCATATCTATGCCCATAACTCTCACTATTCATCACTTTTTCTAAATCATAAAATTTAATTGATTTCCCTCACATTCAGCACCCTAAAACCGTGAGCTCTCCCCAAAACCCCAAGAGACATTTTCATTTCTCACATTCTCCATAACAACACACACTAAGCCACACCTCCAAGAACACCACCAAACCTTCAAGAGACCAAGCATTTTTCCATCTCCTTCCATCTCCCACAAACCGAAAACCACAGCCTCTAAGTCTTCTCATCTTAGTTTCATTTTCTTCTACCAAGAATCAAGAGGAACAACCTCATCATCTTCCACCTTGCTCAAGATATTCATCTTGGAGAAAGGAAGAGCTCAAGCTTACAACAAGGCTTGTAGGACTTCACTCAAAACCTCCCTCACCACCACCATCAAGTTTTTCTACAGGTGGGTAGTCTGATCACCCCTGTCTATGGGATGTTATTTGTATGTTTATGTGTGTATTTTGGGTAGGAAAAATTAGAAATGCTATGAGGATAAATATTATTGTTGCATGTGGGATATATTCACGTTGTTTCATGATTCTAAAACGTTCATGTTGTTGCTCGGGTACTATTGGAATATGTGGTGTGAACTTGGGATGAACGTAAGAGAATGAGAGAAAATAAGCCAGGAGGTAAGCGCCGAGTGTTCCGCGGAGAGAGACTGAGAGGAGCCTAGAGAGTTGAAGAGCAGGCGTCAGTAGTAGTGACTGAGGGGGTTCTGCGGAGGTCCCCTGAAGTGGTTGAGTAGTCCCCTGGAGAGTATGCTGGGTGAGCACCGGTAATGGTGCTGTATGGGTTCGCATAGGTCCCTTGAAGTGGTTGAGTAGTTCCTTAGAGAGTGTGCTGAGTGAACACTAGGAATGGTGCGGAAGGGTTCCGCGGAGGATCCCTGAAGTACGCTGAGAGGATGCCCTAGAGTGGTAGAGTGGATTCCCTAGAGTCGTTAAGTGGCTCCCTGGAAGGTTCCTTAGTGTTTTCTGCGGAGGATCCCTAGAATGGTTGAGTGGTTCCCTTGAAGAGTGTGAGGAGTGAATGCTAGTAGCGGTGACTGAATGGGTTCCGCGGAGGTTCCCTGAAGTGGTGGAGTGGTTCACGAGTGAGTCGAGCCCCGTAGTGGCACAGAGTGGTTTCCGCGGAGGTACCCCAGATAGGTTGTGTGTTTCGTGGAGAGTTACTGATGGGTTCCGCGAAGGTTCCCTGGAACGACTGCATGGTTTCAAAAAGGGGTTTTCAAGGTCCCATATATTCCAACAAGCACTTAGTAGCAAAAGTTTATGTGATAAGTTTATAACTATTTATGTTACTATGAGCCACCTAAGGGTGCTAAGAACAAGGATATGAGTATCAAGTCGGGCATGCATCATGAGGATATACCACTAGAGACTATGCTATGACCAAGGTTAATGAATGAAGAAAATAATGAAGTAAGAACCAGAGTAGTATAGAAAGATAAAGTGTAGGAGAAGATGAGATATGATGAATGAGAAGACGCTAAATCGAGTGAGCCGGTATGCGTAAGAAAAAGAAAGCATATGGTACCAGTTAATTAAAATGTTAAAGTTCATGCATAGTACACAAGAGCAGGCTCGAAGGGAACGCAGGCCTTGTGTATGTCACCATGCTCATAAGGAACGCATGGGTCTCGATCACGTCACCAGGCTCATAAGGAACGCGTGGGACATGATCACCTTGCATACATACCTATGTGATTAAAGTGTCGTTATGTCTCGACCATGTCACCATGCTCATAAGGAACGCATGGGGCAAGGTCACCAGGCATACATATATGAGTAGTAGTGTCAGAACGGTCAAGGATAGAAAGCACGAGAACTTAGTAAGAAAGATTAGTTCCCTGTCACCTACTAACTAGATAAAGCCGCCCAGGAGCTTAGGCAAGAAATAACTGGTAGGATGTTTAGATGCATGAACACTTAGAGATCTCCTGGACAGCCGGAGCATAAGTGAGTAGCCAGTTTTCCCCTATGCCATAGTCAACCACTGAGAACCACCGTTCTCACCCCCACTCACTTATGGCTTCAGGCGAGATAGATGACGTCCCTACCGAAGAAGAGGCGGATCCTGTGCAGCAGATTTAGGACAGTAGACCCTGAGACAGGGGAGGAGGCAGAGCTTTGGTCAGTCCTAGTAGTGAATCATCCCACACCCCGCCGAGTCGCGCCACCGATACTCCCCGAGCAGAGACTTCCGCCTACGGCGATACCATTCCGTACGAGAAGGACGTGGAGGTTGACCCAGTTTCTGTGAGATTGCGACCACCCAAGACATACCAGCAGACTGCACGAATGAGGACGGCCAGAGACTATCGCCGTCAGTTCGCACCCCGCACTCCCAGCCACGAGGCAGGTCCATCCTACGGCTCCCGAGATCTGCCAGATGTGCCAGTGCCTTCCTCACCCGAGGAGGAGTATCCTCTGGTAGCCATGGAGGAGGATGATGACGAGGATGAGTCGGAGCCGGAGTACGCCCCAGAGGGGTCAGAGCCGGAGGAGGATCCAGAGGAGGACCCCGAGGAGGATCCGGAGGAGGAGTCCAGCAAGGACAAGCCAGAGACCTGACCAGCACTATATCCAGACCCTGTCATCAGATGCCACCCTTTTTGCTAGTAGCCCGAGCCTTATATGTATTTTGATGTATTCTATTTTGTAGCCACTGATAGTATGTATGGGCTTAGAGTATGTCTAGCCTTTTTGATGTATTAATACAGTACTTATGATATGTATATGATTTCCTGACATGAATGATATTGACTGTTGGACCCACTTGGTGCTGTTTACTTTATCGTTCATGTATGTATGTGTATGACAGCGGATGCACGCTTTTATCTATTATACGACTATTTGGGGCTTATGATAGTTCACACGCTTGGCTCTAGTTTGACGGATGATAATAGCTTATGTTTAAAAGAAAAAAAAAATGGGTCCCTATTTTTAGTTAACTTAATTATTTTCCAAAGTAAATTAGGCACTACCAGTATTCCCACATAGCAGATAACAACCTAGCGGACGCAGATTATGACTTAAGCATAAGCTGCTAACCTAGGGTGTTACAATGTACATAGCTCAATTTCAAGAGAGTTCTCTAACATCTATCATCATTTTTAACACATGTAGAGAACACATCTTCATGCTCAACATCTTCATGAACATAAACAAAGGTAAATTCACAATTAACGAAACAACCGTCTGGTTTCTGTCAGAGATTAGCAACCATAAACTGGAAAGGTCAAAGACCTTACCCCAAGGTTTTTGGTAGCCCTAAGATCATTTTTCATGTCTAAAAACCCCACTGCACGAAATTTCAGTTTTGCCCCTCTTTTCAAAATTACCATTTCGCCCCCTAAACGCCCTGTTTTCTTTGGAATTTTTGTTCTCAAAAACCCGATGGACTCAAGACTTGCCCTTAAGGTTTTTGATAGTTCTAACCCCATATTTTATGAAAACAAACCCAGTTTTTCAGTCCCAAGATGTGAAATTTCCGTTTTTCCTTTTTTCATAAAAATCCCGTTTTATGCCTGTTTGCTGAGAAATTCATCAGGGACTCCAAAAATCATAAAA
>QANU01048826.1:2745-149936 GCA_003254905.1 Nissolia schottii | reverse complement strand
CCCTAAACCCTAAACCCTAAACCCTAAACCCTAAACCCTAAACCCTAAACCCTAAACCCCTAAACCCTAAACCCTAAACCCTAAACTGCCTCGAGAAGCGTGCCGGGAACCGCTGGGAACTGCCTCAGGAAGCGTGTCGGGAATCACCTCGGAAAGCGTGCCGGGGACCCGCCTCGGGAAGCGTGCCGGGGACCCGCCGGGAATCGCCTCGGGAAACGTGTCGGGGACCCGCCGGGACCCGCCTTGGGAAGCGTGCCGGGGACCCGCCGGGACCCGCCTCGGGAAGCGTGCTGGGACTGCCTCGGGAAGCGTGACGGGGAACCGACGGGACCTGCCTCGGGAAGCGTGCCGGAGAACTGCCTCGGGAAGCGTGCCGTGAGATGCAGTTAGCCACTCGTTATAGGCAGTTAGCTACTCTTTACATCCTTCCCCAAAAGGGTTCACCCGCCATTCACAGGGTTTTAGAAATCCACCACCGACTCGTTATAGGCAGTTAGCTACTCGTTATAGGCAGTTAGCTACCCGTTATAGGCAGTTAGCTACTCTTCACATCCTTCCCCTAAAGGGTTCACCCACCATTCATAGGGTTTTAGAAATTCACCCTACACCATGAACAGTAACCCTCGACCCTCAAAACCGTGAACAGTAAAACCCCCGGCCGTGAACAGTGCCGATGAACAGTGAAATCCCGTCGATGAACAGTGCCCGTGAACAGTAAAACCCCCGGCCGTGAACAGTGACGTGAACAGTGCCGATGAACAGTAAAATCTCGGCCGTGAACAGTAACGCGAACTCTCAAAATGTAAGGGCGCCTCACTGTGGCCAAAACTGCGCCGAAAAAAGGGCCCTGTTTACTAAATCGCACCGTAAAGCGTGCCCTAAACCCTAAACCCTAAACCCTAAACCCTAAACCCTAAACCCTAAACCCTAAACCCTAAACCCTAAACCCTAAACCCTAAACCCTAAACCCTAAACCCTAAACCCTAAACCCTAAACCCTAAACCCTAAATCCGCTAGACCCTAGACCCTAGACCCTAGACCCTGAACCCTGAACCTTGAACCCTGAACCCTGAACCCTGAACCCTGAACCCTCAAAACCCTAAACCCCCTAAACCCTAAACCCTGAACCCTAAACCCTCAAAACCCTAAACCCTGAACCCTAAAGCCCTAAAATCCTAAAACCCTAAACCCCCTAAACCCCCTAAACCCTCAAAACCCTAAACCCTAAACCCTAAACCCATATATGTTAGAAATGATGATAGGGATTAGGAAGATGATTCTGAAGGGTCTTGTGACCTGGACTAGGTAGGATTATTATGTATGAAATATGTGTAAGAAACTCAAGCAGGTTCCATGGGAAAAGAGGAAGAAAATGGGAGGAAATCATGCATTCTGTTTTCAGTTTCGCCAGGTATCGCTGAGCGAACCCCAAGCGCCGCTGAGCGATGAACTCCAGAGCGTTGAGCGGTGTAAGGTTACCGCTGAGCGATCTGAAGCTCATCGATAAGGTCGGCGAGATATTTCTTAAAAGATAAGGCGGCAAAGATATTTTGAAAAGGTGTCAGATCGCTGAGCGATGGGATTTTTATCGCTGAGCGATAAGATCCCTACCGCTAAGCGATAATGCTTTATGCGCTGAGCGATAAGGGCTCAGGTCGCTAAACGGACCACAGTTTCCGTTGAGCGATCCGAGACCAGAATGTCTTATGGAAACCTTCTTGAGGCACATAGTCCAGTATTGAATGCTATAGCTATGATTGATAACTGAATTATGTGAAGTATATGTTGTATGTGAATATGTGAAGAATATGTCCTAAGCATGCAAATTACATGTAGTCTGTGATATAATTTGTAGCATTTCATGCATTCATGATAAGCCAAGTTTAAAGAATTAGAATTAACTCTGAGATAAGTAAAGATTCTGAAATGAACCATAGGAAACAAGATATAACATGCTGTAGGTACAGAAAAGCCAGACATGCTGAATTACTGCTGAACCATGCTGAATAAAAATGCTGAAAAGGCTAAATGCCAAATGCTGAAAAGGCTAAATGCCCACTGCTGAAAAGGCCGTGATCACGAGAGCCAAATCATGATCCCACTTCAGGAGGTCAAAGAAGCATCCTGAATGTGGAAGCCCGCCACAGGTAGTGTCGATATGGTATACCTGGAGGTGTGCACTTACCACGCCTTTGCATTGTCGAACGGGGGCAAGCTAAGGTTGGGGGTACAATATCCGTCCACTGTCGAGGGGTCCCGAGGGGGCACACGGCAGGTGAAAGCCCACCGCAGGAAGGTCGAAAAAGGGCCTACACTGAGGGTGCGAGGTTATTCCATCATACTAGTGTTAAAAGATGACACTATTATGGTGGGAATAACATATATTCCGAAAGCAGGTTTATTCTGTTATGCATATGTTCATTCTGTTAGGCATGTATATCCAGCATGTTCATTCTGATGATTCTGTTATGTTCATTCTGATGACTCTGTTATGCATATTTTGATGATTCTGTTATGCATGAGTATAGGTACTGTATGATTCTGCATTCTGTTATATGTGAGTAGAGGTAATGTATGATTCTGCTGTTATGTCATTACCGTCAAGAGAACGCTCGAGACGGCTATGCATGTAAACGTAATGTTAATAAGCACGAGAACATAGTTAGCAAGAGTAGTTCCCCTATCACTTAGTAATGTAGATAAAGCTGTTCAGAACTTAGGCCAGATAATAATCAGTAGGATATTTAGTATGCACGTTCACTTAGAGATCTCTGAGCGGCCTGAAGTCCGACCTAATGAACCGCAAGATACAGGTACTAGAGTTATTTCCACTAAGAACCTACCGTTCTCACCCCCACTACCCTATGACTTCAGGAACAGGTGATGACTCATACTACGAGGATGATGCCGAACCGGCCAAGGAGCTATGAGGCGGTCAGAACCAGACAGGGACACCAGAGACAGCAGTAGTTATTACTCTGTTAGGGGTAAACTGGGAAATGCTACAGTTAGCCCTTGTAGGTTAATGTTATGTATGGTATGTATCAAACATGTTACTTGTATGTTATTTATTATAATAACTACATGACTGTTCTGATGGACCAGATGGGTGTATATTGTATGCTTTAGTATGATTAGACAGTTATCCGTTAAGCCTAAGGGCTTTACCGCTTGCTATATTTGTTCTTTCTGACGCATGACTCTATTTTATTAATTGATCGATACAAATGCAAAGTTTCAAAATTGGTCCCTATTTTCTTAAACAACTATTTTCGAAAGATAACAATGGACTAAGGTATTCCGCCAGGTAGAAAACAACCTAGTGAGCATTGTTTACTACGTACGGGTAAACAGTTAGCTAGGGTGTTTCAATAAGTGTCATATTTTGGTATTTTCAGAGGTTAAAATGACACTTATCTGCATTGTTTTATATGAATTAACTAACCAATTTCCTCACTTTTGGGTAAATTTAGTATAGTTCAAGATACTGGATGCATAAAAGTGAAATGATACAATTTTTATTAAATTCCCACAGAGATATGAGGCATGGAGCAAAAGGCTTAGAAGCAAGAAGAACTAAAAGACTAATTAAAGATTCAGGTCGCTCAGCGCCCTCATAGAGCCGCTCAGCGACCTTTGTTCCCGAAAAGCTTGCTTAAGGGTGAAGTAACTTCTAGATGAAAAAAATCTCAAACCGCCCTAAAACCGCTCAGTGGTCCCCTGAATCCGCTCAGCCGACTGAGCCTGAAAACTCTATAAATAGAGCCTTAACCCATGAACTCAGGAGCTTTAATCTCATTCATTCAGCTTCCAACCCTTTGATACATTTCAGAATACAGAGCTAAGAAGCACAACAACGAAGAGGAAGATAGAGAAGGAGCCAAGAGTGATCGAGGAGCACGACGACACTTACCATGACGGCGTGGGAACGTATCATGGTGAGTGTCCATCACCTTGTTCTTTGATCTCTTATTGTAAGATAGATTTATAATCCTTTTTTTTGTTGGGATTTTGATGAATAGTATACTATGATTGTATCCATATAACTCTTGTATGTATGAATCTATCGCTTTCTTTGATTTACATGAATTGATCTTATGCTTAAAGCTTGTTTTAGCTTTGCTACCTAAAGCATGATTTAAAACTTGATTGTTTGTGAGTGAGAACTGCATTCATTAGGTTAGAACTAGATCAATTCATCTGATATTCCTAATTGCTAGAGATAGAATTAGGGTTATTAGTCGTTTTAACATCTAAAATTATAGATCGGTTGGCTTTGTTAGTTTGTGCAAGAGATTAACAAAGGAAACCGAGTGATCTTTTCATGCTTGAAAGAGATAAACAAGATAAGAGCTGGTGGCAAGGAATCAAAGAATTGATAATTCATATGCATTGAGTAAATGGATGTATGAAAACTGTAATATGATTCAATTCCCAACAAGATTCCTAATTTGCTTCTAATCAGTTGTCATTTTACCTTTTATTTACTTTATTTAGTTTTAAAATCAATTTACAAATCACTCACCTTATTGTTTAATTAACAAACTCAAGAATGACTTTATTCAACTCCCTGTGGATACGACTATAACCGACTATACTGCAGTTGAATCCCTCTGGGATTCGAGAGCTGTAAAGGAGGATATATATGAAACGATGAGAGTGTAAAACGCTTTCAATAGTAGCTGATGCACTATCTCGGAAGATTCAATTTTCAGCTCTCACCATGGCTCGGACAACTGAATTGGAAGGGATAGAAGAATAAGTCCACACGACCCAAAGTTATTGGGTATTGTCCAAGACTTGCTGCAGAACACAAATTCACATCCAGGTTTTGAACTAAGGAAAGGGAGGTTATACTACAAAGGGTGACTGGTGATGTCCAAAAGCTCAAAATGGATACCACTTATACTGCAAGAATTTTAGGACTCCAAGACAGGTGGGCTTTCAGGACATTTCAGAACTTATAAAAAGATATCTGGGGTTGTGTATTGGGAAGGAATGGAAACGAATCCTAGAATATGTACGAGAATGTGAAGTATGTCAGAGAAATAAGCACCAGAATCTAGCACCAACAAGACTATTACAACCTCTACCCATTCCGAAAAATGTTTGGGCTGACATCACCATGGATTTCATTGGTGGCTTATCCAAGGCAATAGGGAAAGATACAATAATGGTGGTGGTAGATCGAATGACCAAATATGCTTATTTCTTTGCCCTTTCCCATCTGTATACAGCTAAAGAGATAGCAACCCTGTTTGTGCAAGAAGTAGTCAAGCTGCATGGTTTTCTAACTTCCATTGTTTCCAATAGGGATATATTATTCATGAGTACTTTTTGGACTGAAATCTTTAAAGAAGCAGGACCTAAACTCAAGATGACCTCAGCATACCATCCTCAATCGGATGGGCAGAGTGAGGCAGTCAACAAATGCGTTGAGACTTACCTCTGATGCTTTTCAGGCGCCAAACCAAGGCAGTGGCTTAAATGGTTGCCATGGGCTGAGTATTGGTACAATAACAATTACCATTGATCCATTAAAATGTCACCGTTTAAAGCCTTGTATGGCAGAGAGTCACCAACACTACTAAGAGGAGAAGGAGGAGCCACAATCAATGAGATACAAGGCTTGATGCAAGAAAGAAATCAGATACTAGATGAATTGGAATTACATCTGGACCAATCTCAACACAGAATGAAGATATATGCAGACAAGAAGCGATGAGAGGTGGAATTCTAACCCGGTGATATGGTTTTTCTTAAGATCTAACCATACCAAATGTGATCATTAGCCAAAAAAATGAAACAGAAACTCAGTGCTAGATTCTATGGTCCCTATGAAGTATTGGAAAAGATTGGCCAAGTAGCTTATAAACTTAAGCTTCCTAATTCCACTCGCGTGCACCCAGTCTTTCATGTTTTACTCCTCAAGAAATGCGTCAAGGCCAATACACCATCACAACCACTACTTCAAGCTTTGATCGAAGATTGGGAATTGATGGTTGAACCAAAACAAGTACTCGCTGCCAAAAAAAATAAAGCAGGACAACTTGAACTTCTGCTCCAATGGAAGGATCTACCAGAATTTGAAAATTCTTAGGAGTCAGCAACAAATATTCTGCACTGTTTTCCAAATTTCCACCTTGAGGACAAGGTGTGTCTTGAAGAGGAGAGTATTGCTACGTACCCCCTAGTAATCAGGAAGTAGAAGTGGATAAAGCAGGAAGAATTTCAATAATTCTACTATTGCCCTTCAGCTACAGCCGAAGGAAAAGCCAAACAGATATAGGAGAGCAGATTTAATTTGCAATTATTAAGATAAGATTTTGTTAGTAAGAAAGATATTATTTAAAGTTAAATTAGCATTCTGTTAGTTAGAAAAATATTATTTAAAGTTAAATTAGCATTCTGTTAGTTAGAAAAATATTATTGGGATGAGATTGGTTAGAAATAATAAAATAAGTTAGTAGTCTATAAATAGAAAAGAATTAAGGAGATGATACGGGTTTTTTGAGAGACCAGATCAGATCAGGCGAAAAAACATTTTTTTCTCGAGATTTGTCATTCTTCTATTCTGTTATTTTCAAGGCTAGACCTAATTGGGTGCTACCTTAAATAATTTCTCTTTAAATTTTGTTCTATTTCGTGAGTTTGGTACTAGTTGTTACAGTGACCTTCCAGAATTCTTACCTCCCAAGACCAAATCCATTAAAAAGCTCCAGGGAAAGAACATCAGCTGAATCATGCAATATTGTACACGGGTTAACAAATATTTTTCATTTGAAAACTTGTTTATCCGACAGTTCGGTCACTCTTTTCTCCCATGTGCCATTTGCTTATGAGAAACCTATAGGAATTAGGAAGTGAAATGAGTATTAACTGACATCTTTTAAATCTCATTAACTAGATAGTACAACATCTGTTCAGTACAAGATCAGAGTAGCCATGTTGATAGCATGCAGAAGTTAATGAAAGAATCTTCTGCGACATCTAGCAGAACCAAGCTCCTCATACTCGGACTTTGTCACACACATTGCTTCAAAATCTGGACTCGATGCCAACAGCGATCCTCCACGCCAAACACCTAGTATGGGACTACAGAAGAAACAGAAGTTCTTTTATGGAAATTCTCAACATAAATGAAACAACACTATTTAGGAAAGTCGTTTACTCTTCTTGAGTAGTTATTTTCACATGATAGTCATCAGGAACTAGTGGCCGGAGCTCTTTCTCTCTACAACATTTAGAAGCAAGATTTTTAGTTGGTAAACCACGCTAAGAACCGCCAAAGAACACAGGGCAGCAATGAGCAGAAAAAATTATGGTTATCATGGTATAACCTATAACGAGTACTGGGCAAAAAGAACTTACAATCTCTCGGCAAACTGAGGAAATAAGGTACTTCCACCTGTTAAAATGATGCTGCCAAAATGTTGGAAAATGAAATCATCAGATCAAGGACTAAGAAAATGCAAATATCCACATAAAAGATGATCAGATCAAATGCTTTGAATTAGCAACCTTTCATAGAGTACAGGGTGGAGATGTGGATGGGAGGAATTAACAGCTCTTACAATACATTCTGCTAGCCCAGCTTGATTCATTCCTGCAAATCTTTTTGTTCAGCATTTTGTAGAGAGCAAACAATAATAATAATAATAATGAGGAAAGTACTATCAAATAGATTAAGAACCTCATTAACCAAAAAAATAATGCCGTATAGTGTACAAACCCAAATTCGCTGGTTGGAAGATCATCTCAGGGACAAGAAATCGTTCGTTTGTCAAGTCAAATTCCTAATAAGAGACAAAGTGAAAGCAAAACAACTAAATCCCTGACATAAATAAATGTGACACTAAAAGAAATGACCGCAAATAGTACATTTTTTGACATATCAATTCTCTTTTTGTCTTCAGGCAGCTCAGCAATCTCTGGGCGATTCATATCCCCCTTTGTTTCCACGGGAGGAGGAATGCCGCCGTCTGTCAAAGCAAGATAGCAGCGTGCTTGATCTGGATATTTTACAAAACCCTTGGTGTATGTAACGCCATCCGGAAGCACATATGTGCACCTAAAGAGATTCTCTTTTCCGGTTTTCCTGTAAATTGAAAAAATTGAATAAATTGATATGGTCCAATTTAGGCAAAGCAAAACGAACAAACAAGAAAAAGGAAAAAGGGATGATTGAAGAGAGTGAAGCACATATAATAATAATAATAATAATAATAATAATAAGAAGAAGAAGAAGAAGAAGAAGACGA
This sequence comes from Nissolia schottii, assembly GCA_003254905.1. Taxonomy (NCBI): domain Eukaryota; kingdom Viridiplantae; phylum Streptophyta; class Magnoliopsida; order Fabales; family Fabaceae; genus Nissolia; species Nissolia schottii. Next base: position 141,675 of record QANU01048826.1, on the reverse strand, counting down.
AGAAGAAGAAGAAGAAGAAGAAGAAGAAGAAGAAGACCTGGCAATCTGGAGGTCGCGCGGCACATCGACAGAGACGAAGCAGAGCTTCTCCTTGACATCATCCATGATGAAAGTCTCCTCCATGACATTAACAGAGCGAAAGGAGACGAGCTCCTTGAGGTAATTTGTGAGCGCCTTCCCACCCAAGTCTATCCTCTTGACGGCGTAATTGAGGGTAAAGTTCTGGAAAACGGGGGAGGCGTGGGTGAAGGAGAAGCCGCAGTCGACGACCAGGCTGGACTGGGCCCGGGAGACGAGCCCATTGGGCCTGCGGCTGGCCTCGTAGAGATGGACGAGGGAGGGGGAGTCAGCCACGTAGAGGGACCTGAAGTTGAAGTCTTCGAAAACGAGCTCATCAAGAGAGCGCTGGATGGAGGGGAGGCTGAACATGGGTTCGGTTACGAGGAGGGACGACTGGGCTGGGTTAATGCGAAGGATTGAGGAGAAGAGGTGGGACCAGATTTCGCGTTGGAGGTCTGCGTTGATTAGGTACCCGCGATCCATGGGACGGCGGACAGAAGCAGAGGTTAGGTCCGGTTCGGTGGCCTTGCCGGGGTTGAGGTTGAGATTGGTGCTTAGAGGGTTTGGGTGCAGCCATTTTTTAGAGGCCGGGGATCGGTAAAGACAGTTAGGGAGAATAACGGAGGGGTCGCGTTCGCCGCCAAAGCCCGCTTTGATGAGGCCGCCGCCGTTGTCTAGAACAACCACGTTGGGGGTTGTCGACATGCCGTTCTCTCTCTTTCGTTCTTTCCAGGGGGCAAGTTCAATGATAGTCTGTGAGAGAGTGGTATACGATATATTGGGTTTTAGTCACAGAGCACAAACGTGGTTAAATGAAAAATGTGTGGTTATTTCCACCACACTTATAATATAATTTTGCTACACTCAGGAAAGTATGGTGAATTTCTCAACTTGTCCGCATTTAGGTAAAGTTAGCCACACTTTTTGTATTTAGCAACTGTAGTGAATGTGGTTAAATCCTAATGTTCCATACGCTAGTGTTTCTTGGACAACAGATTACGGTGCCACTATATTGCCACCCTATCTGTTGTCCACGTATGGGGCGTGAGTACCATGGTTTAAATAGAAAAATAATAAAGAACAATACATCAATTATGTCTCCATTTTTCTCAAATTTCTCTCTCTTCTTCATCCACGTTCTCTACGCCCTTAACTCCATGTCACTATTTAAAAAAACATCATATATCGGCCAGTTTTATCGACAGATATATCCACTGCACTTACTAACGGATTTTATGTCCATAATCTGCTGATACATACCTTTTTCAACATTATTAACGAAGAAGCTCAGTATTACCAATTGATAGTGTGTCTGCTGGAGTTTTTGCAGAAATAATGTTGCGTCAAGTGGCGCCTACAGATTACTAGTCAATATATCCTTCTGTAAACAATAAACTATTTTTAAAAAAATTTGAAAATGTATTACCGACAGATATATTCGCTAGTAACAAGTGATTTTTTCAAATAAAGTTAGGGTTAGTGTTTATTAAACTTTTCATTTATCTTCTTTAATGAACAATCACGACATAATCACATCACAAAAATTTGACATACGATTTTATGAGAATTAAGTGTAGACCAAATAAAATAGGTTTCCACGCTTACCAAAATTAATCATATATGATTGACAAGAGAGTTAATTGATTACCGTGCATGATCAAAGATGGTGTTTGAATTGATTACTGTGCACAATCAAAGATGGTGTTTGAAGACTAACACAATCGTCTTAATTTTCTTCTATAGAAGTAACTACAAAGTTGAGGGTGTGAGAAGGTTTAATTTTAACTGTGTTGTTTAGTCCATGTGTAAACACTTTTAGCTATATATATCCCTCTCAAGACAAAAGAGTAAAAGGATGATCAAAGTGTGGACAATTTGAGACATCGTAAATGCATGTAATTGCTCTAGGATTACTACAGCATTACTTTTTCTTAGAATTGAGGCAAATGAACATATGTTAATAGAGAAACACGATTGTTTAGGATTTGGATTAATATCTGCGGATATATTCGTTATTACTAAAACGTCACGTTTTGTTTTCTACTATTACTGGCGAATAGGCTATTTTCGGATATATATATATATATATATATATATATATCGGTAATGAATTTTCAAATATGTGTGAGAATTTATGCCCAAATGAAATGTGGTATTTCATTTAATAATTGTTAGCGAATATTTTTTACATATAAATTTGTCAAAAATAATAACCAAACCCTAAAACTCATGAACCCCTTTTTTTTCCTCATTTCTCCATTATCCTCATTCTTTCTAACCCCCTTTTCTCTTCCTTCTCTTTTACTGCGACCGCCCTCCCTTGAACAACCCCCACTGAGGCTGCCACCACCCTCCCTTGCACAACTCGTAACTGAGGACGTCGTCACTCACCTCTTGCCCAACCCCCGCTAAGGCCACCGAGCAACATCTCACTTTTTTCCTTAGTAAAGATTTCGCCTAATAAATAAATATACAAGTAATTTAATTAGACTAAAAATTTTAATTCCCAATTTTATTTCCCGAAAATGCCCATTCAGGTAATAGTTCGCGGTCTCGAGAAATTCTGCAAGATCCAGATTAATTACCTTTCGTCGCCAGAATTTAATTGCTTATCAAAGATATCCGTAAAACACAGTTTTATCAAATTTGAGTTACGAATACCTTGGATTAACTTAAATTCCTTATTAGAAAAATTTCTAGAGAAAGATTATATGTTCAGAAATTTTTTGGGACATCCGTACACAAATAGTTAATGACCAAACACGAGCCAAGAAACAAACACACACGACATCACACACAAGAGAATACACGACCATAAGTGAGCAAGATGCTCACGGCACACACACACCCCACACATGCACCTAGTCAAAGCAAAGTCAAAGATGACTAAGTCATCTTTATCTAATTTTCCCTTCATTTTCTATTTCTTTTTCATTTATTTTTTGGGCCAAAATTGGGCCAAAGGCCATGGCATGGCTATTTGCTTATAAATAGGCATGCCATTTGGATAAAAAAATGCAGCCTATAGCTTTCTTGAATCCATCAATATCACATATTCATTTGTTACTCGTACGTAGCAGAAAAACCGGGCCTCGCTACACGGCTGCCCTACCACTTTCCCCATAGTTTCCTCATCACTTTCTATTGCATTTTCTTCATAAAAAATGAGCCCTTAACTCGAGTTCTCTCAAGTTTTCTCTTGAGCAAAAGTGACCGAACGCTTTGAACACACTGAGGCTTCCAGGAACTTCTGCTCAAAGCATCACCTCAAAACCTTGCTACTTGTGGGTAAACTTAGCAAGATCACTACCTTAGTGATTTATATGTGAATATTGTGATTTTTATGTTGCTTATATTATTGTTGTTTTTCTGGAAAACTACTGGTGTTTATTTGTGACTTTGTCGGGATATAAGTATACATAGGTTTTGAAATATGGAAAAAGCAAGTTTGAGTAGGAACTCTGGGCTAGGATTTTTATCATGAAAAAGCTAACATCATTTTTGGAATCTACACGAAAAATTTAGTGGGGTTGTTAAGTTTTATGATTTTTAGAGCCCCCGATGAATTTCTCAAGCAAAACGACGTTTTCGGGCGAACAAGGGTAAAACGAGAATTTTGGAGAAAAATGGGTTTAGAGATATAAAAAACCTTAAGGTCAAGTCGTGAGCCCTTCGGGGTTTTTGAGAACTAAAATTTCAAAGAAAATCGGGCTTTACGGGTAAAAATCGACACTTTGGGCAAAAAGGGTAAAACTATAATTTCAAAATCTTGGGTTTAAAATCTGGGTTTATAGGTGAAAAAAAATGATCTTAGAGCTATCGAAAACCTTGGGGAGAGGTCTTGGACCCTTTGGGTTTTTGATAACTAAAATTTGAAAGAAATAGGGTAAGCTTGTTCCTAAGGTTTCTATTCAGTCCGTTGAGCGCCGTAGGGTTTTGCTGAGCGGCATCCACGTTCCAGTGACCGCTAAGTGAACCTGAAGAGGCCATTGAGCACCCTGAAAACCCTAGTTACTGAGCTACCCTAGAGAGGCCGCTGAGCAATTGAGGAAATTCCCAAGGGTACAAAGATCCCAACAAGCACTATGGCACCATAAGTTGCACTTGGAAATTGTATATGATTACCTATATAGGTGGTATATACTTATTATGATGCATCATGAGGAACGGGTTGTCAATAGAATGTTAGGACAACCTTAGATAACTAGACGGATAATCACATAACCAAGAAAAGATCATAATTGAACATAGGGAATAAAGAAATATCTTACAAAGGTTCCGGCCACCATGGGCTCGGAATTCCTTAAAGATAAGTACTTAGGTATATGAATAGGGAAATCCCCTCTCTTAGCAAGTCCACAGATATGCCCTCGCCAATCCAGCAAGATGGATTGGTTAATGATTCAAATGCAGGCTTAGACCTGATCTCCTAGCTAAGTCAAGATGAAAAGCTGAGTATATAGAGAAGTGACATCACAAACAAGTCTGAGTTACCGAGAGCGAATAAAGGGCCCCTACGTCCGCCAAACTTCCAGGAGGAGAGTTATCCCTGTGACGGTACGTGGGCTACCCATATGGACTCGAGACGAAGAGGAGGAAGCGTCGCGGGGAGCTTGAAGGGGATTAGGCATTAAGGTGCACCAGCGAAGCAGAAAGACAACAATATATATACACATCATGATGTTCTGGAATTATGTATTTTGTATTTTGAATTAGCTAAATGGATTTGTTATGCCATTAGTTTTTAAATGCAGTAATTGTAATATATAAGTATAAACATAGGTGCAACTATTTTTTGGACCTATATGAATGGAATTATATTATGTCTTCTGTGAGCTTGATGCTACTACTTATCTGCTATGCTATTAAACGCCTAAGTCTTCTAGACTATATCGCTTGCTTATATATGTATGTCTTCTCGAACAAGCGTGGCTCATAATTATGTTTTGATAAAGAAAGAAAAAAGTTTTAAAATTGGTCCATATTTTAGTAAGAGAATATTTTCAAGGATAAATATGGGGCTAAAAGTAACCCAACCAAAGCAGTTAACAACCTTGTGAGCATTGTTTACGACTATAGCGTAAGCAATTAGCAGGGATGTTACATACCACCTCCAACCTCCCCTGCATAACCCCAACTAAGGACATCGCCACCCACCTCCTGCCCATCCCTATTAAGGCTAACTCTAGACCCCTTCAACCACCCCCCTTCATCCTTCACATCACCTTACCAGGGGCCATCACTGCCCCTGTTCACTCATCATGTCATCCCTTCATTTTATTAAATTTTATTCACCCTTTCCCCGGAGCCATCGAAGCTTCCTGCGTGACCATTCCTCCCACTCCTTTCTTAACTTTTGTTTCCTCTCTTCATTCACTTTGAGGGCCAAAGGCCATAGCTCTTGCCCATCACCCTCAGTATTACTCACAAAGTCATTCTGCTAGGAGCTAGGAGAGCTGAAGCCTGATATTTTCAAAGCTTGGGGGATTCTCTCAAGAACTCTTGCCCAACCTCAAAATCCCCTCTAATGTGGGGAAAAAGCTAGCTCTAAATCACCTTAGGGTGATGTATGTAAGTTTTATATGTGTTTTGGGGGAACAAAAATGGGTTAATGCAGGGACGGGTACGAGAAAAACCACCAGGACCTGTATCAGGTCTGCGGTCATTCGAATGAATCCTTTAGGATCATTCGAATGAACCACGAATGTCTCAGAAACTAAGTGTGAAAACCACGAGTTATTCGAATGACTACCTTCAAGTCATTCGAATGAGTCGTGAGAAATTGTGATTTTGAAAGTAATAGAGGTCAGTCATTCGAATGCCCTGGCCTTGGGTATTCAAATGACAACCTCCCTGAGAAGTTTTGAGATAAAAGGCCAGAATAATTCGAATGACCTCCCATGAGTCATTCGAATAACCATCCTTGCACTATCCCACAAGCCAGAACACAACGCCATTCGAATGACCCAAGGAATGTCATTCGGATGACCTAGGCTCCAGACTTAAATATGAATGCTTCCTTTATGTGAATGAATGTGTCATGTACGTATGAGTTATAGATATATGTTAACATGCATCATGAGGACCCGGTTGCCACTAGGACCGCAGGGTGACCCTAGATCACTAGAAATGTAACGCTTAATGTAACTAAAGAGCATAATTGAACGCAGGGAATGAAAATGTCTCTTAAGAAGGTCTCGGCCAACCAGGGCTCGATGTGCTTTAAATAAAAGTACATAGTTATAAAATAGGAATCCTCTCTCTTGGCAAGTCACCTGTGACACGCCCCCGCCAGTTTAGCAAGGTAAACTGGTCTAAAGTTTAAAGAACGCAGGCATAGGCCTGAACGCGGGTTTCCACCCGGAAATCAAGAAAGAAAGAAAAGAAAGGAAAAGGAAAGAAAAGAAATGTTAATGCCGCCGGTAAGGGGCGTGCAAAGTTAAAGTAATGTTAATGCCGCCGGTAAGGGCGTGCAATGTTAAAGAAATGTTAATGTCGTCGGTAAGGGGCGTGCAAATTTAAAGTAATGTTAAGGCCACCAGTAAGGGGCGTGCAAAGTTAAAGAAATGTTAATGCTGCCGGTAAGGGGCGTGCAAAGTTAAAGTAATGTTAAGGCCGCCGGTAAGGGGTATGCAAGAGCTCAAGTTAAGAAAAGCAAAAGATAAGTAAGGCACGAGTCCACTCTAGGCACCATCATAGGGTGGGCCCCACACCATCTAGCATGCTAGGTGGTCACCTCTGGATCGTCGGTCGATAAGAAAGAGCTTATGGACTTTCGTGGTTAGCTACCGTTCGGGAAAGGAGCGCTGCCCAGTCGCCGACGAGACGGTAATAATAAGTTGGTCGCAGCTGAATGGGGACGACGGTCCCACGGACTGCGAGGGAGAAATGATGAACAAGTAAAGGAACGAAAGAGGACGCAGCCACAGGGGCGTAAGAGAGCCCCCAAGCCCTTCATGCATGGAAAGTGAATGAATGTCTAAATGTGAACACGTATGTATGTATATATATATATATATATATGTATGCATGTATGAAAAGGCATGCATAGCATGAGGGCCCGGACTAATTGCCTGGGAGTAAGCCCCCGTAGCCCTGAGTACAGTATAACGAATAATAAGAAGCTCGATAGGTGACCCTAATTCCCTAGATTAAAGATTAGGTGTTCCCATCACCTAGTAACATAGATAAAGCCGTTCAGGATAAGAAGACTTAAATGAGCTAGGGAATGTAGATTTGCATGACACTTAGAGATCTACTGAGCGGCCTGGATTATGACTGAGCCAAAAGAAAGTAGGAACCCCTATAGAGGCCCACTGAGAACGCATGGTTCTCACCCCGCTCGTTTGTGATGCCAGATGTCAGAGTTCGCGCGAGCACGAGGGTCCACACCAGCCACCTCGATTGTATTAGACGATGAAGTGGAGGAGTCTCTGCCGTACTAGAAGGACGTCGAGGTGGACCTAAACTCTCTGCCTCCCCCACAGTCGTCCTGCTACCGCACAGGGCCCAGAAATAGGGTAAATCCGTTCTTTAGGCGACGCTTAGCCCCGCGTACTCACGACACCAAGGTCGGGGCTTCCACAGCCCACAGAGACCTGTCATCGATCCCTGAGTTTTCCTGGGAGGACGAAGGGGACGACGATTCCCCAGTTCTTGCCTCGCCCGCATCACTAGCGATGGTTCAGACGAGGAGGACCTTATGGAGACTGAGTCAGAAGAAGAAGAAGAGGAAGACCCCGATGAAGATCTTGAGGATGACTAGCGTCGAGGCATACCACCACTTTTCTTGTATTAAGTTGAATGTAAAGATGAACTAATTGTATTATGCATAGTACCATCTTGATTTGGATTGCATGGGAACAACTGAGTGCTTTACTTGTTATGTTCTGCTTACGATAATACACGTCCCATAGAGTTATGTGTATGCTCTGTCGCTTTATCGCTTGTTATATATATTGGTTCACGCGCGACTCTTAAATTTCCTATAATTGGGTATGTTGATACAAAGTTTCAAAATGGTCTGTAATTTCATAAACAGAGTAATTTCAAAGTATAGGGACTACGAGTAATCCTGACCAGAGCAGAAAACAACTCTACGTAGTATATTTACGACTATAGTGTAAATAGCTAGTAGGGGTGTTTCAATAAGTGTGTATGTGTTATTTAAAGTATTCTTTTATATTTTTCAGATATTCTTTTAGTTTGTGTCATGTAACATCCTGGATTTTTCCTTGTGGGAATCTTGCCAAATAAATAATTACGGTCCGATTAAAGCCAAGGCAAGAAAATTTGACGGCCGCGGTTAAACATCAAAAATCCTGGTCAAACCGCCATCTTACGATTTCCGTCGACTTTCCCAAAAACTCGGGACAGTTTTCGGACCACTCTGGGTTTTTTCGAATACCAAAAATACCCGTAAAATACACTGATAAGAAAATAAATTTCTGAATACCTTGACCGGACTTAAACTACTAATAAGGAAAATTAGTAGATCACGATGGCGCGTCCGGAATAATTTTCGGACAACCGTACGCGGAGCACAGGGACAGTTAAAGAAAAAACTCGGTAAAAACGTAACCATTTTTGGAGAATTTCTCTCTTCAACCGTGCAAACCCATACCCCCTACCAACAACCCTCCGCATCCTTCAAATCACCTTACCACAAGCCATACATCCTACTGTTCACTATCATGTCATCTCCTTCACTTTATTCAAATTTCCTCACCATTTTCCCTCAATCACCGAAGCCTTCAACAACCCATTTTTCTTCCATTTCCTTCTTCCATTTGTTTTCTTTCATTACTCACTTCCAAGGCCAAAGGCCATAGCCTTTGCCAATCACCCTCATCATCACTCACAAGATCATTCCTCATAGAAGCAAGGGGGCAAAAACTTGGATTTTTCCAAAGCTTGAGAAACTTTCCCTCAAGAACTCCCTTACCCGACATCCAACCATCTTAAAAGGTGGGAAGCTAGGTTTCCATCACCTCTTGGTGATCTGTGTGAGTAGTATGTATGTTTTGAAGCATGGGAATGGGTTGGTGCATGGGTGGGAGCCCAGAAAACAAGCAAAACCTGTTACAGGTCAGTGGTCATTCGAATGACCCCCCACCAAGGTCATTCGAATGAACCACGAAGAATTTTCAAATTTAGGGCCCCGGAACACTGGTCATTCGAATGACCACCCTAGGGTCATTTGAATGAATCGTGAAAAGTTTACATTTTTTAAGCCACAGAAGCAAAACATCCGAATGCCCAGACCATGGACATTCGAATGAGGCCCCAATGTGGCGTTTAAAAGAGACAAAACCAGAATCATTCGAATGACCCATCCCTTTTGCACTATCCCAAGGGCCAGCACCATGTGCCATTCGAATGACCTAGTAGTGCCATTCGAATGAGTTAGAGTTTCAGCTTCTAGAATTAAATCTTATTTATGAATGTGTATGCGTAGTATATGTATGAGCTGTGATTTCATTATCATGCATCATGAGGACCCGGTTGCCACTAGGACCTTAGGGCAACCCTAGATCACTAGAAATGCAACGCCTAACGTAAACGAAGATCCTAATTGAATCCTAGGGAACAAGGAAGTTTCTTAAGAAGGTTTCGGCTGAAAAGGGCTCGGTAAACCTTGAAGAAAAGTATGTAGTTTTGTAATAGGGAATCCCATTTCTTGGCACGTCACACCTGACAAGCCCCCACCAGTTTAGCAAGGTAAATAGGTCCAAAGATCAAGAAACGTAGGCATAGGCCTGAACGCGGGTTTTAACCCGGATGCAACAAGAAAGAAAGAAAGCAAAGTAAAGATCATGTTAAAGTAAAGAAAGTTAAGGCACCCGGTAAAGGGCGTGCAAAGATAAAGTTAAAAAGCATGTTATGAAAGGAATGAGTCCACTCCTGATGACGCTTTTAGGGCGCCCCCTCACCATCTGGCCTGCCGGATGGTCACCTCCTATCGTCGGTCGATGAACATATGCTGGCGAGCATTCGTGGTTAGCTACCACTTAGGAAAAGAGCGCTGCCTTGTTACCGATGAGACGGTAATAGTAAGCGGGTCATAGCCGAAGGGGGACGATGGTCCCACGGACTACAAAGGAGAATGATGGACACAGAAGCAATGAAAGAGGACGCAGCCATAGGGCGCGTAAGAGAACTCCCATGCCCCTCATGCATGGATTATGATTTTTTATCTGTATATCTATATGTATGCAAGCGTATGGATAACAAGAGGGCCCAGTCTGATTGCCTGGAGATAAGCCCTAATACACCCTAAGTATCGTACGACTAATGTTAACAAGCTCGATGGATAACCCCTGTAACACCCTAGGTTAGCGGGTTATGCTTAAGTCATAATCCGCGACCCCTAGGTTGTTGTTTGTTGTGTGGGAATACTTATAGTCCCTAGCTAACTGAGGAAAATAGTTTGGTTATCTCAAGATAGGGACCCTGTTTCTTTTTTTTTTTTTACGCAAGTTACTTTTAAGTTTCAATTTAGAGCCATGCGCATGAGAGTTATAGCTTACACTCGGTAGACAATAATAGCGGAAAGATAATAAGGCAAGTAAACATACATACAGTAAGAATACAATAATGGGTCCACAAGTAGTTAATTTACACGTTATTCACAACCATACAGTTTTATCTATTCATACAAGTCAGCTCCTGTTCTAGTAGAATAATCAACAATACATACTACATAGTCACTAGCATCTAAATATACACATAGATATAAACAGCAACAGAGGGCTGGCAACAGGGGTAGGGGTGTGAGCTGGTAAAGAAGGTGCGCCAACATCACTCCTCAAGGTCCGGTTCCTCCTCCTCTTCCTCTGAGAAGTCACCACTAGTGGGGTCCTCCTCAGTCGGACTGTCTACATCGGCCAGGGTACCTCACTACGGTGGAGGATCCTCTGCGTCGATATCGATGAGGACAGGATCGTCAGCTGATGATCTGGGTACCACGGGAGCAGCTGGGGCTACTCTTAGAGGGTTAGGGCAATCCACCACGAAGAACGTCCATACCTCCATCTCCTCCCCTGTCTCCGGATCCCTGTTCCTAATCTTGGCGCGAAGAACCCGTCGCTTCTTCGGCGTTAGGCTCATCGCACTCCCCTGAAGTCATAAGTGAGTAGGGGTGAGAACTGGTGGTTCCAAGTGGATAACTATGGTTCGTGAGGTCAAGTTACTCAATTATACTTCAGGCCACTCAGGAGGTCTCTAAGTTTTCATGCATCTAGACTCCGTACTAATTATTATCTTTCCTATGATCCTGAGTAGCTTTATCTGGTTACTAGGTGATAGGGAATTCTAATCTTTACTTACCTAGACCTTCATGCTTATTAACTGGACTCGCGGTGCTACTTTGACCGTCTCGTGCGTGTCTGATGGACGGTTTACTTATTATACTTATAATTATACACATATACATTCATCACATCAATGTCATGCATGAGGGGTTGGGGGATCTCTTACGCGCCTATGGCTACTTCCTTTTCGTTACTGGGTGCCCCCACTCCCTTGTTGAATGCAGGATCGTCATCCCCATACAGCCATAACACGCTTACAACCATTCCTCTGACAGAATGGTGGGAGTGTACCCTGGCGGTAGCACTGGCAAATGAGGGCTCACTTGTCCACGTCTGGGGGACAATCCTCCGCCATATCTGGGGGCGTAGGTTACACACCACAATTGGGGGTGCGTCTTTATGCCACGTATGGGGTCATATCTTTCTGTCTTTCTTTCTTTGATCCACGTCTGGGGGATCCTTTCCGCAACGTCTAGGGCCGTCTAACTCGTCTTTTTAAATGTCATGACATAAAAGCTCAAGTATTACTTTCTTTCCTTACTTTCTGTTCTCTCATCGGGTTGAAACCTGCGTCCAGGTCTAAGCCTGCGTATCATTATCATAAACTAGTCGCTCTTGTGGGACTAGCAAGGGGCTTGTTAGTGTGACGTGCCAAGAGAGAGATTTCCTATTACATAACTACGTTCTTTCTTCAAGGTACACCGACCCTTGGTGGTCGGCCTTCTTAAGATATTATCAGTTCCCTATATTCAGTTATCATCTCTGGACATTAGGTGACTTAATTCTAGTGAGCTATAGTTGCCCTAAGTCCTGCGGCAATACTTCCTCATGATGCATGCACTGCTAGATACTCGTAGTCTTTTTCGGTTTCATCCTTCTTAGGTGGCTTCAAGTAGTGCAAATGGAATTACATGGCTTCGTGAACTAATTACAACATCGTAGCCACTTGGGCAGTCTAACCAGTACCCTCGGGCTCTCAGGCCGCTCAGCGCCAAAGCTTGGCCGCTCGCCATACTTGGCCACTCAGCGCTGACCTGGCTCCCTGAGGTCCTGAGTCATTCTTATCCAATCTACGTGGCATCCAGGGCAGACCGCTCATGCCGCTTAGTGCCTTGCCCTGAACCTGTTTACCACATAGCCCCTCATGCAACAAGTCTCAGTGTCAGGCCAAGCCGCTCAGTGCCCTGGACGCACCTGAACCTGTTTCATTAGGTTTGGCCACCTTTCTTTCCATTCTTTTGCATGCCTTCTTCTCATGCTTTCTCAAGGATATTTCCATATAATTCCATCCATTACAACCCACCAAAATCTAGCCTAACATCTACATGCATAATCATTCCTAACAATAAAAGCTAAAGCTTGTAGGATGATGAAGAAGGTAAAAGAGGGTTGCTCTCCAAGAACCAAGCGTCGTCCAAGCTTCAGTCAGTCGTCGGTTAGTGTAACCGCGATGCACAGGAGCAAAGTTTCAGCGAGGAAGAGAATTTTTAGTGAAAATGGCTCAATAGCAATGGCTATTTATAGCCAAAAATCTGCCCCCAAAATTACCTTTTTACCCCCTTTCATATTTACCATTTTGCCATTTCTTATTTTCTTATTTAATTAATTAATTACAAAGATAATTAAAGGGTCAAATTAATGAATAGTAACAGAATTTTTTTTTATTATTTTCCTTGGAAATAAGATTCCCCCACATGCTGTTGGCAGATTTTGGGTTTCTCCTGGTCCCGTTTCGCTCGTGTCTGATCGCTCGCTGTCCTGGTACGTCGTGTACCGTCGTCTGAAAAATATTATGATCATACCGTCGCGATCCCCTAATTGTCCTTAACATAGGACTATTATTACTTGAAGGAATTTGTGCATTTTTCTCCAGAGGAGTATTCTTCACAGATACTTTTGATACGGTGAAAAATTCCAGCAGCAGGCAGTCGCTGTTCGGTCGTCTGCGGAATTTCGCGCAACGACTCACCCTATGTTCTATGGACATTTAACCTAAGAATTTTCCATCCTAAAACTCTAATCATATATTAAGACTTATTTAATATTTTTTCCTACGAATATTTCTCTAAGGGAAAAAGGGGATGTTATAACCCCTAACTCCTAGGGTAAAGATTAGATGTCCCTTGACACTTAGTAACTTAGATAAAAGTCGTTCAGGAATAGCAAGATTAAAAATGAACTAGGAACTGTAGAATGGCATGACACTTAGAGATCTCCTGAGCGGCCTGGATCATAATCGAGCCAAAGAGAAGTAGTAACCGCAATAGATGCCCACTGAGAACGCATGGTTCTTACCCCCACTCGCTTATGATGCCACATGACAGTGACGAGCCTCTCACCGATGGATCAGACGCGACCAAAATACGGTTCTCCGTCGTGTAAACCCCGTACTAGGGTTGAGACGGGAGCACGTGGCTACTCGCCATCAGGAGGCCGAGGATCTACACCTGCCACTCCGATTATCCTTGATGACGACGATGAGGAGTCTCCACTGTACGAGAAAGACGTGGAGGTGGACTCGAACTCCTTGCTACCTCCCACACGGCACTGTTACCGCCAAGGACCGAGGAAGAAGGTAAACCCTTTCTTCAGATGCCGCCTGGCCCCGCATACTCACGACGCCGAGGCAGGACCCTCCATAGCACGCCGAGACCTACCCTCAATCCCTGAGATTTCTCGAGAGGTAGAGGAGGACGGTGACTCTCCAGTCCTGGCTTCGCCAACATCCACTAGCGAGGATTCAAATGAGGAGGACCCCATGGAGTTAGATTCAGGGGAAGAAGAAGACCTGAAACACCCTAGGTAGCTAGCTTACGCTTAAGTCGTAAACCATGCTTAACCAAGTTGTTATCTGCTTGGTTGGAATACTTATAGTCTTATATTAACTTTAGAAAATATCTCTTTACTTAAAATATGGACCAATTTAAAAATTTTTCCTTTCTTAATTAAAACATAAAGTATGAGCCGTGCGTGTGAATGAGGGTAATATATACATATAATAACAAGCAATAGAGTCTACGAGACTTAGGCGTTAAATAGCATACCAGCTAATTAATCACAACATACTCATATAAATATAATCCATACATACTGGTCCGAAAATACTTGCACGTATGCTTATAATTAAATATTACAAGTACTGCAATCAAAAAGCTAATGGCAACACAAATCCATTTAGCTAATACAAAATGCCTACACGTCGTGACGTGTAGTTTTGAGATATAGTCCTGCTGCCTCCCTGGAGTCTCTTGTCTCCAAGGCTCTTCAATGGTCCTCTGCTGCCTCCTCCGTTCCAGCCTACTTGTCGTGCTCGCCTGGAATCATAAGTGAGTGGGGGATGAGAATGTCGCGTTCTCAGTGGGTAGTATAGGCCAGCATCTGTTCTGTATTTACTCACTTATGATCCAGGCCGCTCAGGAGTTCTCTAAGTGTCATGCATACTAAATTCCCTGCTTTATTTTATTCTTGCTAATCCAGAGCAGCCCTAATTACTAGGTGACGGGGGGATATACTAATCTTCGTCCTAGTCATTAAGTGTGCACTATCGGCGTATTATTACTTAGTCGTCTTAAGACTTAGGACACTCTAAGCGTTTACTTTATAGGGTGATCGTCAACGACTTTTCGCCGCACATACATACCTCACATTCAAACATTCATTTCATAGTATGCATGAGGGGGATTAGGGATTCTCTTACGCGCATCAGGCGGCGTCCTTCTTGCTTCTTTAAATGTCCACGTACCCCTTGTAATCCTAGGGACCATCGCCCCGTCAGAATACAACCTACTCCTTTCCGGATCCTCGTTTCTATGGGCAGAGCTTATACCCGAGTGGTAGCGAACCACGAGTGCACGAATGCACATAAATTTGGCGGATCGGGATAACCATCGACTTGTACGATGGTGAGGGGAGTGCCCTTTCGACACAACCGGGAGTGGACTCCCTTTGTTCGCACCTTCGGGGACATCTTACTTTTTTATCATTCTCTTTCTTCTCTTTATTTTCTTTGTCTTTATACATGAATTATGACTTTCTTGACATGTCTTTGTCCTTTCCTTTTCTATGACGGTAGTCATACGCGTAGGCGTAGGCCTGTATTCATTATGAACCAATCCTCCTGTTGGGACTGGTGAGGGGCTTGTCCTTTGGACGTGCCAAGAGAGAGAGGTGACCTATTATACAACTATGTTCTTATCTTCAAGGTCCTCCAAGCCCTCGTGGCCGGAGCCTTCTTAAGATACTCCGTTTTCCCTAGGGTTTAATTATGGTCTTTGTTAGGTTTAGGTGATAACTTCTAATTTTCTAAGGTCGTTCTAAGAATCCTGACGATGATCGTATCCTCTTGATGCATAATAAAATTCATATGGACATAATAAACATTATCATGACACATAATACATGACCATTTACCTCATACATGCATTAAGGTACGACAACAACTATCGGGACACTCATAACCTCTTTTTTTCTTTGGAATTTTGACGATCGAATACCCGATGAGTCCTAGCCCTCATCCTAGGGTTTTTGATAGCTCTAAGATCAATTTTCACACATATAAGTCCAGATTTTAAGCCTTAGGTTCAGCAATTGCAGATTCACTCATTTTTCCAGAAATACCATCTTTTACCTGAACAACCCGTTTTTCGTCAGAATTTTTAGTTAACCATTAACCGATGGACTCAAAGCTTGACCCTAAAGTGTCCCATAGTTTTGAACCCACTTTTTATGAAAACAAACCCAGATTTTTAATTTGTTTACCCGAAATTACAGTTCTGTCCCCATAAGCCCAAAATGTCATTTTTGCCCGAAAACCCGATTTTCCTTTGGAATTTTATTTCTCCATAACCCAATGGACTCAAGACTTGACCGTAAGTTTTCCCATAGCTCTGAACCCACTCTTTATGAAAACAAACCCAGATTTTTAATTTCTTTACCCGAAATTACAGTTCTGCCCCCATAAGTCCAAAATGTCATTTTTGCCCAAAAAAACCGATTTTCCTTTGGAATTTTATTTCTCCATAACCCAATGGACTCAAGTCTTGAACCCAAGGTTTTTGATAGCTCTGAACCCATTTTTCATGATAATAAATCCAGATTTTCAACCCTTATACCCGAAATTACAGATTTGCCCTTTTTGATCAAAATGCCACTTTTGCCCATAAAACCGATTTCCTTCAAAATTTTAGTTAACCACAATCCAATGGACTCAAGTCTTGACCCCAAGGTTTTTGATATCTCTGAACCCATTTTTCATGAAAATAAACCCAGATTTTTAGTCTAAATGCCCGAAATTACAGAAATGACAATTTTGCCCTTTTATGCCCAAAACCCCATTTTTGCTCTATGTCACCTTTCCTCAAAACTCTTCCATGTGCAACAAAAAAAACATTTTTCCACATACTCCAGCATTTATAAATCATATATTATCATCCTCAAATCACAAAATGGCACATGCATGCATCATCTACCAATTATCACAACATATGCTCATCAAGTCACATATACTCTTGCATGCAACATGCAAGCATGCATAGATCTCCAAGAAGATGATTAAATCATAACTTTACCCACAGATTTTTAACAAATAATATATAGTTACTTTCAAACAACAATCACACACATGCATGCACATCATCAAGCATAATCTTCATATTTTCACATAATCACACATTTTGAGTATAGAACCACCAAGAGGTAGTTTAGACTAGATTTACCCAATTTTGAAGGTGAAGGTGTGTGGTGTGATGAGGGTGAAGTGAGGCTTCACAAGGGTCCTTGAGAATTCCAAGCTTGGTGCTTTCCTTGCTTGCAAGTGAAGACTATGTGCTTTGCTTCTTATGTTTCTTAGAGAAATTTTGGAGAAGTGAAGATGAATGAGAGTGAATGAGAGAGTGCAGATTGCAACTCAGTTTTTTTGGGGAAAAATAGTGGATGAAAGTGAAGTAGAGGATGAGGTGACTTGGAGCTAAGGATGCTTGGTCTTAGGCTTTGGGGACAAGGTGAGCTTATGTGTTTTGGTTGTTCTTCAAGAGCAAAGTGATAGGAATGAGAAATGAAAGAGAATGAGAGTGGAAGAGGGGCTGTTGTTGTGTGTGTGTTCAGCTGAGAAGAGAAATTTAGAGGAGTTAGAAGAACTTAATCAAAGCTTAGTGTGTGTAATGATGGCTTTGGAAGCTTAGTGTGTGTAATGATGGCTTTGGGGTTTTTCACCCAATGCATGTCCATTGTTTGCCTAAATGGATAAAAGTTCCCATGATGGTGGGGGTGGCAAGGCAGCAGCTGCAGCATGCACAACCTAGGGGGGATTTTTGAGGCAAATTTTTATTAAAAAGTGTTAAGGAAAATAGATGTAATCATGCTACTTTTGAACAAGCCAATGCATGTTGTTTAAATGTGTTTTTTGGTAGTATTTGGGGGATAATTTTTCTCCCAAATCTGAAGAGGGTGCAGCACGTTTTTTGGGGGGAGTTTTTGCTCCCGAACTGTGTGTGTTCGCTCGTGTTTGATCGTTAACTGTCCGGTTACGCGCGTGTTCACGCGTGCGAAAAATTAACGATCGATCTAAAAATTATCTAAACATAATTTAACATTAATCAAACACTAAAAATAAGAATTTGGAAGTTATATAGGATATTCCAAATTTTCCCCGGTAAAAAGTGTATTTTTACGGGTACTGTCGGTACGCGCTTAAATCTCCAGTAACGACCGAAAATTAGTACAAAAATCACCAAAAAATAAAATCACATTCTTCAAACAATTCTAATGAGGAATCTAATTTTTACCTAAGGCACTCGCATTTTCTGGGTTTATCAAATTTATTTTACGAGTGCTTTTCATACCCGTTAAATTCTGACAGCGACCGAGAATCGGAGCAATTCTTGCGAAATTTCTCGGGATTACGAGGCCGTCCCTTCGACTAATATTTCTAGAAAATAAATTTTAGAATTTTTCAATCAAAATAAGGGCTCGTGATTTATTAATTAGGCGAAATTCTTCTTAAGGAAAAACGGGATGTTACAAGACCTAGACGAGGATTCTGAGGAAGAGTAGTGGCAAGACAGTAACATAGTCAATAGCAACCCTTGTACAGACGCAACAGACGGGCCTTTTCTTGTATTATGCTATGTGTAAATGTGGAATTAATTGTATTATGTAAATTATTAACTGACTTAATTGTATGGGACCGATTATGTGATGACACTTATTATGTGATGGTTCATTCTATATGCCTCGAAGAACTAGTGTTATACCATGAGGCTTTATCGTTTTCTGTACATTCCATTCAAGCGCGACTCATATTTCAATCATGAATATGTATAAAATAGTTTTAAACCGGTCCATACTTTAATAAACAAATTATTTTCTAAAGTATAGGGACTATAAGTAATCCCAACCAAAGCAGACAACAACCCTATAAGATGCATTTACGACTATAGAGTAAATGGCTAGTGTAACAACCCGATTCTTCCGCGTACGGAAAACCCGTTGGTTATGCCGTCGCGGGCAATCGGAAGACGGTTTGGAAAGTAAGAGAGGAGAATTTAACCTGTAACCTTTACAGATTAGCGGCCAGGATTAGGTTTTTTATTGTCCAGGAAATTTTTCGGTGCGCTCGAAAGAGTTTCGACTCGAACGAGATTCGTTTCAGATACCGAAAAGTACTCATGGAATTTTCGGACGCGGTAAGATGGTCAAAAATTCCTGAGTGGTAGCTCCCTGGTCGAAGGAAAAAATCAATGGATTACGACGGTATGCTCGAAATATTTTTAGGGCAACTGGTGTGTGAGATATTGAACAAAACGCGATCAAACGGGACCAAAACCAGCCTTGGGGGGGATTAATCTCCCTTAGGAGATATTTACCTCAGTAAATACTAAATAATAATAAAAATAATAAAAGAAAGGAAGAAGGAAAAAGAAAAAGGGAAAAGCAAAATAGAAAGACTATAAATAGCCACCTAGGGTTTTAAAAAAGTTTACGTAACTTTTCCTTTTTTCACAAACACC
Organism: Nissolia schottii; assembly: GCA_003254905.1. Taxonomy (NCBI): domain Eukaryota; kingdom Viridiplantae; phylum Streptophyta; class Magnoliopsida; order Fabales; family Fabaceae; genus Nissolia; species Nissolia schottii. The sequence continues at coordinate 122,297 of QANU01048826.1, read as the reverse complement.
AGTCCCGTTCGGATACATCTCGGATTCTTGACAAAGTCTTGGAAAAATCGCCGAAGCATGCCGTTGCAACCAGGTTGTGGCCAGCATCGAAGATATCCAACCGGAATCTACATCGGATGTGGGTAACTCTAAGCCCGCTGTCTATGTGGTTTATTTCATGACTGTTTATATATGTTTTTGTGTATTGGAATGCAAAACTATTTTGTACCAACTGTAGAGAATAAGTTATGAAGGTTCGATTTTGATATTTTGATGTTTGGAAACCATAACTGCACTGATTGGATCACTGTGGAAACGAAAATGTTACGGTGAGAAAACCCCTCGAGAAGTTACTCTCGGGGGTGATTTTTTCAATGTGGGATTTGATTGAATTCCCAAGGGATTCGAATGAAAGATCTTGGGATTTCAGTTGAATGAATGAAGATTTCAATAGAGTGAAAGCCTGAAAAGGATTTCAGTCGATTGAATTCCCAAGGGCAATCGAATGAAAGAATCGATCGAATACTAAAACCCTATTCATTTGAATGCTCACTGGAAACTTGTGTTTTTAAAGGTTCTATGGGATCCATCATGCATAGTTATGGGTACCTTTATGTAACAAGAGCATGCATCATGAGGAATGGCCGTCATAGGAGTTAGGACGACCTTAGATCACTAGAGGTATTCATGTGAATTTAAAGGTGCATAATTGAACCCTAGGAAATAAAGCAGAGAACTAAGGCCCCAATCACCAAGGATTCGGACGGCCTTAGTCAGAGTCAGTAGTTATATGACTAGGAAGATTCCATTCTCTTGGCACGTCTTACAGACACACCCCTCACCAATTCGACAAGCTGAGTTGGTCAGACCAACGCAGGTAGAGAGACCTGATTCAGAAAGTGAAGAGTATGGGCCAAGGCCCGAGAGAAAAGAAAGAGAACAGGACAAATCCTGTAAGAAAAAAAGGGGGACCCCATTAAAGAGAAGAGTACAGAGAAAGACGACCACGCTTGACCGCGCGCAAGGGCCGGTCCCTCGCCATTCCTGTTAGGGGGATGGTTGAACCTATTGTATTCGATGATTTCCTCCTATGAGCCTTACATGGTTTGCTACCATTCTGGTAAAGAGCGCTGCCGGGTCGATACAATAGTTGCAAGAAAGAGGTTGTAACTTAGGCCACGGTTACATGGGTGAAAGGACTAAGAAGAAGGACGCTAACCCGGGTGAGCCAGTATGCGTAAGAGATTCCCAGATTCCCTCATGCACTATATAGTCATATGTATGATTGAGAGATTGAATGTATGAGAATATGTATGTATGTATGTATATCTGCTTATGCATTATGTATATATGTTCATGCATTATGTATCGTCAAGGGAACGACCCAAGAGTAGCAACGTAAAGTTAATGAGCACGAAGCCTAGGTAATAACAAGAGTAGTAATCTAATCACCTAGTAATTTAGGTAAAGCTGCTCGGGATGTAGGTATAAGATAATAACTGGTAGGAGATTAGTATGTATGACACGTAGAGGTTTTCCTGAGTGGCCTGGACTCTGCCCAAGTAATTGAACTATAGAAGCCACGCCGAGTTCCCACTAAGAACGAAGTCGTTCTTATTCCCACTCGTGTATGAATCCAGATTTGCAGGGATGGGTTCCTCGCTTGTAAAGGACGTATGGTTTTTTACTCGCTCGCGATAACGCAACTACCGCACCTACACTTTGCTTGAGACCAGCACCTTCGCCCCCACTAACCTGCTAGGAGAGACTTCAGAGCAGTCTAGACATAGACTTCGAGGGCCTGGATCCTCCCCCATGCGTCCCATCTGGATCGATGAGCGCCCTGGGAGTAGTAGCCGCGATCCCATCCATGTCAATGGTGAGGGTGATCGCCAGAGCTAGAGCCTGAGCCCGTTGCAGATCTGGAGTCGTCTACACCGCCTGACAGGAGATGAGGACGACGTGCCACCGCTAGGAAGATGGTACTTCTAGTGCTACCACGCAGATTCGTACCTCGCGACTTCACCGCGGTAACTGACCTCTCCAGTAAGGATGAGGCGGCGGGAGATGAGGATCCCGCGGAGCGAGAGGAGGACTCCGACGAGTAGCCGCAACAAGACCCCCTCAGTGTTTGCAGCAGTAGATGTGTACTGTACCCGAAATGAGTAGTTCTCATCCGTGGACGTAGGTTATGTTTGTATGTGTTTTATGGTATATAGGATAGCAAATATGTATGTATGTTCGAGAGAAACAATGTATTCTGATAATATCAATGTATAATTATGTGTGTGTAACTTTGGGCCGTATGTGTACTTTTTTCGGGTACTCGTCGTGCGCCAGGTACGTACTCGTGTTTCTCTTACCTTTTTACGATACTCTTATGCGATGTATGATGCGTATGGCTCATTATTTTTCATAGTATGATTGCACTGATTTTTTTTTAAAATTGGCCCATATTTTGTAAACCCTAATTTCAAAGCAAGATATAGAACCATAGCGGTTCGCAGCACTAGAAGAGCACCACATAGCCGGAAAGTCTATGACTTAAGCATATGCCAACTAGCTAGGGTGTTTCAGCTAGTAGGGGTGTTTCATGTCACATGTTTATTGTGTATGTACATTAATAGTTATAAAGTTGAGAATGTGTCAAAATGCAACTCTTCTTCCTCAAGCAACAGAAACTATGGCGTGTTGGCTAATGTTTGTGCATAGAATCATTTAATGTTTGTGCATAAACCCATATAAAGTTTGTGCACTTCTATAATACATCAGATTCTGCATAATGCTTAACTGTATGTTACGTATTATGCATATTACATCAAGTAATGTTTACTCATGAGAATATATAAAAGTTTGTGTCACATGTTTATAATGTATGTGCATTAATTGTTGTAAGGTTGAGAATGTGTCAAAATGCACCTCTTCTTTCTCGACAACGACAGAACCTGTGTTTGTGCACAGTATCATATAATGTTTTTGCACAAACCCATATAAAGTTTGTGCACTTCTATAATACATCAGATTCTGCATAATGCTTAACTATATGTTACGTATTATGCATATCACATCAAGTAATGTTTATTCATTATTATAATGTTTATCTATTAATTGTTGTAAGGTTGATAATGTATCAAAATGTACCTCTTCTTCCTCAACAAAAACAGAACTTGTGGCCTATTGAACAATGTTTGTGCATTCCATTATTGTATTATGCATGTCAGTGATGAATGTGCATTAGAACGTATCAATTTTGAGCACACTAGAATTTCACAGAAATATAAAGAAAGAACAAAACTCTCCATGAAAATTAAAAAAAACACAGAAAAATTATCACGATTTCTTGCATTGCCATTTTCGATCACCAACAAATTGCGATTAAGATTATCAACGACCAATTGTGGTAATGCTTTCGATTCTGAGGATGCTTTCTATTGAAACGAGCTCGTATTTTTGGTTCTGTGGTGGTTATGACAGATTTTGAACTCACAATGCATATTCTGTTACGATATAGTTGAAAAAGTCATGTTTGAGATTGATTACGTTAAGAAAATTCGCATGTGAGTGCGTGGTTTTTAAATAAGCAAAGTTTAATGTATTCCATATTAATTGTCATTAATACCGTATAAATAAGAGGTGTATATACAAATGTATATATTGGTGTATACAGAACATTTTCGATATAATATTACCAACAATTTAAAAAATGTCTCTTTAATAATCCAAATTCCTATTAGAATCACAGAAGTGTTGCTTTGACTTTAAGGTTACTATTTCAACTTTGAATCATATATTTCTCACCGCTTTCGTCACGCTCTCTCTTCTCTCTTCATCGACAGCTGCTTCACTCACTTCTTCTAAGGTTTCTTTGGTGCGTTCGCTCCATGGCTTCACTAACAAGCCCAATTTCTCAATTTCAGTCCCTTTTTTGCAAGCCCCGTATCCCGTCATCCCGTCAATTCGGATCCTTTGTCTTTCCAAGGAGGTTACCGGTGGAGTTTCAGGCTCCTCCTCGTATGGGGGTTTCTTCGATTTCGACGAAGGCCGTTACTGTGTCCGCAACGACGGCCGAGAAGCCCAAGAAGCGTTACCCTGGTGAGTCGAAGGGGTTCGTGGAAGAGATGAGGTTTGTGGCCATGAAGTTACACACAAGGGAGCAGGCTAAGGAGGGCGAGAAAGAGGTGAAGGAACCCGAGGAGAGACCCGTGACCAAGTGGGACCCAACTATTGATGGCTACTTAAGGTTCCTTGTGGACAGCAAGTTGGTTTATGATACGCTGGAGAAGATCATTCAGGAAGCTGCTTATCCTTCATGTGAGTTTCTCTTATGTCACTCTTTCTGACAGACGCTAGACTTATTTGTGTTGTTATGGACCTGATATATGATGATAGGATCACCTTTTTATCCATATAACCCAGCTCACTTAGTAGGAAAAGAATTCGATATTGCTGTGAGATATATATATATATATATATATATATATATATATATATATTGATTATCCGCGCTTTTGCACTTTGCCGTATCAATGGTTCTAGCTAGGAGGGTTGTATTTTACATTTCAGCGTTTTTTCTTCTTTTTCATTCAATGTTGGAAATATTTGGTGTACTACAGTAATCTTTATGACTTATGAGCTAACTGCTTATGAGGTGATTATACGAGCTAAGAAAAACTTAAACATAATACATACGTTTGTGTTCTCTGTGGTGTGATTTGTAGTTGTTTGAATATTATTCTCAAATCTTGTAATAGGTGGCAGTGTGAGGCTTTGCCCCCAAGTCCATTGCAAAGTGAGTACTGTGACATCTAGATGCTTATGATCCTTGAGAGTGCTTCATCTTATCCCCACCCCTACAATCACATGGCTCACTTCTTTGATTGTCCTTCATTTCATGTGAATAGGGTCTCAGAGTGATTGCTTTTCCTTTTATCTGCCTGCTGATTCTTTCTAAGGCTTTTTTGGGGGTTATAGTGTCCAGCCTTCTCACTGTGCGAAGTTGAGTTATAATTTCGTGGAAAACAATTGCAAAAGAATTAAATACTATTCCTAATAATGTATCTTTTAGCTTCCTGGTATTTTGGGACTTGTCCATTGTTGTTTCTTTCAAATACCTTTCCATTCTAAGGGTTTGTTTCTGTTATTAGTTTGTTTGTCTTCTATAGCATATCAACAACTAATATGTTGGTGTTCTTTGCCGTATGTATCTATGACATAATCTGATTTTCAAAAGCTGAAGCTTCTGCGTTTCTTGTGTAGATGCTGAATTCAGGAATACAGGATTGGAAAGGTCTGCAAGTTTGGAAAAAGATTTGGAGTGGTTTAAGGAACAAGGCCATACCATTCCTGAACCTTCCTCTCCTGGTCATACCTATGCCCAATATCTTATGGAGTTATCATCGAAAGATCCCCAAGCCTTCATTTGCCACTTTTACAACATCTACTTTGCCCATACAGCTGGTGGTCGAATGATTGGAAAAAAGGTAATCAGTCTCATGCATGAAAAAGAGGTTAGGTTATGTTGTGTGTTAGAGTACCCAATGCTGCGTAAACTTGCTTCAGTTTCTGTCACGTGCTATGTCAGTGACATTTGTATTCTGTTTGAGTTACTTAATTGTTAGTAAAATCCTGTTAGAACCAGTTGGAGGGTAGTGTATTAGAATCAACCCATTATATTGATCTGTATGTATTCTGTAATCAATAGGACTCTTTTGAGATTCATTTTACACATATATGGAATATTCGGTTTCTCATAGAGTCAAATTTTCTCTTCATTTTCTTGCACTTGCTCTGATTTTCTCACACTTTGCTCTCTAGTTACTAAATCTAATGTGTGTTTAGAGCGGACTTTTCCCTTAGGGTTGATCCTGATAGCTCCATCATTCACATCTCCCCACAACCGCCTTTCCGTTCTTCTCCTCATTCTTCGTCCCATTCCTCAGGTTTAGTCACCATCAATTGCAGCAACCAGAGGTCATAAAATTCTTTGCTACATTGATTTGACCTCACTGGTTCCTTCTAAATTAACATCAAATAATCCCTGTATCCTCCTAATTATTACCCTTTCCAGAGTTGCATTCTGCTTCATTCCTCATCATCATTTTTCTCAGAGGAAACACTATTGATGTTACTGACACAAGGCTTGATATGGGGAAAATATCCATGCTTTTCCCAGCATTCTTTTATCGTGTGACTGTGTTTCTTGCAATGAGTGCAATATGGCCTATTGGGCTGTCCTCTCCTTGTGCCTCGTCTCCTTGAAGATTGGCTTTTGCCACCTCTTCCCTTGGAGCTTCCTTTTGCAAAGAATCCATTTGTTTCAGTTGTGTCAGTGTTACTCATCAGAGTTATTACTCCTAGAACCTCTATGCACATTTTGTCTTTCCTGCTGGGTTAGCAAGGAAAACACAGTGTTGATCTCAGGTATTGGTCTCATAAGCATCACCTGAGATCACACATGCGTGTATTGTTCATTAAGCCCTCTCAAGAACCTAATCACACAGTCAACTTTTCTATATTCTCTTATCACACCTAGACCACACTTGCATCTTGTTCTACATGGACAACTTGGGATTGGCCTAAAGCTATCTAACTCTCCCAAACCAATTTCAATTAGGAAAAGTATGAAGTGATAGACATCTCACCTTGCTTGATCACAAATAACTCTTCTTGTAATGCAGCTATGCGGAATTCATCTTCTTGATAATACCTTTGCCTCAAGTCTTCTCATAGCTCATGAGCATCTTCAATCCAAAAGATGCTGCTCAAGATCTTTGGACTCAAAGAAGAACTGATCCAAGACACCACATATGTGTTGCATCTGCCTGAAGATTCAAACAGCAGATCATCCGTGCTGGGTTTTGCGATCGATCCATCCACAAATGTGATTTTGTTTTTGTATTTCAACACTAGGTGCATGGTTCTTGCCCATGTGTGGTAGTTTTGTGAGGTGAGACCAACAGAGACTAGAGAGGCTCCAGGGTTTTCACTAGGGTGGAGAAAATAGGGGTTTAGGGTTTTGCATAGGGTTCATGAATTGAAATTGATTCGAACCTTGGAATTGATTCGGGAGATTAAATTGATTGGCGCTTGATCCTCTTTGGTTATGAGCGTCAAGGATTGGAGCTCGATTCCCTTGATTGAAGCTCGATCCTATCTGGTTATCAGCATCGAACGCTGTAATGAGTTTCTTGATTCGCGGAAGGAAGATTTTCATCAATTGGATTTGCCATTGATCTCAAAGATTTGCACAGTAGAACTCCTTAAACAAGGAACTCAAATACCATAACAATGCTAAAGCAGAGAGGAAGATGAATTAAGGTTGAGAGAAAATGACATTAAAGGAGAAGCACACAAGGTGGATGATGAATCTCCAGATAGAAAGAGAAGGATCAATTTCTTAATATTCCACCATACAATTGACAACATGAGTTCTATCTGTACAAGTGTGTTGCTTATATACAAAGTGCTATATGGTAAGCTATGATAACTAACATAACTGCTAAGTAACTAACTAGTTCAGCTAACTAAGCATAATTAGCCAAGTGGCATTTACATAGATAATGAGTTAGTTAAAGAGTGGTTGCAGATCATGGAGGATTAATTGGGTGTGGTGCAGTGTTTGTGTTCTCAAGTAGTGGCTCAAGAGTAGAATTGGGTGATACATCGTCTAAAGATGAATTGGATCAAAGAATAAGTGAGAATTATTCATTATGGGAGCAGCAAGATCAACTCTTGCAGCTAGCTTCCTATGGGATAATCTGTTTGGGATCTTTCGTGAATCTTGGGTGTGTCCGGCAACCGTAGATACTTTTTTTTAAACTAGATTTGCTGGCTTTGGGAGGAAAAAGGAAGCTAAAATACTTGTGGCAATGTGCTATATTTGCCATTATTTGGTGTATCTGGCTAGAACACAACTCTCACATCTTCAGTGACAATTTCTCAGACAATCATGTATTGTGAGAGAAGATTAGGCGTTTATCATTTGTTTGGTGTAAAACTCACAATCTTTTTTGAGGATTTTCCCTCACATATATTTTGAGAGATTGGAAAGCTTTATTCCTTTGATAGCTTTTTGGTTTTTGTTCTTGTCTCTTTATAGAGGATCTCTTATCCTTTTACTTTCTATAATTCTTTCTCTTCTTGATGAAATTCTTCTTTTATCCGAAAAAGAAAAAAATATTCTTGCTCTCATGGCTGCTAGTGTTAATGTCAAGATCAGTTCTGATGAGAGTGCTTGTTTGTGACTATGCACGGGAAGTTTGGGAATCTACTTGTGTTGCTCTTGTTATACCTTTCTCAAACACAAACTTGAATTTAAATCTTCAGTGTACATTCCTTGATTATATAGTCTCAAACACAGGCTATGCTGCCAATGGAAGAATCTACATCTCCAAGTATCTGATATTCAGTTTAGGTTCCCTTTTCACCTGTCCGCTCAACTGTCACCAGTCACCCGTCACCAGCTACTTCATCCTCCCTTACACCCACCCCTAACCATGTTATCCAAACCTATCCCACCTAACTATTGACTACTAGTCCCTGTCTCACCTTTCCCTTATACCACCCCCTCCTCTCCTTTGTCCTTATCGCCATCTCATACCTTCCTTCCCTCTTATCCTACTTCAACCTCTTTTCCACCTCAACCTTCACCCCTGCCTAGATCCATTTGGCTTCTGCAAACCACGTCCAAATCAAGTAACGTTAAGACCTGACTTAATCCCAAATTATTTCTCACTTACATTTACTGTAATACAGTTACTGAAGTGTTAGGTTCCCTAATATTGTTACTAATGCTGTTATTAATTTCCCTAGTGGCTGATATATGTGGGGTGTGTGGTAATGGCATGGGTGAGGGTTTTTATGACTAGCCATGCCAACTAGGCAAGGCTAGACAGAAGAGAGAAATGTTCAGAATAGGTGGGAAGGTGGTTAGAACTATATAGGCAAAGGGACGGATACTGAGGGTGGTATCTCAAATTTGGAAAGGACTTGGAAATGGGAGTTACTGGGTCTCTCAAATACCTAGCAACCTTTTGTTTTCTCTGAGTGTGAATAATAAACATAAAGCGTATTTTTCGTCTCTTGGTACTGCAATGTTATCACCTTATCACTCAGATGATTCTTATTTTTTGTCTCTTGGTACTTGGTTCCTAACAGAAAGCTATGGCTGATCCCAAATGTCTTGATGCCATGAAAGACGAGTATTGGGCTCATCTAAGGAATCAAACCTGGTCCTTAGTACCCCTTCTTGCAGGTCGGGTTCCAAGGCCACCAAGTCTTTATAATAAAAAAGAACCCTGATAGAACTATCTCCCAATACAAAAACTTGATTACTCAGAATTTCTTGCTGGTTGTCAAGCCAGCCAGCCACCATTTGAGATGTTCTATTTTCGAGTTTTTTTTTCTTGATGTTTTATTATTTTCATGAAATACTTCCTTGTGTAATTACTTGATATAGCTAGTTGAACGTGTGTGTTTGAAGAGCATATTTTGCACTCATGAAATCTTTTAAGTCGAAAGCCATCTCTGAAGCATTTTTATTATAAGCTTATTTATTTATTGTAAAACATGCTATTCTAAGCACAACTGAATGTTGAAATGCAACCTGGGAGCAAATATTTATATAGTGTCGTTTCTAATTAATCAATAATCATACAAGAGAAAGAATTGATTAATCAGCATTTTTGATCAGAAACTGAGGTCCTTTGAGTAAGCTAAAGAAATTATGCTATTTTGGGTAATCAATGGAGGCTAAAGGTGTGAGTGTACATTGTGTTAGAGTTGGTGGCTTGTGGAATTTATAATTGATAATCACCTGTCTGTGCTTAGGATGTGTGTGTGTTGTTTTTTTTTTTTTTTTTTTTTTTTTTTTTTTTTTTTTTTTTTTTTTTTTTTTTTTTGGGTTTTGGTTTTGGGGTTTATCGTCAACAGTTGAATGGGTTGTTTCCAGCCTTGATGGCACTGACGAAGGGGCCGGAATCAATCCTTATATGGGGGCAGTATCAGTAATGATTCAGGGGAGGTGTGAAATGCCTGGCTCTGTTTTGGTTAGTGTCTTGCTGCTGTGTTGTGGTTTGGATATACATCTCGAAAGGTAAGTATATTAATATGGGTTTGTCATGAAAGATTCATTGTGTGCTTTGCCTTAGCTAAAGATCTCGTGTGTATTTTGTTTTGGTAATATATGGTGGATAAATTGGGTGCTGGTGTATTCATTCTTAGTGGTTGGATCCAACCTTGATCGCCATGCTGAAGGGGTTGGTTCTGACTCCGTTTTGGTGGTTTGGCATTTGCGCTTCTGAATTTGGTGGGTTTGCTACTTTTAAGCTCTGCTATAGATCTGATTTTGGATTATGTGGTTGTTGGTCTGCTGCTTGCTGTGTTTTCAAGTCTGTTCCTACATGGTAACTTCTGTGAGTTTTCAAGCCACCTTGGTGGGTAGTGGGCAATATAGGTGGAATGCTGTTAGGATGAAGCTGTTTTTTTTTGCTCTGGTGTAATTTTCTGCTGGTTTTTTTGGCCTTGTTTTTTCTTTCTGGGGTAATTTTCTTTGCCTTGTCATTTGATATGTATTTGGCCCTTGGCCCTTGGCCCTTGGCCCTTGACCCTCTCTCCCCAATATTTTTGGGTCTTTGGTGAGTGTGAAACTATCAAAAGAAGAAAAAAAAGTGTGGTTCCTACCACTTCTGGGTGGATATGTTGCAGTATCCAGGAGGAAATGGTTCTCTCAACATTGTATATTCTTCTCGTGAGAGTAAGAAGAAAGGTTTAATATGTTCTAATACGTTTCTGTGTCATTTTCACCTGATGAGGTAAAACTAATGATGAATGTTAGTGTATCCTTTTCATAATCAATACCTTCACGCATCTTAACCTTGACAGGTTGCCGAAAAGATACTGAACAACAAGGAGTTGGAGTTTTATAAATGGGATGGGGACCTTTCCCAATTGTTGCAGAATGTGAGGGACAAGTTGAATAATGTTGCAGAAGTAAGTTTCTCAAACTCTTAACTCCTTGCACACATTTTTACTATTGAATCTTGGCACAATGGTAAAGTTGTTGCCTTGTGACTTAAAGGTTACGGTTCAAATCCTAAAAGCAACCTCTCCGCTTGCGGAGCTTGGAAGAGCCTCATCCATTGGACTGCCCTTATATTTCCTTACAATCTTCTGAGAAACAACCAATAGCTTGATTTCTATTGTGCCTTTACAATGATAAATGATAGCTTTCAGATTTTGAGATAGTGTGATGAGTATATCATTTGGTATCCTATGTTATTTTATCAGGAATGGACTCGGGAAGAGAAGAACCACTGTCTGGAAGAAACAGAAAAATCTTTCAAGTTCTCAGGAGAGATTCTCCGTTTAATTCTGTCTTGATAATGGGTGACCTATTACCCTGGTAATTATTCATATAAAACTGCTTAGTGCAAGCCAAAAACATGGTTTGGCATAAGCAAAACTTGGTTTTAAAAATAGGATTTAATTACTATTCATTGACAGTTTCAAGTTTTTTATACTGTCATTCAATTAAATCACTCTCAGTTGCATGACTTTTCAAATAGTGGGAGAGAAGTCAATTGATTTTTACTTATGTGATGAAATTTGATTGGTTGACAGTGTAAAAAAGTTTTACACTGAAAGTGGATTGTAAGTAATCGCTTAAAAATATTGTTCTGCCTTGATCCCAAACCTTTGATTGATTCTAAATTTGCTTATTTTAAGGTTCAGTGTTGATGGGGATTAACCTTTTTGGTTCCTAGACTCCCGATTGAGACTCATGTGGAAGGATTAAGGCTCATAATAATAAAATAAATACAATAAAAATCAGATTTGAAGAAAAGATAAAAATCTTAATTAAATCGATGGTGAGAAACAAGTAAAATTGTGCGAGGATCCAAAAGTGATGACGAAAACTTCAACGATCTTCAAACCTAAAGAGGCTAATTAAATAGTGCTAACATCAACCTATATCACTGTATAAATAAAGGAATTAATGCAAGAAACATAGTCTAAGAGTTGCTGGTTTTGGAATTGAGAGAGAAGATGTCAATTGTGTCCACCCTATATCTATTTATAACATCTGGTGTGCTTCAAATTAGGATTTACACGTTTTGGGCCTCTGCGATTGTGTCTTGCGCAAGTTGCATTGTGTCTGGCGCGAGGCATGCTCTCCAAAGTGTCAATCCTTGCTCTCTATTTGCTTGAAGCCACGCGAGACACTTGAGACTTCTTAAATCTCGCGTGAGATGCTCCACTGATTCTCAATTGGCTCTTTTCTTCCACTCCTTGCTCCTCTTGCTCCCCTTCTTGCACCAATACTCGATTACTTGTGATTCTAACAACTTAAACACAAGATGTTAAATGCATAGGTTACTCGAGACAATGAAAAATAATTTAAAAACGGTGCTTAAACTATAGTTTTCTCAATTATGCTCATAAAATGATTATTATGTGAATCTTATCAATTAGCCATCAAAAACACATAATTCTAGGCAGCAATGGTCAATTATGGAGTATAAAAATGTCGAATAAAATCCCTTTATTAAAGAGCATTTCTCTTACCTAAGCCAGGCTACTGAGCAGCTACTAATGACAGATTAGGAGAGGGTACTACGGTTTGTAGGTGGATTACCTATTCATTACCTAGTACGCTTGTTTGCTCAGGTGGATAGAGAATTTTACTAAGAGATAGTAAATGCTTCTATTTGCATTAAGACCAGTTTGAATGCGTAGAAGGCGTCTAATGCGGACAAGAGGGCTCGACAACAAGGTTCGTTTATAGGCAGTTTCAGTACTAGTACAGGTCCAAACTAGTAGGGTCCTTAATGAGCAACTTTAGGACAAGCCTTCTTCTCAAAGTCTGCTCTAATGTATCCCCCAAACACTTAGACACAGAGTAGGAGTAATTAGCAGTTGAGTACACAACCTTCAGGGCATACGTCCTTTTTTTTCTCTATCTATCAGACCTGTGGGGAGCGCCACCCTAGTCCTTTCCATTCTGACACCTTAGGTTGTTTTGAGGGTGGCTAGGATGGTCACCAGAAGAGAGATTGCCCCAACCTTCAAGTCGCTTCCAGCCAGCGGTCAATATGTCTAGGAAATTAGACAACACAATTTCAGGTAGGGAGTTTCAGTAGGTCCATGGCTCCGACTGGCATAGGTGTTGGGGGTAGGGGTCCAAATAACAGAGGATAGAGAGGAAGGAACCCAGGTGGCCGAGGAGCTAATGGTGGAGGATATGCTCTGACTCGTCAAGATACAGATGCCTCCAATGCTATCTTGATAGGCTTAATCTCAGTTTATTTGGATGATGTGTTAGCATTTTTCAATCTGGGGTCCATAAACTCTTATGTGTTTCCGTTCTTTACTTTTTGTCTCAAGAGACCACCTTCCATTCTCAAGAAAACTTTCCACGTCAGGATACACACAGTATCCCTATGTGTGGTCACGTCCCAATTTTGGGCGTGACATCTTTCTCTTATATTTAATTTGAGACTTGGATCAACTTAATTTGACGTCTATAACAAAAGTTATAACATTTTTACTATTGTAGTGCAGTGTTGTCAGTGCAAATTGCGCAACTGCTTGAGCGGCCTGACGATGACAAAAATATGAATTTAAGAGTTTTTTTAACCTAATTTTGGGTTAAACTCTATAAATACAACCTAAATGACCTCAATGGATATGGGGGAATCAGATTTGAAGATGAGGTAACCCTAGAGGTGCTAATCGGGGCCAAAGCACCATCACCAGGGTGCTACGCAAGAAATCCGCACCCCACTCATTGTATACCACCATTTGTGATCTATGGTTTTTTCCTCTATGCCTCTCTTTTCTTCTCTCTTTTATTCTTCTTCCTTTATACACTAAATTCCTTGCTAGGGCATTGATGTAACCTCTTGTGATAACGTTATTTTAATATAGTTGTTATTCAACTCTTATTGATGTCTGTTAACGTTTCTATATGCTCGTGCTTAATTACAATTGATTAATTGACCATAAATTGAATTATTTTGATGTTTTGCATGATAACTCGAGAAAAGGATTGAGAGAGAGTACTTCACAGGTATAGAAACCATCGGTTGAGCGAAACCAAAAGAGGAATTAACGTGACCTGTGTAACACCCTAGCTGGCTGCTTACGTGTACATCGCAAACAATGCTCACTAGGTTGTTATCTGCTTTGGTTGGTGTTACTTTTAGCCCCTACTTTAGCTTTGAAAATATTTCTTACTTAGAAAATATGGACCATTTTGAAACTTTTTCTTTCTACACATATGATATAAAATATGAGCCGTGCGTGTCAGACAGAATTTATACTGCAAGCGTTAAAACTGTATAATAGCTGCTCTAATATAACAATGTCAAACAATAAGCAGGCAAGTGGTCCATAGCATATAATCACAAACATTTACATAGATAATATCTTAGTTAATACATACACATAAGTTTTCATATAAATACAATACATGGATTGTAACCTTCTTAGCCTAGTTCTTGCTATCCTATTCCTTGATTCATCATCTTCGAGGCTGCCGCTGCGTATATCAAGTTGAGGTCCTGTCTTGCTTACCTAGAGCCATAAAGGAGCGGGTATGAGAACTCTATGTTCTCAGTGGGAAAACCTCTGTCGTCGTTGCTCATTTTACTCTCAATTATGATTCCACCGCTCAGGGGTCTCTAAGTGTAACAGTTATACTACATCTCTACTATTTATTAATATTCATTTTAAGCCTGAGCAGCTACCTATGATTACTAGGTGACTGAGGGAACCTATCTTTCCTTATCTAGGTCATCTGTTCTCTATTCTGATTCCTGAATCACATATACAGTTAAATCACATATCATCATCTTCATGTTTTACCTATCATCATATTCGTGTGTCATATAGACATATCATATTCATGTAACATTTACAGTTAAATCACATATCATCATCTTCATGTTTTACCTATCATCATATTCGTGTGTCATATAGACATATCATATTCATGTAACATATACAGTTAAATCACATATCATCATCTTCACGTGTCATATAAACATATCATCAGTACATATGCATATCATCATGTTCACGTATTGTATCATATCATATTCATGTTTCATCTATGTATCATAAGCCTATAGGGCATATAGAATGCCTGAGGAAATTCACTTGCCGTATCATAATGTCATATCCATATCTTAACATGATGTCGCATCCTTTTAATGCACTTCTCTTGTCATATCATGATGTCATATTCATGTCTCAATATGCATGATGTCATATCCTTTAATTTACATGTCTTGTCGAATCATAATGTCATATTCTTGTCTTGATATGCATGATGTCGTATCCTTTAAGTTACATGTCTGTCATATCATGATGTCATCTCCATCTCTTAATATGCATGATGTCGTATCCTTTAATGCACGTGTATTGTCATGTCATGTTGTCATATCCTTTTAATGCACGTGTCTTGTCATGTCATGTTGTCGTATTTGTGTCTTAAAATGCATTATAAGGCATGTGTAGCATAGGCAAATCATCACATATCATGTTCTTAACATAACTATCATTAAATATCTCATAAAGCATTCACGTGTTATAATCATATAATCATATATCATTCATCCATGATCATGTTCTCATAAGCATAGGGAACATACTTTTACTTGCTAAAACCTAACATAGCATATCCAAGCATTTATTCCATAAACCACAAAGCATGAATAGACTCACATAGTTATGTAACACATAACACATAGAACATGCATAGCTCAATATTTCATGCTCAAGCATTTCCTAAACATAAACAAACATACCCAGCAGTTATTCTAAAAATCACAAAGCATACATCTGTTTTCTGTCAGAAATTAGTGATCAGAAACCAGAAAGGTCCAAGACCTTACCCCAAGGTTTTTGATAATCCTAAGATCATTTTTCATGCTTAGAAATTCAGATTTTGAACCCAAATTCACGAAATGGCTGTTTTGCCCTTTTCCTCAAAATTACTGTTTTGCCCCGTAAAAGCCCTGTTTTCTTTGGAATTTTAGTTCTCAAAAACCCGATGGACTCAAGACTTGCCCTTAGGGTTTTTGATAGTTCTAAACCCATATTTTCTGAAAATCAACCCAGTTTTTCAGTCCCAAACCACGAAATTCCCGTTTTGCCCTTTTTCATAAAAATACCGTTTTCTGCCTGTTTGCTGAGAAATTCATTGGGGACTCCAAAAATCATAAAACTTGACATCCCCACTCAAAATTTCGTGTAGAACTCAAAAATCACATTAGTTTTTCATGATAAAAATCCCAGCATACAGTTCCTCTCAAAAACGTGACATGCCTATTTTCGTCTTAGGTTTTCCTAAATTCTGACAGAATCACAGATAACACTAGCAGCTCTAGACAATCATCAACGAAATATATATACCAAGGTCACATAAAAGGAATCCTAACCACAGATATATCTAGCATAAAACATAGCTCAACACATCCTAAATCACATAGACAGTGATTATGTCGGTTTACCCACATTTTACGGTTCCGGTGATTCCTGTAGACTTCTAGCTTGCTTTGATGGCTCCTAAATCTTCTTAGGCTGAATCTTTCCAAGCTTTCCATAGGGATTTTGATGACTTTTTGTAGGTTTAGGTTAGGGGATTTCTGAAGAACAGGGACTAGGTTTGATGCAGGAAGTGTCTGGGTCTCTAGTTTGACCGAATAACAGTCGATTGTGTAATCGGACAGAGTTTTGGCAAGGTTTTCTAATTTCTCTCCAAAATTTCTGATTTGGGGGGTTTTATAGGCAAACCCACGAAAATCACTTTCCCATTTTGCCCTTGGGGGCAAAATTCCCAAAATGCCCTTATCTTGTCTTTTTCCTAAATATCATTTTCATGACTCATCCACCTTTTGCCTCCTTGACCACACTTGGCTGAATTCTCGGCCATGTATTTTGATGTTTCTTGGCCGGTTTTGTGGCTGAAAATTTACGGGCTCTGGCAGATCAATTTCGATCAGGTTTTTCTCGTTTCCGGTCCCGGTACTTCGCGTACGACTGTTCTAAAAATATTCTGATCACATCGTTGTGATCCACTAATTTTTTCCAAGTAATATTTTAGGCTCACTTGGGTATTTTTGAATTCTTATCTGTAGCCGTACCTTTTACGGATACTTTAGATGCGCGGTTGTGTTTAGACGGCAAAAAGGGTTTGTTCTAGTGTCTGCAGAATTTCCAGAAAACGTACAGAAATATTCCTACAGACAATTCTTAATCCCAAGGGTTCCTAATTCTACTTATTTAACCAAAAATATAATTATCTCAACAATTATCTAGCGAAATTTCGCTAAGGGGAAAACAGGATGTTACATTCCTCCCTCCTTCGAAAATTTTCGCCCTCGAAATTTCCATGTCTAAAGTTCCAAATAGTTCCTACTTACTGATGAAAGCTTTTTCCGCAATGGGTTTGTACTCTCGTTAATTTAATATATCCTTTTTAAAGCTTTCAGATCCTTGAGGGATCCAATTGCAGTAAAGTCGGGTATTATCGTATTCACAGAGATTGTGTTTAAAACAACGGTCTTTGATTGATGCTACTTTAAGCTTATAGAAAAGGGTTGGTTTGTTGAGTAAATTAACAAAGAAACAACGTTGCAATTAAAGTGTAAAATGAAAATGAACTTAAGTTTTAGGCAGGTAAAGAAAGATGTTGGGATTTGAATTGCAATATTACCTTAATGTAACCAATAACCCAGTTAATATGATCTATGAGTTCTTTTGATTTTATCGCCACCAGTTCTTAACTTAATCATCTCGTTTGAGCATGTTAAGATCACAAGTTCCTTTATTAGATTGTCAATTGCCTTGCACAAATTTAACAAAGTACCTTGACGTAATACAGGTGTTAAAGCGATTAGTTCTTGGTTTCCAGTTAAGGCGGTTAAGAACTAAATGAATTGATCTAGGTCAGATTAAAGGATAGTAACTTACGTCCACAACATTTAAACGTTGAATCAAACTTTTAGCATAGCAAGATTGAACTTAACTTGGTTTGTAACTTACTTAGGATAGCTTTCACTTAAACAAATAAGTCTCAAGTTAAGAATCAAAGCACTAAAAAAAAGTTAGCATTAGGTGCAAGACCAATCATAAAAATCATAGAACTTCATAGAGTAATACACATGAATCAAGATGGATACATTTAAGCAATACAACGCATCAAATCCCAACAAGAAAGAAGTTAGCTATCCATTGTCATGGATAGATTACAACTTACAGGGGTTTAGAGCAATGGTAGGTTGAGAAGGGTGGTGAAATGTCTCCACACGTCCACCATGATTCACAATCGTTGGCAATCCGACAACACTTCCGTTAAGGAAAGCTTCTAAACCCTAACTTCCTACCTAACCCTAACTTAAGAAAATGTGGAGAATAGAGGAAATGTATTGAGTGTGATGGGTGGAAGAGTGATGCCCTTAATGCCTCGGCCTCCCTCCTATTTATAGGAAAAATTTGGAAGGTCCGCTCAGCGGTTTGGTATCGCCGCTGAGCGGTGAGGTCAAATAGGGCGGCTTCATTTAATGCGGTGGCGGCTTGCAGGGGCGGCGCAGCAACCCACGGTGGGGCCAGCCTGGCGCAATAAATGCGCCGGTGCCAAGTTGCTGC
The DNA here is from genome assembly GCA_003254905.1 of Nissolia schottii. Classification (NCBI taxonomy): domain Eukaryota; kingdom Viridiplantae; phylum Streptophyta; class Magnoliopsida; order Fabales; family Fabaceae; genus Nissolia; species Nissolia schottii. The sequence continues at coordinate 103,667 of QANU01048826.1, read as the reverse complement.
CGACTTATAACCGCTCAGCGGTAAGGGGTTAACCGCTGAGCGGTTCTTCCACTTTCGCTGAGCACTGATGTGTATCCGCTGAGCGGTCTTCTCCTGAATTCGTCCTTTTTGCTCTTTTTTCCTCTTTTGCCCTTTTTCTTCATTCTTCTAGGGATCTTCATTATCATTCTTGTATTCATCTTGCAAAATATATTAGAAACCTACAAAACATAATGATTTAATTAGATAATTTATTAAAACATCAACAGATAAGTGCCATTTTAATAAGTGAGAATTGCGTAAATTAGGCACTTATCACTCCCCCTGACTTAAGACCTTGTTTGTCCTCAAACAAGAGGTAGTAGAATTATTTTACAAGAGATCAATGCTTATGAACAATCGGTTATTGCAATGAATTGAAAAGTTTCAGACAGTTTAAGCTTAAGACCATGTGAGACAACCTAGAATAACCTTAAACAAGTCAAATGCACAATCACTTGAATAGCATAAACAAATCACTCTATCCAATGTCTTTTCCACCAAGGAAATTATCTTTATGCACACAATGGTCAGTGGACCAATTTAGGGTGAGTGTTTCGCTCAATGTCACCATTGAATTGCAACAATTCAAATTTGTTACCTGCCTCACAATTCAATCTAATAGTATGGTTAGTCAAGGATCACAGAAGGACTTTTTAAGGGTTGTAACGTGGCCAGGCTACAAAGAAAACTGGTTTTTCTAGGTATGCAACTATTTCTAATTAAGAGAGCGATGAAAACCATCTTCTTTTTTTCACCTGTTCTTTTCTCGTTTCCTTACCCTTTTATTCTCCTTTTTCTTATCCCTTTTCTTTTTTCTTCTTTTTGTTTTGGGATAGAATGTTTCTTTTTTGCTTGCTTCTGTTCTTTTTCTTCAACTTTTGTATGTTCCCACTTTTTCCCATCCTTGTTTCCCCCTGACTTGGATTTTTGCACATAATTCAAATCGAATGCTCTCTTAATTTAGAAATTAAGGGAAGTCATTTGTTTTTCCTTTAAGGTTTAGGGACTATGTAACAACCAAGAAATTTCTCATGTTAGGCTCAAAAGGGGTAGCAAAGGATATTCCTAATCATGGTCAGTTTTATTTGGCCAAGTGGGTTTTAATTTTAAAGAACAAAATGCCTTGATCATTTCCCATTCCTTCCATACAATTTTCATAATTTAGAGACTCAAACAAATTCAATTGTGTAAAAACAATGGTGATGCCCTCTATCTCACATAGTGTATGGCTCTATGCACGAGCACAGATTAGTGACTAAAATAAGTCATGAACAACATCTCACTCACCTGGAGTTACTGAAGACTGAGTGTCATACTTTGTGACCTCAACAAGAACTCAAATGACATCGCTAATTGATTCAAAATACTCTAACGACATAACATTGACATCTTACGTGGAGGCTTGCCATCAATGTGAGATTGAACTTCATACTAAACTCCTTTACCTTTTTATTTTTAAACTAAATCTAAAATAGATTATTAATAAATTTTAAAATCAAAATAATAAAAAATCAATTATTTGAATTTTCAAAATTATTCTATTAATGAAGGAAACATTATTTAATTTTCAAATCGTCTTATTTAAAATTTAAAAGCATCTTATTTTACCTCTTACTTTCTATTTAAATTTAAAATAATCTTATCTTATTTCCTATTTCTATTTAATTTTTTTAAATATGAAAAAAATATCATGTCCTCTAAAACAAAAATAAAGAAATAAAATAAAAGTCGATTACTAAAAAAAGTCAACCTTTTTTTTTTACTACGAGCATGGTTATCAAACTCGCGAGTTTAAGTAAACTCGTAGAGCCTCCGTAAACTCGGATCGTAAACTCGTACGAGTTTACCTATTATTAAAAAATATAAAAAAGTATTTTAAAAAATTATTATGCTACAAAAATATATTTCATAAAACTTGAAATTCATAAGTACTTTTAACTCCATAACAAAGCACTAATAAAGATGAAATATATGAGTTCTAAGTTCAATTCATAGATAATACATAATACATATGTTTGAACTAGAACATATCCTCCTCCACATAAACTTAATGACAAGTAAAATCGATCAACACAAGAGAGAGTTGGTGTATTGAGCAACCAACATAGCAAATATATATAAAGAATAATGTCACTCATTCTTGACAGAAGTAGTCTGCTTCGAGCCGACAACAAAGAATTCAGTGATGAGTTTAAGAGGCATGCCCTTTGTTTCTGGAACCTTCAAGAACACAAAAATCCAGGAGATGACACACACAACAACATAAATACCGGAGATACCAGCGAGTCTCATAGTACTGAGCATCACAAGAAGCGAGTATGTGATGATGATGTCTCCAATCCAGAACACTAAAGTATAGATAGCGATGCAGAGATCACGCACCCTGGTGGAAAAGATCTTTGAGAAAATGATAAAATACATACGACGGATTAGCAACGAAGCACGATGGCACTACAGAGCACGATTACATGCACAGCTGTAAAAAATAAAAAAAAAATAAAAAAAAAACCCTCACCTGTGGTAAACTCGTGAACTCGCGATTCTATGCGAGTTTACACGAGTTTACCCGAGTTCAGCCGAGTTTACCCAGAAACGAGTTTACATGTGAGTCAACTTGATTTTACTACCTAGGAACGTGAACGTAAACTCGTATGAGTTTACAAGTTAACTCGCGATTTTGATAACCATGACTACAAGTGTCCAATCTAGGTTACTTAGGTACTCTATCCTACACTCTAAGGTTATTGAACCTATAGGTCATCACACAAACATGTAATATTATCCTCGTGGGTTCGACAAGTTGAGTATAAATACTCACTATTACTTGTCACAAGTAGTGCACTTGCTACAATTTAATGCATCAATGCATCATATTGTCTAGGTTCATTGCCTGACGTGGATGTGGACTGCACATGGACTCTATGGGGCCTTACCGCCATGATTTAGGCCCAGATAATTAGTCCAATACATAGTCCCCAAGATCATTTGTTGCCTTTAGATGGAATGCTGAGCTTATAGAGATGTTCTTGAGCTTTTGTATGGGTATTGGTTTGGTTGAGCTCATGAGCTCGGATTTTTTGAGCTATGGAGCCCCCAAGTTTGTTTTTAGTCATTGTTGAGCTTGTATAAATGATTTGGATTTCATGAAATACACATTAGCCTCATTATACCAATGAGCTTGGGGTTGTTGCTTTGTCTAGCCTATGAGGCGGTGCTTAGTGTTTGTCATGCTCTTTTATTTGAGATATAATAGTTGTGGAGTTGTCTCAATTTCTAAGGTTTCTCGGGCTGAGATCTTTTTGCTCAAGTTATTTCATTATGGGCTTCTAGTCATCTCCTACTAAGCTCATTACACATCAATTTGTGTTTTACTGGGCTTTACACTTGTTTTGGTCTATTTGGCTTTGGAAAACCTTTCCCACGACCACTAGCGGTTATTGGGGGAGTTGTTCCTTTCCACATGACACTCTCTAAGAGGTCAAAATTTTCCTACTATATCTCTGGTGATGATGATGTAGAAGTAGAACATTTTAGTGTGTTAGATGTAGCTTTTCGAGTCCTCGAGTGTTGGTTAGCTCAACTGATGAGATTCAATCTTTGGCAGAAAGACTTCTCACTTTTGATGTGAGCAATGTATGACTATTTTATTTTCCTTGATTATTTTGTGACTGTGACATTGCACAGTGCAACTTCTATATCCTAACTTACAAGTGGAGGGGGAGGTTGAGGGGTGAGAACTCTGGAGAGAGCCTCAGGGAATGATCATCTGCACGGTAACATGGGACATTTCGTAATCATGACATTCATATGCAATACATAATATAATATTAAGCATGAAAATATTTATATAATTATAATACATAGTATGTAAATGCATTTGAAAATATAAATAAGTTGGGAGCTCTTTAGATAGATAATCCAAGCATTATGGTTTAGTTGTTCTTGAAATGTCTAAGCTTTACGGTTTTTCTCTAATCTACATGACATGATACATGATAAATTATACACTATTCGTGAGATGTGATACATGACATTGGGCGACATGGGTTGCCTATGTCTAGGCTTCATGGTCTTTCCCTAATTCTACATGAATCCTATTCTAAGTTACAATTGTACAAGGTATACTAAGGTGAACGTAGGTTGTCGTTGACTTACAGTTCTATCCTAGATCTACTCCCATGAAAACAATTTAAACAACATGAACATGACAAACATATTAACTAATAGCATTACATGATCAACTTATTCAAAAACATCCATACATATGCAACGTGACATATTTAATGCAATAAGGTTTATGGTCGCTTGTAGTTCTAAAATAGTTTTCATGACTTGCTAAAATATTTTCATAAACTACTTTCATAAATAAGGAAGTTTCTACATAAATAATTAGTTTCTTAAATAATTAAAAGAAAATATTAAGTTCTGCCTCCTAGGACTACATAAAGGCATGCATAAAATAAATAAATCTTAAAATAAATACATGGTCTGAAAATAGACCGTGAAGAAAGTCACTCACCTTGAAATGGATGACAATTAAGAAGCACAGACACTGAAAGCTCCTGACACCCTATGTGCAGACACTGCTTCCCCATGGAGAGAAGAATGAGAGGGAGAAAGAATTAAATATAACTGGAACAAATAATCACACTAAAAATAGAACTTCCAAACTCTTGAGTGAATTAGTAAGTCTAAACACTCATGAGAGACTTCTACATATAGGAGGAGCTCAAAACCCCTCTAAATGATGTTTCCGATGTGAGACTTCTATTTCATGTCGTTGAAGCGCCCACTTTTCACCATGTCATTGCAGCGCACGTCCGTTTGATAAGAAACCGTCACATTCATTTTTTTATTTTCAGTTTTCCAGTGATTAGGCTCCCAAACTGCTACTAATTGATTTGTAGCCGTTTGATAAGAAACCGTCACTAAAGGTCAAACAAAGGCAATTTCAACAGCCGCATGTAAAAAGTGCCAATAAGTTGTGCTTTTCTTATAGTGACGAGGATTTGATTGGATGAGCCAGTGCATTAGAAATTAAACTGTTAATACTACAAAATAATTAATTAGTTGTTAATATTAAACATCTTATAAACATATTATATTAATAAATTGTTATAATATTATAACATACATAGTGGTTGTTATGTTTTGACTGTAATCCAATACTCGGACAGAAATTTTTCTTATTCAGTCTGTCCATTTCGGTCGATTGGTGGCATGACTCATGACATGAGTCATCACTCATTCATGTAATGACTTATGAGCGCACGCGAGGTCTGCTTAGGATTCTTTGGGGGAGGATTACCACGCCACTACTACTGGTTCATATTTATTCTTCTTTTAAATAAATAAATAAATAAATAAAATGGACATTATTCCTATTCTTGTTTTGCAAAAGCAGTAGCTCAGCACTATGCATCATGATAGAGTAACTAATTAAACCGGATTGTTGTGAGACAATCATACTTATGGGCCATCATTGGACTTTACTTGTGAATGTGGTTCTCAGCACACCAGATCATTTTATGCTCCAGAACCAACCCAGCCACCCTGATTATTAACCTGAAGAGAGAAATTCTTCTAAAAAGTCAAATGGCTACCAATGACGCCGCCCATGACGATCAACAGTGATATATTTTTGGAATCCTTGTGGGTCATTTGTCCTCTGTGACCACTAATAAGCCCTGGAATCATTATTCAAATCCAAACGCCTTTGTCTAATCAATAAATAAACCTCATCAATCCTACATCTTTGTCGAAAGCCAACTACACCGAGACAAGGACTTCTTCGTATAAAGCTAACTAATCCAACCTCCCAGACCCAAACCACACCCCAGCTAAAGTATAATCCTACATCTCCCTCACTCTCTTTAGTAATTTCCCTCACTTTTCCTTTTTTACATGGACGATCATCGAAACTCAACGTCCAACGCCGTTGGCCTCTGTCTCCTACCACAAGAGCTCATCCAGAACATCTTCCTCACTTTGGTGTTACCAGAAATCGTTCGCTTGAAAATCGTCAACAAGTCTTTCTCCCGCATCATCTCCGACCACAGCTTCGTTCGCCAGTGCAACTCCCTCTCCACCTCCACCACGTGGCTCTTTGTCTACAAGAAGCGCTGGCTCCGCGATGCCGTGCTCCACGCCTTCACTGACCGGAGCTCCGACCGCTGGTTCCGGATCCCCATCTCGGAGCTTCTCAAACCAGTCCACTTTCACGGCGAGGACCTTTACTTCCTCGCCGCCGCCGCTAACGTCTTCCTTTTTTCTTCCAACACCGTCCGCGAGGTCATCGCCGTTAACTTGGTCGCCGTCACCGTCAAGAGGATCCCACCTTCCCCGTTGGGTCCACGTGGCACGTCATCGTGGAGAAGATCCGGCATGAGGCTGGTTTCCGAGACGGACGGGTCGGATCATTTCCGCTTCATGTTCGCGGAGTTCGTGGGGAACCGCCCCGTTCTGTTTGTCTACAATTCCAAGACGGACATGTGGAAGTCAACGGAGGCAGAAGAGGAGAATGGTGCCAATGGGATGTTGCCACGTGGAGGGGGACGTGTTTTTCTCTCCGTGGTTCATGGGCCCAGCGAGAGCGTTTTGGTTGCATCAACACCTGAGTATGATGCGCCGGTGCTTTTACGGCCCAGATTTGATGCCAGGGGCGGTGATGATGATGGAGGGTTGACCGTTGGATTCAGCTGGGGAAACGTGATCGATCGGCTACACGTGTACGGTGATGGGTACATGATGATTGTAAAGTCGGAGGGGGGGAGTGGAGGACGACTTGGGAAGCTGAGGGTGCTGAAGGGTGTGGAATTGTGGGGGTTGAGTTTCGACAGGAGGAAATGGGAGTTTGTGTCAAAGGTTCCTAGTGTGATTGAAAAGCCTTACGGGGTTATGATGGGGTGCTTAGAGGAAAAAGATGGAATCATTAGGGCTGCTTTGGTGTCCAATTGTGAGGGTTTTTGGGGCATGATATGGCTGTCTTTTGATACCAAATGCAGTCAATGGACTTGGCTACCACTGCCTGATTGCAAAATGAAGGGATGGAACATGGCTGGCATAAGCTTCTCCTCTGGGCTTACGTTACCATGATCCAACACATTGGAAAACGCTTGTCCGTATTTGTATTTATATACGGTGTATTTTTAAATATCTTCGTTCGGTTTAGTTTTTTTCTTCTTTTTTAAGGGCGTAGTACAATACGAGAGATGCAAATTGTGCACAAACATATGTCCACAAGTCTTGACGTAAAAGCTTTGTAAATAAAGGTTATAGCAGTGTTGTTGAGTGAGTGAGTATTTCGGGTGGAAATATGCTAGCCCGTCCATCAAAGTCCTTTCACATGTTTTGTTTAAAGTTCAACTCAGCTAAGCCCCTTTCATAAATAACTTAAGTCTAAGACTTCTAAAAACTTTTTTTTTAGTTAAATAGATTAGGTCATATGCAATAAAAGAAGCTAATTAGGTTTAACATGCTGACTTATTTATAAAAATATATTTTTGTTTCTTTTTGAATAAAAAATCATATCATATTCTTATTTTTGGCTTTATTAACCTTTGGAGTGCTTATTTAATAGTTATTTTTTAAAAAAAATAACTTCATTTAAACCCTAACCTTTGGGATTTTTAGTAACCGTAATGATGGCTTCATTTTCTTTCAGCAGAGCATGATTTGAGATGACTCATATCTCGGGGCGGTTATAACCGTTTAGATCTCCTCTGATGGGACATGCATTCCCATCTATCTAAAACTTCTTATTAATGCTACAAAATCTTATAAAAACCTTAGCTTGGGTCTTCAAATATTACTCTTACTCGAGTGTTTTTCTTATCATATTTTCACATAAATAAAAGTTCTCTTCTTTTCATCCTCTCAAATCCATTTTTCTCTCTAGCTACTCTAGAGATCACACAAATTCTCATTTCCATGGCTTCCAAGAACCCAAAACTCGTAGCTTCTTCTTCTCAACTTGTCTTTGAGGGCAAGCGATATTTTGGACCTGACCCTTCGGTGGAGAAATCAAAGCTATGAAAAACAAAGGTACTACTCTCTTTTACTATTGGCAACAAGACTCACGCTTTCGTGGGTCCACATTTTTCTCCTTTCGACACTTCTAGTATGACGCACTACTTTCGTTACCTCTCTGACAACTCTTTTGTAGCTTTTAATGAGTCAATATTTGTGGGTTATTTTGAGAAAGATAATAGGTTCTTTAGAAATCTTCCCAATGTCAAGAACCCTTACCCCAAATGGTTAGCTAGGGTAAAATATGCTGTCAGAATATTGGAAATCCATAGGCATTTATGACATGATTCAAATTAGTAAGGAAAAATTTTAGGTTTAATGCCTTATGGGCGCTGCTCTATATTTTTGGTGCAAGACTACCGATGACTTTCATGTCCCATATGGCATGATCGGGCCGACACTTTTTAATTTTGTTGACCTCACAAGGCTTTCACCGACAGGTGAAGACATCTTTCCTAGCAGCACATGTCATGCCTTGATAGAGTACAACACCAACATCTCATCTTTGACATATTCCAGTTTCATTTATCAAAACATGTGACTTTCTTGTTCTATTAGCTAAATGCCATTGTTTTCTGTCTACAAACCATCCAAATGAAGCCTAGTATCTTTCTCCCTTTGGCTTGTATGCTTGTAGGAGGTAAAAGACTTTGTTTGTCAAAATTATTGCTGTCACAGTTTTACGAGGTTATGAATGAAACCATTGACACTATGAGGAAATGTTTTGCTCTTACCAACTTAGGATACCCATTTTGGCTCCTTCAACTATGGCTAAATGTCACGTTAGAGCTAATCCTTACATTTAAACTTGAGAAGAAACCTTATTAACCTCATGTTGAAGGAACCCACTTGGGTTGCTTTCACCATCCTCGACGGACTAGACCAAATGTTGACAAAATGAAATTTTACTTTGAGAAATTTCTGTCTCTGAAGGATTCTTCTTGTCACGCCCCAACTTAGGACGTGACTGTACGTAGGCTACTGCCCTATGAAAGCTCTGACGTAGCACACTAACATGCATGTAATGCTAAAAATGAATAACTTTACTTCATAATAAATAGCTAATTTCATGAAATAATTGGTTTAACGTAATAATAACTTAGTTTACATAAGTTTTGAAGTGATATCCTAAAAACATAATTAAATACATGAATGCTAAAATGGGGGATCCTGCCCTAAATATCTAAAGCATAACTACTAATGACCCTGGTAGACCCCACTGCGAAGCGGAGCTTACCGTTGACGCTAAATCCTCGCTTCTACTATAGAAGAGGAGGACATTCTCACTGTTGTAACATCCCGTTTTTCCCTTAGTAAAGAATTCACAAGATAAATATATGAAATCTCTTGATTAAGGGTAGAAGGTTTAGAATATGAAAAAATGTCCGTAGAAGCCAGGGTTCTTAGTTTTGCAAAATTTCGCAGACACTGAATCCGTTGCTTTTCATCACCGAAATTTAACGATGTATCAAAAGTATTTGTAAAGAACACTCTTGAGGAGCTAAATTTACAAATACTTTGGATTGAATTAAATTCCATGTTAAGAAAAATTAATAGATCACAGGGTTATGTCTGGAATATTTTTCTGACAGCCGTACACGAAACACCCGAACAACGAACGACTAAACACAATCAGAAATTGGTCTTCAAAAGTAAGAAGCAGCCCACGGCGAAACCCTCACTACACACTCTAAGTTTGGTCAACCATAAGTCAAATATCACTAAGCAAAGTTTATCTAAAACCTATTTTATTTTATTTTTCTTTTTCTTTTCTTTTAAATTAAGAAAATTTGTGGCCAAAATTGGCCAAGAGTCACACGGCCAAGGGCCTATAAATAGCCCTTCCATGTTTTACAATTTCCTAATTTTTCTCACTTGCTATCTTTCACTGAAACTGTTCCATTCGTGTACCCCGCTGTTACGCTGCCAAAACCAGAAACAAGCTAGGATAAGCCACCCACTTGTGGAAACACTCTCTCACTCTCTGCACCATCAACCAACCTGCTGAGGAAGTGGGTAACTTAGCCCTAATCACCTCCTTGGTGATCTTTTATTGATTGTATATTCATATGTGTGTATATGGCTTGCATGTAACTTACTATGTTGTGTATCATTGCTTGTATGTGGGTGAATGTTTGAGGTTAATTCTAAGTAGGTAGGGGTTGATGGAATCATGTGGTGAGACCCTTGGACCAGTGCATGAAAATGGTTTGAAAGGATGTGAGGAAAAGGGGCCAAACCAGCAAGTTAAGGTCCTGAAAACGCCCAGGGCGCTGAGCGGCCAAGCATGCCGTTGAGCAGCCTGAGCTGTTTAGGAACCCTAACTTGTGATAAGTTACGTGGTGGAGAGTACTCAGGAACAGAGTGCTGAGCGGACCTGAAAGGCCGCTAAGCGGCCTGCACCATGGGTCCCACGTAAACTTGGATAAAGATGGTTTAGAAGCCGTGGTAGGTTATTTAGGGGGGTTGGAAGGCATGTGTACGACAATGAAAACAACAAATTGATAAGCTATGTAAAGGAACTAAGCAAGAAAAAGAAAAGGGTCGATAATTCTATGCTTCATTTAATAATGGAAAGGATCTAAATACAAAGAAACTTTTCAACCTTTTTGGAAAGGAAATAATGGTAGAATTTTAAAAAAGATTCCTAATACTATTATACTATTGCCAACTGCAGTCTGATAATTCATGACTAGCTAATAAATCATATCCTCATCATGAAGATAGTCCTCCTTTCTTTAGGGTTTCCGGTAGCTTTTCTTGGGCTAGCGATTTGGGTCGTCTTCCTTGTTGGGCTCTAGCTCGTTGGGCTAGTGGCTTGGGTTGGGAGTTTTTGATGGCTTGCTATCATCTTCTAACATTTTTTTGGTCAATTTAGTCCCTATTATTTTTTATATTGGCCAATTTATTCCCTGATAATTTTTTTAAAATCGGTCAATTTTATACCTTTTAAATTTTTTCAATTAATTTAGTCCCTACCAATTGTAAATTTTAGACAAATTATTTTTTGCCTTCATTTCTTATATTAAGACGGTTGGCTTAGAGCATAATGGAGAAATGAGACACGTTAAAGGTCCACGTCACATCTTCCATGTTAGAAACGACGTCATTTTATACAACTAATAGCACATCTCCTTTAAGTAAAACAATGTTGTTTCGGATCCCATATCCATAAAATGAGTGTGTCCACGATGAAAAGCAGACATTCATTATAGAGTATGTTTACAAGTCATGAAAATGAGGTGTTTGAGTATTTACATAATAATGTAGATAAGTTTTTATTGAAATTGATAAATTTAAAAAGTAAGAGGGATTAAAATGGCTGAAAAAAATTTAAAAAGGATAAAATTGATCAATTTAAAAAGTAACAAGAATAAATTGATGGAAAAAAATTAAAAGTAATCCAAATTGAAAAATAAGGACTAGGGTTTTGTTTATTTTTTCGTAAATAAAAACATATCTGCTCGCGCATTTATTTGGGAATATTTGGTGCCTTTGTTACTCCAATCAATTATATGGCTAGAATTCACCGTCTCATGATCACTTCCTAGTTCTCGAACCCAACTTCCTGGCCAATTCTTATGGCGTGCGTCAATTCCCTGCCACCGAGCCCTGCCGCCCGCTTCCAACGGCACTCTCCACGTCCGCCCAACCCATGGAGATGCAGGAACCGGGTCTTCAAAGCCGAAACCAGCAGTCACTCAAAGTGGGCCATTCAGCTTAGCCTAGTGGAGCAGAGCCCTTCAAAACCAACGATCGATGTGCAGCAACTTGTGGGTTTTCTCTATGACGATCTTCCTCATTTATTCGATGATCAGGGTATTGATAAAACGGCCTACGATGAGCTTGTCATCTTTAGAGACCCAATCACCAAGCATGATAGTTTGAGTGGTTACCTCTTTAATATTGCTCTTCTGAAGATACTCTTTAGGCCTATATTTCAGTTGCATTGGGTCAAACAGGTCTGTTTCCTTGCTTTCTCATCTTAGTTCTTTTTAATTGTTTTAGGTTTTTTTAAAATTCTAATTTGCATGCTCTGTACATCATTAAATGAGTTTGACAATCTTGTGTGGATGGTAAGTCCTGAAATGATGGATCAATATAAGATTGGATGAGTGTAAAAGTCGTTTTTATGACAGTATTTAAAAATTATAGTTTTTTTTTTTTCAGCACTCTATTTCATGAATTTAGGCTATGTTTCGAAGTTTTATGAATGATGGAAGAAATTCATAAAAGAATGGAGAAGAAAGGTCATGGGTGGAATGGAGTGGAATAGAGCATGCACACTAATAGGTTAGGCATAAAACTAATAAGCTAAGAATTCTGCAGAAGGAAAACACTACAAAAAATACTTGTTCACTGATTATCCATGAATAGGACTTGGAGGAAATAAATACATCATTTGAGGACAGAACCTCAGTTCTTGGAAATACGGAAAGCTTCTAGAAAAGGAATCTAATAACGTTCCAATCATTGGTGAGCCATTCTACAACTAACACTAGTTCTCGTACAACTCAGGCTAAGTTGCGTCAGCTGTTGTGCATTTCAATCCACAGAGGTCTTGCTCTTACTCATCCTATCATCCTAGTTATTGGGTTGATTGAGTATCTTTTTGGGTCTGCTAAATGGTGTCTTGGGCTCTCCTTGGTCTAGTGTGGGGCTTCTTGGTCCAATTCTAGGATCATCCTTTGATTGGCCATCTTTTGGGCTGTCATCACACTTTGTTGTGAAAATCACCTTGTCCTCAAGGTGTATTAGTAAAGTTATTCAATAGTTGTTCCATGTCCTCCCATATCGAATCTTTTGGAGCTAATCCGGTCCTCTTTACCAACACTTGCTTTGGCTTGGGCCCTTTCCCTTTGCATTTAAGAATGACCAAGGGTTTGGTGGAAGTTGATATCATGGATTCGTAGGAGGGGTTGTCCCCCTCATATTTCTTCAATAAAGAGCAAGGGAAGATGGGATTATCTTGGAATTAGGTGGGAGTGCAAGCTTGTAAGCCATTGCCCCAATTTTCATTTCTATTCAGAATGGACCAAAGAATTGCTTGGCCAGCTTGGGAAAGCTCACATGGGAGACGGTTGCTAGCGATATGCTCTCAGTCTGACCTGGTTTGAACTCGAGCTCTTTTTTGCGTTTATCAACTCTAGTCTTCAATAGATCTTGGGCTTTCAACAATTTCACGCTGAGTTATTTGATGATTTCTTCCCTTTTCCTTGTAGGCTTTGGTAGATGTCTTCCATCACAGTTGCCCTTGTCTCAAAAGTGGGCATGGTGGGTGGATGGCGGCTGTAAACCACTTCAAAAGGGGTTGTTCTGATGGATGAGTGGGTAGAAGTGTTGTAGCAACATTATGCCCAGTGAAGGTACCTCCCCCAATTCTTGGGTTTTTGTCATGGACAAAAGCATGCAAATATTATTGTAAGGTGTGGTTTACTATCTCAGTGTAGCCCGTTGGACTGTGGGTGGTAGGACATGCTCATTTGGAACTTGGTGCCTCTTAATCAAAATAGCTCTCTCCAAAACTTGTTGAGGAATATTGGATAATGGTTAGAAATCAAGCTCTTGGGCATCCCATGGGCGTTTATGACCATCTGGGTAAATTTTTCGGCTTCTTGCATAGTCGTATAATGGGTTGGCAACATTCCAAAGTGAGCAGCCTTCGAGAATCTATCTACTACCACTAGAACAACAATGTTGCCATGATACGAGGAAAGACCTGTAATGAAATCAAGTGACAAATCCTCCCAAACCTGTTTTGGAGGTGGTATGGGTTGAAGTAGCCCCCTGTGAGTTTTGTTGCACACTTGGTTTCTTGACAAGTGCGACAACTCACTACAAATTGATTGATATCCTCCCCAAATATGCAGACATAAGGGCATCAAGCTATTGGGGAGCATTGACCTTCATGAGGTTTTGACAAACCCCATATAAATGTTCGGTGTCATTGGTGTAAAGAACCTTGGCTTGTTCCCAAAATGATTCACAAGTATCATGAGCTCGAAAAGTGTGCTTGATAGATGGATGGATGGTGGATTTGATGACAGTGCAGGACCACAAAGGATGCTCTGTTGCATTAATATTTTCATCCTTTTGGTAGAGGTGGTCGTAGTAGTCTTGACCAGTAAGCCAAAGTTTGATATCAGAGGCCCAAGTGTCGTAGTTGCTACCATCCAATAGTTGACAGAGGTACATTGACATATAGCTGGTAATCGTTGGAGTCTCAAGTTTCAGAATGTCTTTGGAAGCACCTGAAGGATCACTGGCAGTCATGGGTCACACAGCAGGGGCAAACATGGAAACTAAAAGATACTTGATGGGACAAAGTGGTTGTTTGAAGAATCTGAGGGTAGATCCAAAGAGAGTGTGATGAGGCCGGTTCGGCGATGCAAGCGGTGGTGGGGTTTGCAACAAAAGCGAGGTGACGCGTGTGTGGGCACGTGGAATAGCGGATAGCGACGCAACTTCAAGAGGTTTGGGTCGTGGGTAAGGGGCGACTCTGTAATTTTCAGCGGTAGTGTGAAACGGCATTGGAGGATGTCGGTCGACGGTAGATAGATTCTTTGACGATGGCTCAAGTCTAATAACGGTGGCTGGGGGTTGTCAGAGGAGGAGGCATGACAAAGAAGAGATTGGAAATCGGAAGATAGCATGGTTGTCGGAAAAAATTTTCACCAAAGGACAATGGGTCCCCCTGATAGCACAAAATAAGTCTTTCTCTTTAGGCTCTAGATACCATGTTGAGAGAAAAGAGGAGAGAGAAAGACAAGTGAATTCCATGTGTTTCAACTACACAATGGAGTCTGATTTATATAGAGACTATGACATAAATGCAAATATAATCTTTCCCTAATTACAAATTCTAATGTATCCTAATCATATCAATTACAAATATTTACATATTTTAACCGTTATATTATAGTTAAGTTTCATGGTGGAACAGATGAAATAATAAAATAGGATCAGAGAAGAATAATTAGAGAGAGAAAGGTAATTGTATTACTGAATAGTTGTGTGTCTCACTACATAGAGATGGACCTATTTATAGGCTAGAAAGTGAATCGCTACATAGTTAAAGGAAATCAACTTACAATAAATTAAATCAATTCAATCTAAGGTACAGAATATATTGATTTTTATTCTTAACAATTATAGAGGAATGAAACTGAATATTATAATTTTTCAACTACCCAAGTAGCTCTTCAACCTTCATCATCATTTGCACTTTATTTTTCTTCATAGATGATCTCATTCCTTCATGTTCATAATCCATTCATATAGAATATTGCTCATATAATATATTTTTTTATTTGAGTTTTAATTCCATAATAAGCTTGGTCTGCATTATCTAGGATATCAAACTTTATTTTTTATTTATTTTTTCCAAAATACCAATTGCTCTTTCAAGTACATTCAGCAAGGATGCACACTGAAGATTGAATAACTCATGCGAATTTTGTAGTGGGTTTCTTGAATATTCTTTCAAATGGTGCCGCACTCCTCTAGAAGATGTGATTAGTTCACTTCTTACCACAAGTCTAGCATCAACAAAATAAATTTTTCTTAGAGTGGGAATGGGTCCATTTTTTTTTTAATCAAACTGTATGTTACTTTCTGGGATTTTTAGAGCATGTTGACGTGTCGGTGCATTTTTTAAAATTTGAGTCTTCCTATTCATCTAGGTAAGACAAGTGATAAGTCAACTTCATACTATAGTAGCAAGCTGGGAAGACATTTCGGGTGGGAAAATCCTTTCTACCATGATATTCTGGAGCTTCTTTTACAAGAACTCTTACACACACATGCATGCCATCAATTAGTCTAACACAATTCTAGGTTTCAAAAGTCTAATTAAAATTGATATCATTTTGAATCTTCATCAGCTTAATACATAACTCAATAAAATTTTGTTTACCTTAAAATATGGATAAAGCTTAATTCCCCTCAATCCACCCCAATTTTGTGACATACAAATGTTTGTCTTTTGAAGGAGAAAGAGGAATAGTTGCCCGTGAGTTCCCGTCCCTTTTTATCAATTACAGAACTTCCAAAAGAATTTCCCCTCCTTCCCTTCTCCCATTACCTCTCATCCAAACACACTTAATGTTTAACAAGTTCAATCTAAAGCATTGTTTGTAAGTTGGGTTTAAAAGGGGAAGGAAAGAGAGAGAGATTTGGGAGATTTTATGGTGTTTGAGATTTTTTTTTAGCCAAAGCAAGGAAGACTTTTGAGGTTTTTCAGAAACACTAAATCCTCCATAGTTCCCAAGTGGGAGAAGGGGTTACCTTTCCCAAACAAGGGATGATAAATCCTCTAAATTCCTTCTTCCATTCCCTTCCTTCTCCTTTCATGTCTTTTCTTTTCTTTCTCTCCTAACTCTCAAACAAAGCATTAGTTTATTGCTACTTGCATTTTATTCTCTATTTTTTTCCGAGTAAACCTTCAAATTCTTCATCGATGTTGGAATGTTGGTCAAGTTCATACCTGAGTTTTGGAAAATAATAAATTTGTCCCCAAGTTGGCATCCATGCATCAAATTCGTCCACACGTTTGGCACCCCGTCTATCAAATTCGGCAATGGTCCTTGACTCCAGGGACAAATTTGATGTATCGATGGGGCCAAATTTGCTATTTTCCAAAGCTTAGGGACTAGCTTGATTGACATTGCCAACTTTGGGGATGAATTTGAAGGTTTATTCTATCTTTTTCAGTTGGAATGATTGATTGCTATAGACAGGGCCATATGAGATAACTATGAGATGGACCATGGTTATGAAATTCATATTACTTCCCTGGAAACCGGAACTCATCTTTACAGGAACCTCTGTCATGGGCATTAACGCAGAAAATGGCAAGTTCTGTAGCCATGTGGTAGGTTCCAGCTTCCAATTATTGAGAAATGTTGTTATCAGATGCTGATTTTTTAGTTTCTTTTTTTTTTTTTTTCGTTTTATGTTTAATGGACAGAGGTATTACTGGTTTCGTGTTGTTATTTAACTTCTTGATCCTCAATTTCCTAGGACTATTGGGATTCAATTGAGAAAAATGACTATTTTTCTTTTGAAGCTTTATGGGATGTATTCAGACAGGTACCCCTCTATTTCACTCTTTACGTTTGCCTTGGACCTATTGATCTCTCAAAGTCTTAATATCCATTCTAACTATGAAGACTTGACACTCTGCAGCTGAGGATTTATAAGACTCCGGACTTGGAATCACCCAGGTATCGAACATTGAAAAGGACAGCAAATTATGAGGTCTATCTTGCCATTCATCAGGATAATGTTTTTCTATTGATATGTTATCAATTCATCTCGTTGTAAGCTTTACCATGAGAAAATGATATGTCATTTCCGTTAAAGAATTGAATTAATGATTGTGTCAATAGGTAAGGTTCACCTTCTGTTATCGCAGCTTTCTTAACACTCCACCACTTTACTTCACATCAAACAATTATACGAAACAAGAATGTTCATGGTTTCATAAACCACCACCAAAATATTTTAGTGTTGAACTTTCTTAATTTATGTAACAGGTTAGACAGTATAATCCATTCATAATAGTAGAAACAAAGGGAGACAAGCTATCTGGGTCTACAGGCTTCAATGATATTGCTGGGTTAGTTTTTATAAATCAAATAAAGCTATAATCCATCAAATCAATCTTTGACGTTTGCAACATCAATCAAATTTGTCTCCATAGTTTTAAATCCATCAAATTTGTCCCAGTAGTTGGCAAATGTCAATCAAGTTAGTCCTTTTGCATGTCTACTATAAGGAATAATTTGATTGACATTTGCCAACTACGGGGATAAATTTGATTGATGCTGCAAACTCTAAGGACTAATTTGATGTTTTATTCTTTATTAATAATGCAAATTTTAGACTCTTTGATAATGCATAATGTTAATAATTTCCCCTTCTCAGGTATATATTTGGAAAGAACTCCACAATGGAGAAGATACCGATGACAACTCCGGTTTTCACTCAAGCCATAGATGCTAGGTTGTCCAAAGTGTCAATCCAAATAGTTCTTCCATTAGATAAAGAAACAGAAAGGTATGCCTCCCAAGTCTTGCAGGTTCCAGAATTTGAAGAATTTTTCTTGTATGAGATGCATATCTTACCTTAGTAAAGTAATGAAGTTTCGTGAAAAAAAAAAAAAACCTGTATTATCATTGGTAAAGTTTATAGATATGTACTTACTATATATTCTTTTGGTCAGTTTACCACTTCCTAATCAAGAAACTGTCAGCTTGAGACAGATAGAAGGAGGCATTGCTGCAGTAGTAAAGTTTAGTGGAAAACCAACAGAGGATATTGTTCGTGAAAAGGAGAAAACGCTGCGCTCCAATGTTATTAAAGATGGTCTCAAACCTCAGATGGGTTGTTTGGTTGCAAGGTACAATGATCCAGGTCGAACATGGAGCTTTATAATGGTACGCTAATTTATTTCTGATATGCAACGTGCTTCCTCTACCATGACAATATCCGCATTATAGATGCCTTACATTTTCTTTGGATAAATTCTTGGTTTTTATTAATTAGGTTCATAAAATAACAAAAAAAAAAAAAAACATTGTACGAGATTCTGTGTATGATAAAGCTGCTCGTGTTTCCATTAGTCATGCTGAAACTAAAAAGATTATCTCATAAATCTGTTTTTAACAGCTACGTTGACAATCCAAACTGAAACTAGTTGGTTCTATGCAAATCATAATGAAATTGAATTTGTAAGAGACCAACATAATTTGAGAAAATGGAAACCAAGAGACTGCAAGGAATCATATGGGCAAGGGGTTAGATGTAAGATGTAAGCGATTGGGGGGTAAGAAGGATCTAGGCTAGAATTTGGGACTGGACTATTGGGAGAGACTGAGCCTCTAAAGCTCAGAAGAACTATCTTCTCGTGTACTGTTTCTATTGAGGTGTGAATAATGCATCTATGTTCTTTATCTTCTAGTTCTCTTGTTTCTTACATTGAATTGATCGGAACCACATATATGAACCAGAAATAGGAAGACGTATGATGTATTATGCACACCCTTGAGCTGAGAAATCAGCCAAGGAAGAAGAGAAAACACTACTGAAAGTGCAGGACAAGAGAAGAAATGTTCTAAGCATTAGAGATGCTCAGTCTCTCCAAAGAGTTCACGCCCAAATTGTAGCCTAAATCCTTGTTACCCCCAATCCCTTACATATAATCCCCTTCCAAATAGAAAAACACACACCACCTCTGACTCCCCCTCCTTGCTGAGTCAGCAAGTTACTTTTGCTAATTTCGGCCCATGGACCCACTTGATTCCCTGCAGCCTCTTGGTTTGCATTTTCTCCCTCACTTCTCCATTTCTCATTAAGCTAGTCTCTTACAAGCTGGTCTCTTACAAGGTGCAATATGATTTAGTTTCTCCATTTCTGCCATGTTGCTTACTAATAATACATTTGCGATCTACCTGCTGCTATTTTCCCACTGAAGATAAGGATTTTAATTATTTTTCCTCATCATCCATCTGCTGCACCGGCATTTTAGTCTTCTATTCTAATGCAACTGACAAAACATGTTCAGCAAACAATGATTTAATTGCTTGTTTAAGAAACCGTTGCCTCGGTTTGTTTCATATTTGTCAAATTATTGTCTTTACTCGCGACAGTTGCCTTATATTTTTTTTGTTATTTATGACATGGAAGCGGAATGAAGTGCTTATATGGATAGACGACTTCTCATTGGATTAGCATCAATTCAGGAATCGTGACGATTTCTTAACGTCATTCTAATGTGTTGGCTGAGTTCATGAAAGGTATTATTTGAACTTCTCTTCAGGTCCATGAGCGGAAGAATGTTTGGAACGAAAGTAGGTATATTTCTGCCCATCGAGTATAATGTTTAAACAGGGATGAATAATACATTCTTACTAATTTGTTGTAATGAGTATGGGTTTTATTTGTATAATAAAAGATGAATAACAATGATAATTGGAGCAATGTAAATTTGTATTGTATTTTTGTGTATTTTTCTGTAATAGTATAAGAAATATAGAAAGGGTAGAAAATGACCCAAGAGAGAGAAAATAGAATCTTATGAGGGGAAGAGATTTTACATCATATTTTTCATATCCCTTTTGATGTCTTTACTCCCCTTTGTAACCAACATTGACGGTACTAACCTTACTAATTGTATTATTTGGGCCTTCAACTCACTTAATCTAGTTATATTAAATATTACCTACTCCTATACAATAAAATGCCAAAATTTTTCTCTTCTAGTGAGCCCAGTTCCCCTATTTTTGTAATAACCTGAGGTAAGCCTTTCCAAGAAATTAACAACTTTGCAATTTGGGCTTGCCCATTAACAAAAGGTCTGACCCATATGACCTAGTCCCATATGCGTCGTTCCTAATACCTTAATTTTTCCATGCGACCTCCTCTACCAACCAGCAAAACAGTGCGACTACCCCCTCTTTCAAACACCAAACTACAAATTTGAGAGACACTATGCTATTCATCACCTTCTCTTCCTTCATTGTTGTTGTCGCCTCCATCCCCATCACAACCAGCGATGCCACAGCTATAATCACCACCATAGACAACTCGCAACAGGTCTTTGCCCATGCATCCACGATGGTTGCTTGATTTCGTGACTCTGCCTAGCCTACTTCCTTCTTCTTGTCCTGGCGTCTTCACCACATGCCTTCACCAAAGACCAATTGCAATTCATCAACCTTTGCTCGTCGCTAGAGCGTGGTGGTGTGTGTACCATGAATGCTCTCACCATAGATCTTTCTCTCGTCACTTCTCTTCCTGTCACACAACGGCTAGCACTGCCGAAGGAATTGGTTCCATGACTTCACCACTCTGGAGGTCTGCATCCCTTAGTGTGACACCTCGGCTTCTTGACGGTGATTGATTGCTAATCTTGATTACTGAATCAAAAGAAATACACTAGACTTTAGCAAGGGGTTTATATGAGTCAATCAACACAGTAACACTTTTCTAAACTTACTAATTTTAAGTTACTATACATTTTTATGTTTCCAAGTCATTAAACATTTTTACATTGTGATAATTTATTACTTGATATTTTTATGGTAGGGTAAAAAACATTAGTTAGTACATGATTAAAAATTTGCTACCTGCCAAATGGTAGCAGTGCTGTTCAAATGGTGGTTGCGTTATTCAAATGACGGTTGTGCTATTCAAATGGTGGCTTCGGAGTCCCTATAAGTAGGGGCTAAGGTTCCCTTTGTACGTCATCCAAGCAGAAGCAGCAAGAAACATTCTTTGGGGTGAGCATACACTTAGGGTGTACCCAACTCTAATCTCTCCTAACAGTCGCAACCCTCAACCACCATCAAGAGTTACTTTTCATGTTGTTAAGAGCAACATAGCCTAGAGATCACTTGTGTTAAAGTCATTTTAATTAAGTGGGTTCTTTCTTTCATGTTCTTTTACTATTCCTAACTTCATCCCCAATGATATCATGACCATACATGTTGTATTTTAAGGCCATATGAATGTTAAACTCGTGAATCTTTTGTGTGAAGAAAACTTCCATTGCATGTTGCCTAGGTATATTTCGAATTTGCAGAAGTTGGTTCCCTTGGAGTTTTGCTTTGATTTTTGAGTATGTTATAGTTAATACCTTCAACTAATTGGTATATGAACAGTTTCAGAAGAAGAGTTCATTTGCTAGCCTTAATCACTAAAGAAAGTTAAGAGTTATAAACTGAAATTGCGTGTTATCCCTGTGACACTCGGTTTTGCATAAGTTAGTTCATATAGTTAACATTAGAACTTTTCTTAGCTTTTCAATTATGGGAGAATATACATCTTAAGCTAAATTTTGCAAAAAGAAACACTTATGGCTACTTAAAGTTAGAATTGAAAGCTGTCACTACATGTTTTTATGTCATCAAAATTTACCTGAGATGATTCACTCCTTTAAATTTAGAATTTTGCTTAGCTTTTTTACTACAATAGAGTTAACACCTTAACCTTAACTTTTTTAAAAAATAACCACTTGAATCGAGTTTGTATACTAGTCTCAAAGTCAAGTCTAAATACAGTTTTGTTTTCAGGAAAAGGTACTGTTTTGATTTTTGGTTTTGTTATAATTTTAAGGATGGAATTTGAAAGTTTTAACTACCTATTTAGCTTTCTTAGAACTATTAACCTGTGGTTTGTTCACAAAGTTTCTTCAAAATAAGTTCATAAAATGACCTAAGATTGACTCATCAAATATGTTTTGCTGCATATCGATATTATTTGATGCTTTTATGTGAGTTAGAGGGACATATGAAGGCTCATGATTATGTTCATGTTATGATGAATGTTTGGTTATGCTCATGTTATGATGAATGCCTATGATTATGCTTATGATGTTATTAACAATTGTCATCATGCATATGCTCATATTTATATTGTCATTCTTTTACAAGTGTGCTATCCATGAAAGCATACCATATCAAAGAGGATCAAGTCCTTGTTTAAAAAAGTTATGAAGCATAAGACCTTTCATAACACATGATTATATGCCATCGAAGGAATTAGTGAGAACCCCTTTGGCCGTCAAAGGAATTGGTTGCTTGAAAGTGACAATGGTCACAAAATGAGCTCATATTCTTGTTAAGAAAAGCACACCACATGGTAAGTGAGGGTGGACTGTAACACCCCTGCTAGTTGCTTACGCTATAGTTGTAAACAATGTTCACATGGTTGTTAACTGCTTTGGTTGGGAGATTTTTTGCCCCATATTTGTCTTTGAAAATATTCTTTTACTGAAAATCCGGACCAATTTTAAAACTTTTTTCCTTTCTTTATTAAAACATAAAATATAAGCCATGCGTGATCAAGAAGTCATACATATATATGCAAGCAATAGAGTCTAAGAGACTTAAGCGCTTAACGACACAATCGATACATGTTCACAACAAATTCATAGAGAGCATAATATTCATCCATGTAGGTCCCAAAAAAGTTACACATTGATTGTACTAATAATATAAGAGATAAGGGCATGTCTAATCCCTTTAGCTAATACAAAATACCAAACACGTCTTGATGCGTAGGTAAACGTTGTTGCTCTGAAACTGTCCCTGTAACTTCTTGATGTTAAGGTCTTTACTTGTCCGGGATGCTTATTCTGCTACAGCGTAATTGTCATGCTTGCCTGGAACCATAAATGAGTGGGGATGAGAACGTCGCATCCTCAATGGGAGTCTTAGGGCATAACTATCCATTTTCTCTTCATGATCCAGACCACTTAGGAGATCTCTAGGTGTCAAAGTATACTAAAATCCCTCATAGTTATTAAAATCGCAATTTAACACGTAAAATCGTACGATTTTACGAGTTTAGGTAGTAAAATCGAGCTAAATCGCATGTAAACTCGTTTCTGGGTAAAATCGGGTAAACTCGGGTAAAATCGGGTAAACTCGTATAAAATCGCATAAAATCGGATAAAATCGCGAGTTTACCACAAAGGCAGGTTTTTTTTTTAGGGACAAAACAAGTTTGATATTGTTTTGCATATCTATGAGTTTTTAGATTTAGGTCATTTAAGTATTTTAGAGTTATCATTTACAGTTGCGCCTACAATCGTATTCTGTTGTGCTCCGTCGTTGCTTGTGCTCCGTCGCTAATCCATCGTAGGTATTTCATCCTTTGCTCAGGGATCTTTCCCACCAGGGTGCGTGACCTCTGCATTGCTATTTGTGCTTTAGTGTTCTAGATTGAAGACATCATCGTTACAAACTTGCTTCTTGTGATGTTCAGTAGTCAATACTATGTATTATGTTATATGTATTATGTATGAATTGAACTTAGAACTCATATATTTCATCTTTATTTGTGCTTTGTTATGGAGGTAAATGTATTTATGAATTTCAAGTTTTATTGAATATATTTTTGTAGCATAATAATTTTTTAAAATATTTTTTTAATATTTTTTTAGTAATAGGTAAACTCGTACGAGTTTACGATCCTAGTTTACGATCCGAGTTTACGGAGGCTCCACGAGTTTACTTAAACTCGCGAGTTTGATAACCATGATCCCTACTTATTATTATTGTCCATGCTAGTCCTGAGTATTTTTATCTAAATTACTAGGTGATTGAGAATTCTAGTCTTTGCATTACTTAACATAGGAAAACTTATCGTGCTTACTAATCCTAATCGCTTGAGTAATCGTGACATCGGATCACGTACTCTCGTATCGCATAACCTTATAGAGGTCGTCTTGGGAAGCCTTTGTCACTTGACATTGCCTTATCATATAGATATATAATTAGCATATACATCACATATAGCATGCATGAAGGGGTTTGAGAGTTCTCTTATGCCCCCTGTCTGGTACTTTCCATTGGGGCAACATCCTTCTTTTCTACTTTTATGTCCATCATTCTCCTTTGTAGACTGTGAGACTGTCTTCCCTCTTCGGTTACAACCTACTTCTGTTTCCGTATTGGTGACGACCAGACAACGTTATTACCTGAGTGGTAGCGAACCACAGATGCATTTAGCATACTTCATCGACCATCAATAGGGAATAGCCATCCTACTTGTAAGATGGCGAGGGGTTGCCCTAACAGTGTTACCAGGAGTGGACTCGTACTTTCTTAACGTTCTTTGGGCCCTTTATGCGCTCTTGGCGACTCTGACTTGTTCGTGATGTCACTTTTTTGTATATTCATCTTTTCATTTTCACTTTGATATAAGATTAGGTCTAAGCCTGTGTTCAGATCATTAACCAATCCATCTTGCCGGACTGGCAAGGGACTTGTCCGTGGACGTGCCAAGATAGGGGATTTCCCTATTCATATAACTAAGTATATATCTTTAAGGTATTACGAGCCCATTGTGGTTGGAACCTTCTTAAGACTCATTTGTTCCCTATGTTCAGTTATGATCTTCTCTTAGGTACGTGATTGCCCATCTAGTTATCTAAGGTTGTTCTAACACTCTAATGAAAACCCATTTCCTCATGATGCACAATAATAAAATATAGCATATAGAGCATAACAACTACCATAACCTGAAAGCTACGGTGTACCAGTGTTTTTCCCGATTTCCGTTAGAAATTTAGTTATCAAAAATCGAAAGGGTCCAAGACTTCATCCCAACATTTTTGATAGTTCTAAGCTCATTTTTCACACTTGTAAACCCATATTTTGGATCCAAGATTTCAAAATTACAGTTTTGTCCCTTTTTGCCCAAACCGCCATTTTTTACACGTAAAGCCTGCTTTTCTTTGGAATTTTAGTTATCAAAAACCCAAAGGGCTCAAGACTTGACTCCAAGGTTTTTGATAGCTCTAAACCCATTTTTCATGAAAACAAACCTAGATTTTCAGTC
Source organism: Nissolia schottii (assembly GCA_003254905.1). Classification (NCBI taxonomy): domain Eukaryota; kingdom Viridiplantae; phylum Streptophyta; class Magnoliopsida; order Fabales; family Fabaceae; genus Nissolia; species Nissolia schottii. Next base: position 78,269 of record QANU01048826.1, on the reverse strand, counting down.
TATTTCTCTAAAATTCCCATTTTGCCCTTGCTCGCTCGAAAACGTCATTTTACTCGTTTTGCTTGAGAAATTCGTCGGGGGCTCCAAAAATCATAAAACTTAACACCCCCACTAGATTTTTTGAGCAGATTCGAAAAATGATGTTAGTTTTTCATGATAAAAATCTCAGCCCATAGTTCCTACTCAAACTTACTCTTTTGCTGTTTTAAAATTACGTATGCCTAAATCCTGACAGGGTCGCAGATAAACACCAGCAGTTTTCCAAGAAAACAACAATATAAACAACATATACATAACAATATTCATGCTTATAACATCATAAATATGCCACTTAGATGGTGCGTTGTCGGATTACCCACTTATAGAAAAGTTTCCAAGTTTGATGAAGAAAGCTTCGCGTAGAAGTCCCAGAAAGCCTTGGTGTTCCCAATGCTCGCTTGACTTGCTACGGACACTATCCTAGTGTATGCGAGTTAGGGTTTACCTATGGAAAAAAAAGGAAAATTTGAGAGGACAAGGTGGTGAGGGCCAAGGTTTTTGGAAGGGAACTATGAGGAAAAATCGTTGTGAAGCCATGTAGTGAAGTTTGGTTTCTTTGCTATGTGCAAGTAACGAACAAGTACGTGATATGTACGTGTTCAAGAGAGCTATAGGCTGAATATATTGAGCCAAATGGGTTGCTTATTTATAGACACAAGGCCGTGGGCCTTTTTCCCCCTAATTTTGGCAAAATTTTAAAAGAAAAAATAAATGAAATTAAATGGTGACTCATCATGGTGACTCACCATGCTTTTTGAAGATGATAAACATTGACTTACTGACTTGCAAGGTGGCCTCATGTGTTGGCCGTGTGTGTGAGCTTTTAATTTTCAAGTGAGTTTTGATCGTATTTGATCGTGTTTGGTCGTTAACTTTTCGTGTACGGGTATCGTAAAAATTTTCTAAACATACCATCTTGATCTAATAATTTTTCTAATAAGGAATTGAAATTAATCCAAGGCATTCATAACTCAACTTTCGTAAAAGTGTGTTTTATGGATACCTTTGATGCGTAATTAAATTCTGGGGACGAAAGGTAATTGGTTCGGTTTTCGCAGAATTTTGCGAGACCGCGAACTATTACCTTGGCGGACATTTTTGGTAAAGAAATTTGTTATTTAAATTTCTAATCTAAATAAACGACTCGTATATTCATTTATTACGCGAAATCTTTACTAAGGAAAAAACAGGATGTTACATGAACAATACGTAGAAGTCTGTCAAATGAATCAGACTATCGTATCGAGTATAAGAAAGGATAAAGCAAATTAGAGTTAAAGAAAAGAAATGCTTAATTATGTCATTCATTTATGTTCGCTTTATTGTTCATGTTACCACTGCCGTTTATTATATATCTATATGTTTTTTGATGCCCTTATATCGATGTAAATTATGTTAGTGTTAATGCAAGACCAGAAATGGTAACTATTAGGAGGATTAGGTTAACAAAGAGCATAACTGAACCTTTCATGCTTTCACTATTAATAGTATTATGACCCCATGACGGCTGAACCAACATGACGACATTTAGGGGATTAGTTTTTTGAACTCAATGATAGACTATAGCTTCTTATTCCTATATTTTTTTTCTCGCATCATGGTAAGATGACAATTAGAGTTAGAGGATGACAATAACAGTTGAGGGTTATCACTCATAGGCATTAAAAAGAGAGAGAAGGTGACCTGCATTCATGACATCCATTTTCATTTCATAAAAGGTAATTCATTATATGAATTTTCATCATCATACATTCATAATATGTGCAACATTAAAAAAAAAAAATAATCTACCATGCAATCATGACATGCACATATTTATAGCATGCATAGCGAAAAAAAAGGAATTAAAAAAAAGGTTTTGCAAAAATTTTATATTCTTCTAGAGAATAATTGAAAAAAATTCAAATGGTGAGTTAACATTTTCTACCATTAATTCTTTTCAAATTTTGGATAGGAGCAAGTTGTCTTTGTTGACTTTTTTGGCATTGGATTTGTTGAGTGTGTGAGTGTGGCTGTGTCTCTCACGAGGAATGGCTGGTGAGCTTTCATTTCTATTCATGTTTGATCCCGTTTGGTCGTTAACCGTTCGTGTACGGATATCCTAAAATATATTTTGAATACACCGTCGTGATCTACTAATTTTTCTCATCAGAAATTTAAGTCCGGTCAAAGTCTTCGTAAATTTATGTTCATAATAGTGTATTTTACAGATACCTTTGAGTCGTAATTAAATTTCGATGGCAATCGAAAATCGATTCGAATCTCGCGAAATTCCGCGAGATCGCGAAACCATTATTCTGACTGGTATTTTGGAGAAATAAATTTTATAATTAAATTTTCCAATCTAAATAATTGGTGCATATTCATTTATTACGCGAAATTTTTGTAAGGAAAAAATCAGGATGTTATAGGAAACACTTGACAGGGTGCATAAGAGAACGACCCAAATTTTCTCATGCATGCTATATGTGATGTATGTATATGGTGATTATATATGTATACGATAAGGCAACGTTGAGTGAATAAGTCTTCACAAGACGACCTTTACAAGGATATGTGCTATGTGAGTACGTGATCCGAGGTCACATTACTCCAGCGAATAGGACTAGTAAGCACAATATCTTTTACTTCATAGGTAATGCAAAGATTAGAAATTCCCCTATCATCTAGTAAATTAGGTAAAGCTACTCAGGACTAGCATGAATAATAATAATAAGTAGGGATTTTAGTATACTTTGACACCTAGAGATCTCCTGAGTGGCTTGGATCATAAATGGAGCGAAAATGGATAGTTATGCCCTAGAATTCCCATTGAGGATACGTTCTCATCCTCCACTCATTTATGATTTCAAGAGAGTACGACGGGTACGCTAGAGAGGAGGAGGCATTGCAAGATGAATAAAGGTCTTGGTGACAAGACATCCCAGGGAAGCAGGAGGACAACAGTGTTTATCTACGCATCGTGATATTTAGGAGTTTTGTATTTTGTACTAGCTAAATGGATTACATATGCCATTAGCTCATATGTGCAGTAAGTGTATATGTATATATAATACTAAATGTGTAATCGTTTCTGGACCCATATGTAGGAACAAAACTTATGCTTTTTATGGAATATCTTTAGATGATTAACTACTATGTCATTAAAATGTCTAAGTCATGTGGACTCTATCGCTTGCGTATATATGTATGCCTTCTTGGACACGCGTGGCTCATATTCTAAATTTTAATAAAGAAAGGAAAAAATTTTAAATTGGTCCATATCTTTAGTTAAAGAATATTTTCAAAGATAATATAAGACTAAAAAGTATTCCAACCACAGCAGATAAAAACCATGTGAGCATTGTTTACGACTTAAGCGTAAGTAGCTAGCAGAGGTGTTACACTTGTCACAAAAGACAAGACCTAATGCATGACAAAAATACTCTAGAAATGCTTAAAAGTAAAGACAAATCAATTTTCAGGTACCAATGAATATTGACTTAGACTCTTTACTCTATGCAAAAGGTGTTATTTTTATACACTAGGGAAAAACTGACATAGAAGTATGCTTGGAAGTATAGTCAAGCTCAGTCCTTAGGCTCAATTGGACTGACTTGCTATGATACCATAATGTAACACCCTAGCTAGCTAATTATGCGTAAGTCATAATTAATGATCACTAGTGAATATCTCTGCAAGCCACCTACCTACAAGAAATATTGCCCGTCCCCTTCCCTGCAAGCCACTTACTAATAGGAAATATGGACCTTCACTACTGGCCTCATACCAGGTAGGAGAGTAACCGTATCTTATCATATCCTTATAACATTACCTCATCATGCTTTCAAGGTTTCTCAGACATACCTTTAAAATGTTTATACATACTCTTGGCTCTATAGTTCTCTTACTGGCTTATCTCTATCTTAAGCTTATTTATTCCGTTCCTTCTTACCGTTACCAAGTTCATACTCTCTCTTCGCTGTCCTTCATAACTCTCTTATTAGTTGTTAACTAACCCTCAAGGCCTAATTGCTCTAAACTTCCATGCATACTTGTTCTTGGTCATCCTATGTCCGCTCGTACCGTCTAAACTTATCTCCTTAGAGCTTGCTTATTCTACACTTGGGGACATCCTTCAGTCGCTCAGCGCCCTCTTCGGGTTGCTAAGCAGCCACTGGGGACTCTCAGGTTGCTCACCTACTCTACCACGGTTTGCACTATGGTTTAGGCTTTAGGCCGCTCAGTGGATCTCCTTGACCATTTAGTGGTTGCGTAACTCACTGTTACTAAACGTAACTACCCAGGCCGCTCAGCTCCGTGGGCATGGAAACTAGGTCACAACTTTGCCATTTTCCCTTTCTTTCACCTTTCCTCCAAACCACTTCCATGCCCACCTCTTAGGGCTTCCATCCCACATTTCCAACCACTAAAACTATATACTTCTCTTCTACAACATCATAGAACACATGCATACAACATATTCTAGCATATTCAAGCATAACATCACATAAACAAACCTAAGACCACCAAGAGGTTATTGGAGTTAGTTTCACCCACAATCCACATAAACCTAACATAAACTATCACAAACACGCCACATAGACAGTGGAAAATCGGTTTACCCACCTTTGGAGAAGTTCTCAAGCTTAGGAACGAAAGCTTCGCGTAAGAGCCCCAGAAAGTCTTGGTGTTTCCAAAGCCTTCGGTCACTTTTGCTCAAAAGAAACCTTGAGAGAACACAAGCTAAGAGCTTAGTTTTGAGGAAGAAAATATAAGAGAAAGTGATAAGGAAACTATGGGAAAGTAGTAGGAAGGCCATGTACTGAAGCTTGGTTTTTCTGCTATGTCATCGTAACGACAGAGTACATGAACGGAACGTGTTTTGGAGTGAGTTTACAAATTAAATGGAAGAAAAATCTTAGGCATTATATAGGTAGCTTTGGCCGTGGCTTTTGGCAATTTTGGCCACAAAATAAATGAAAAAGAAATGAAAATAAGATGAAGATAAGGATGCTTATGTGGCTAACTTGCCATCTTTGACTTGTTGACTTTGTTTGACCAAGTGAGTGGTTGGTGTGAAGCCGTGGGTTTTGGGACTTTTGGTTGTGGCTTTGCTTGATTTTTCCTTGGCTCGTGTTTGATCGGGTTTCGTCGTGTTTGATGCACAATTAAATTCCGGTGACGAAAGGTAATTAATCCGATGTTTGTGGAATTTTGCAAAATTGCAAACTATTACCTTGACGGAAATTTTTAATGAGAAAATTTATAATTTTAACTCCCTTTACTAAATAAAAGGTTCGTACACGATTTGAGGGTTTAATCTTTACTAAGGGGAAAAACGGGATGTTACATGGTGCATTCGGTGGCTGAGCTTAACTCAGCTTTCTGAGTTAATTTTGAGGAAAAGTTAATAAATAAAACAAGGAAACATCAAGGCAAGGCTGCAACTTTGACTAATGCTTTGCATTGCTTATTTCATGTCATAATGACATGTATGGACAAGCGATGCATGTGTGAGTTGTACGTGTATTTGTGTTCAGATTGTGTGTGTGCTGTGGCATTATGCCATAAATTCCCATGCATGTGTGGCGACGTGTGTCACCATGCATGCGTGGTGATCAAACGAGGTACCCTACAAAATTTTTCAAACACTAAAATGTGATCTACTAATTTTTCTAATGAGGAATTTAAATTACTTAAGGGTACCCACGAGTCAACTTTTATAAAAGTGTGTCTCACTGATACCTTTAATATATAATTTAATTCTAACGAGGAAAGATAATTTATTTCAAGCTCGCAGAGATTTTGCAAGGACTCGAAACTATCACCTTAACAAATATTATTGAAAATAGTATAGTGATTCTAAATTATAATTCCTAGTAAATTACTTTATTTATTTATCTATTTTGCAAAATAATTTTTAAAACAACGGAGTGTTACCTTAAAGGCCACGCGTAAAGCTATAACGGTTACCCGCGAAAGAAAAGAACACAATTTTTCTATGATAATTCTAAGGTGAAATAATGGTGTTTTAGGACCTTAGAATGACATATGCATATACTCCAAGATATTTCTTGGTAATACAGGCACGAATATGAGGTTATCGAGGCCAACGGTTGGTCGACGAGGCTTACTGGGCTTATCGGGCAACTAGCAACTCAGGAAATGTTTTCCGCCTTTTCTAAACACCCAGTTGACCTCATAGTAGCTTGAATAAGAAGAATAAGAATCTCAATCTATATTTTGGATAATGTGAGAGGTGTTGAAGGAAATTCGTAAGTGTATCTCAGTTCAGTGGGCTTCCATACCAATAACAGGGAATATCGAGACGTATGTTTTTGGATGTATATGCATTACAGAATAAAAAGGAAACCAGTGACCTGAGCTTTTATCTATTTCAAGTATTATGGAAGTGTATTGTGTTTTCTTTTTAAATCTCTTGCTTTTGAGGGAAATGGGGTTTCTCCACTGTGTGGTAAAGAAGTGACGGACACACGTGTGGGTTCGTTAAGTGATTCGCCAAGGAACAGAAGAGGATTTTCTTCAAAAAGAAAGGAAGTGACAATAGTAGCGAGAAGGATAAGAGAGTGAAAGATGAATGGTGGATGTGTCGATGGAGTTAAGAACGCATCGGTGAAGGAAATACAAGATCTCTATCCAAGTTTGGCTTGCGATCGACAAAAGGAAGAGTTCTTGATTAGATTTGGTGGGACTTAGAGAATTTGTTTCTCTAAGGATCCTCATACCATTTCAACATGAAATGATGAATAAGAAATAAACGAGGTATTGACAACACATAGCCGAAAGGCCAAGCGCCTAGGAAAAAACATTCTAAGATAGTTCTCAGAATAGCAGGTAAAAAGTGGGGCATTATAGAATTCATGGAAGAGCCAAATGTAGGTTGTGAGGTGTTGGTTGAGAATTTCTATGACAATTCCTACTTGGATCCAAAGCTTTCTATTATGCCATTCCTAAGTTATGTGCATGGATCACACATTGATTACTCATTAGCCATCATCAATGAAATACTAAGTTGTCAGACCATCATGATTACATCACCTTGCTAAATGCGAGTCACGATGTAGAGAAAATTTGGCAGATTTCTGCATTCCTATTGCACAGTAGGCACTCACTGCCAACAATAGTCCCTGTTATCTCAGGTTGCAAGACTTTAGGCACATTCCTTGATCTTAGCACGTCTTTGTGCAAGCTCGCACATTTTTATGCTCAAACATTTCTTTGGTACCTTACTGTCAAGCCCTTCTAGTATACTGCATCATTACTGGTCAACATGTGGATGTGGTGCAGGTGATTTCTTATGTGATCTAAAAGTTGGCACAGTCCAAGATTGGGATCTTTATCACCCCCAACATCATCACCGCATTGATTCAAATGGTAGGGGTGATGACCCCAATCATGAGGGCCATTCCACCACTCCCACAGATTAAACATGGAGTGATTAATGGATAGGTAGCAGAAATGGGTAAAGATGCTACAACACTTCCCGCACTAGATTGGAAAATAGGAGTGTCCCAAGAAGATTATTTGTTCTTACATCCCTGGTTTGAGAAGCACCACATAAGGCATGATGACTATCGATGCCTCCAAAATGCGCATTTGATTAGGTGACATGAGTTCGTAGATCTAAAGATACATAATCCAGTCACCGTTGGAGAGCCACCTGTACCCAATGAGTTTTTTGACCGATTTATGCAGCTTGAGTTGGCAAACCCTCACGAGCACACTCAAAATGTGCAAGGTGGAGAGGGGATCATGAGGACAATGACCTATTCTATGATGAATAGCACACAAGCGTCAATGGGGAGTCCAATCTATCCCTTTTATTTTCTTATTTTAATTTTTTTATATATGTAGTTAGTTGCATGTTTAATTTTCCATGTGTGATGAAATTATGTTTGAGGAACTTTGCATGATCTAATGTTTTGGGTTGGCAATTATGTCACTCTCATTGCATTCATTTGCATGTTTCATGCTTTTTGTTTTGCATTCTCATTGTGACTTTTGTCACCCTTCACGTGCTTTTATCTCATGCATAGGGACTATGCATTATTTAAAGTTAGGGGTGGAGAAAAATGCATTCCATGAATTCATGCATTTTTTTAGGTAATTTTTGTATGTTTTTGTTTCATTGAAAAAATGATGAAAAATGAAAAAATCATTTGCAAGTTTTAATGTGTGCTTTTTTTTAAGACCTCAATGATTGAAAATAATGTTTTATTTCTCAACTCTCTAATGACTATGATTCTTTCTATAAGATTTTGGAAAAATGTTGTGCTCTTATTCAATTATTTTGAGGAATTATCAAATTGCATGCAATGTTAAATTTGGTAGCCAATGCTGAGAATTTTTCTGCCTGCTTACAAGCCCACCTTTTATGAAATTCTTCTTAATTAGCCCTTTTGAGCCATGAGGGAACCTTGATCTATAGTTATTAGTCTATGAACCTATGTTCCCTTTCTTTCTTTGACCCTTTGAACCCTATATACCTTCAAGACTATATTGTTTGAGTCATTCCATAAGGTATTGCCCCCCTAAAAATTAAGCATCTCATGCTTCAATCCAAAATGGTGGCAAGGGAAGTACAGAGGATGTAAAAAGTGAAGTAAAAAATATTGGAAAAAAGGTGAAGTCGAAAGGAAAAATCCAAAAAGAAATGAACAAAGTAGTAAGGAAACAATAGAAAGCAGACCACCGAAGCAACAATTGAGGCAAGAGTGTGCAACCAACACAAATTAGGGATTCATCTATGTAGTGGGTCTAGGAGAGAGGGTTCCTCGCATTGAATGTATTGAAGCTAAGCTTAAATGACTATCCCATCATACCCTCATCTAAGCCTACCATTACAAGCTTAGAAAAATCCTTTTGATATCTGGTCTAGAGCTAACTTGAGTGGAAAGAAAGAAGGAAATATATTACGTGGTAGGAGTCTTGTCTCTTATTAATCTTTGCATGTGCATGACCTAATTGGGTGACTGGCTTACCATATGCACGCACACTATGACGATTTCCTCAATTAGATTGTTTACACACTTAAGTGGTCCAATTTTCATAGAGATTGAATGTTGGCCATTTTTTAGTTGAGATTGAGAGCATTAATAAGGGGTATTGATAACTCTCCAATTAGAGTTTTTTTTTTAGTAATTCATGTAGTTTTTAGGGATTTTAGTTGCATATTAGGTTGCATTTGCATGTGTTCATATAGAAATTCACATAGGTTGCATAAACTAATAATTTAGGCTTGCTAAACAAAAATAGGTCATTTTTGGTGTTTTTCAAGTGCCATAGGACTATTGGAGGAGTCCATGAAGATATGAGAAGCTTAGGAGCCTAGAAAAGTCATAAAAACATGAAGAGAAGCTGTCAAGAACGCTCTACCACATAGTAGAGCAGCACAATTGCATTCTGCAAAATTTACGTGGGTTGCTCCAGTAGGTAACCTTCACTGTAGAAAAAAAAATGGGATTTCTTGACCATAGTAGTCCTCTATAAATAGGACTATTAACAATTTAACCCCAAGAAAGCATAGGTACTAATTGGAGTGAAAAGGCAACCCTAGGGGAGCTAGAAGACACAAGGAAGCTCCATTGATCTCCTAGATCAATTGAGAGTTCATCCTCTTTTGTTTCTATTATATATCTTCTTCTTAATTCATCTATGTTTGTATTTCTTGTCCCTACCATGAACTAATTCTTCTCTAGTTAGGGCATGGAGGAAATTCTCCGTCGACTATTTTGTACACTAATAATTTTTATCCAATTAAGGATTTGTTTGATTAATGTTTGTTATTCTATCTCTATTGCACTATTTGTATACTTTATCACCATATTAGTAGTTTGTATCCTTGTATGAGACTCGAGAGAGAGAGATAGCAAGATAGGACTAGTTTAGCATACCATAGGTGGAGCGTCTCACTAAAAGGATTTGTCATAATTTGTGTGGTCGTGTGAGGGGTTGATAGATTAGGGCATAATACCCTTAGAATAGGTTTAAACCTTCTAAGAGATTGGTGTGACCAACCTAGCCAAAGAGGGTTACATGACTTCGAGAGAGAGGCTAGTAACTACTAACGTCAACCATTAATTATCGATAATAGTCATATTTGAATAGGATTAGTAACTAGCAACATATGTGAGAGTAATTGAAGTCAAGTGCCTAACGCCTCTTCTCATCTGAATTATTCAAATATTTAATTGCTTCTTGTTTAATTGCTTTCTTTTAACTTTCTTTTATTTGCATAATTAAATAAAATCCCAAAAACGTTTGAAACAACTAATAGTGCCTACGTCTGTAAAATAACATAACTACTCAGTCCTTATAGGTATGACAACCCAAGTCTCCAAAGAATCACTATTATATGTCACGACTAGGGCACTTGCTAGCATGAGTGTATGCTCCAAAACAAAACTAAACAAAAAAAACTTCGTAGACTAATTTAGGAATGTTTAAGCAATAATGTGCATATTTTTAAAGAATCAAACGGGGAAACAAGAAGCTGCATAATAACAACAAATAATTTTTTTTGGTCTCGTAATAACATCAAATAATTAAGCTAGCTAATGCCATTGGACCCAAAAAGAAAACCCTAACTAGTGCCCTGACAACACCATTGCCGTGTTTTTTTTATTGTTGTGAATGTGTGATGATGTATTAGTGTTAAAAACGTATTTGTTAAACAGAAATACTCTGTGTACACCTAAATTGCATACACCTGTAAATACACCATTCAATTATATGCAATTAATGATCATTATACGCATAGCATGCAATTTCTAAAATTATACACAGCACGCCCAATCCCGAACTCGTTCTCGTCATCGTCATCGTCGTCATTTTCACTCATCCTCTCATCCTTGTTCTGTTATGTTCATCATCGTCATTCTCTCATCCTCTCATCATCACCGTCATCCTTCTCATCCTCCTCATCTTCATCCTCTTATCATGTCAAATTTGATTAAAATGGAATCAAGATGAGAAAATGTTGATTTTCTTTTTAAAATGGATGGAATCTATCTTTAACAATGGTGGTAAGGGTGTATGTTGCAGAATATGATATCCGATTGGAGTACACAAAGTAATATTGCAAAATATCATATTTTAGTGCACAAACATTATATGACTTGATGCAAAACACTGTGATTTTATTCAAACTTAAATAAGTTCACAATCTTTATACATTTTTAGTGGACAAATTTTACAAAAATTAGTTCAGTACACATACATTTATACATTCTAATGCACAAACTATACATATATGCATATTACTTAATGTATAGTTAAGTATTTTTGCAGATTATATCAGATTTTAGTGCACAAACATTATATGACGATGTGCACAAACATTATAGGATCTTATGTACAAACATTACGCACTTGTGCACAACACTGTGATTTTATTCAAACATAAATAAGTTCACAATCTTTACACCTTGAAGTATATTGGTGAACATGACTCAGAGGACATGAAATCTCGTAAATTAATTAAGACTAATGTGAATGCAGTGAACAAAAAGAGATTGGTTCTCAAGTTGCCAGTTCATGATTCATCTAAACCCATGCATGTATTTGTGATTGCGTTGGCTACATATTTGTGCAGTGAAGAGAAATCGAAGAGAGTTGATGAGAGTGAAGAGAGATCAAAGAGAGAAACGAGAGTTTTCTACATTCAATCCTTATTTCCGAGACAAGAGAGAGAGTTTGAAGGATACGCGTGTGTGGGATACGCAACGCGCAGGTGAGCGAGAGTGGGAGAGAGAGATTAGCAGACAATTATTTAAGGAACCCACTGTATATTAATGCAAGTGTATGTATGGTGTATGTGTTTGGGGTGTACATGTAGCATAACTGTTTACTAAAACCTCTTCCAAGCATTTTATATAATGTCATTTATACTGTGAAAGTGCTCTAAGATAGGAACAAAACACACTGTATAGCAAACAAATTGAAACAATTAGAATATTATACAAAAATATTACACTATTCCCCGAACCACAAACAAAAAACGGGGAGAAAGTACGAAAGCTAGATACAAGATGATACACAAACAGAATGGTTAATGTTTTCCTTGAACCGCCAGGTTCGCATGATTCTAAATATACGAATCGTGATGCATATGCAATCACACGTCATCGCAACTTCGGATGCTAAAAAGGGTAAGCATATGAACAAATGGAAGCAGTATCATATCCAAAGTTGTCCCAGTGTTATAACTCTGAGAGAATGGCAGGAATGTAATGCGATAACTCTGCTGTAAGAGATTGGAATCCATTTACTAGTTGTGTGTGGAAGTCCTGATCTTCCTCACCTATCAATCTGAAATGTACTCGGATGGCACGTTTACAAACAGCCATGAACTCAAGAAGGGCAGCTATAAGTTGCTGCAATTCCTGTGAACGTAACCTGGTCGCAGGCTCCCCTGACAAGAAGGCTGTGCAGACACTCAAGACTCCACTGTTCACCTGCACAAGTGTGCCATCAGAAATGAGAAACCAAAGGTAACCAAAACAAATTTCAATTAGCAACCGTCCAAACTGCAGATCGAATAGGATTATCAGACAAACAGACTGAATTTTCCTGTAATAATTAAATTATAATTAAAAGAGTGGCAAGAGTGGGGGAAATTGCACAGAGCAAATGATTAGACAACAGGTATCAATACTACTACGTACTTGTACTGCAACACTGCCTTGGAGGATTCTTTGTAGACTCTGTAGCCGGGGAAGTTGATCTCCCTCCGAACTCCGAGGCTCTTCAAGCTCATTTCTTAATGCAGCTGTTCGTGTTTCAATCATTCCAATTGCATTCTCTACTGGAGAGAACTCAAGGGACTCGGATTTGATTACCAATAGCCTATTTACTAAAGCTGGAAATGAACCCACAGTCTGAAGTACAGTTCGCCTCTTCCACTGATCTTCCAATCCACCTTGAGTCTTACCATTTTTCGTAAATGGAGTATCAAACAAAAATCGGTCAAAAACACGAGCACGGACACTTCCAGTAGAAAGAGAGAAAATTCTCTCTCTTCTGCTTCCCAAATCTTCATCTTCCATGACCGGATCAACTGCAGTAATCTGAAGGTAGCAGACACCAGGTTGCAACTCCTCTGCCTTCACTTGTCTAGAATCAGGTATAATATGCAGAATATGATTACCATCCATTCTAGATTCGTATATGTGACTAAGTTTTTCCATTATATCACCCAGTCGTACATCCCGAGGCTCACGATATACATACTCCTTTTTGTCAAGTTTTCCAAATCTATCACCATAAAATCCAACCCTGTAGTATGTTGCATCAGTGAATGGAATTGGACTAGATTCCTGTTCAACTATTGACTCATAGATATTGGTTAGTAATGTGTGACATTTAGCCAGCTGTCCATAAGCCCTCCTGCTTTTGTAAACTGGGATTACAAGTTCCAGAATGCTTGCACAGAAATGAAAAAGTTCAGCTTGTGAGAAGAGCTTATTAGCAAGCTGCAGATATTTCACAGCAGAGTCAACTGTCAGTTTTGAAGCACCATATCCCTCTACCTCTGCAGCAGAGGCTTCAGACGTGATTTCACTGCTGACCATTGGACAAATCTTACGTAAAGCAGCAACATGGTCTTTGCACCAAACACCATCATTTCTGGCAACAAGTGCCTGCACCAAATTTTCACCAAATTTTAACGAGGGAATAAGCCCAGAAAAAAATGTCACTTTACATATCAGAAAAAGCTTTCAGTTCTCCCATCCTCATCCTCCCACATGCAAAAGCAGCAAGAGAATAAGGCCTATATCATTTAGGTTCGCGAAATATTCAGATTTGACTTTCCCAAGCAAATAATAATCTCTATCACTTGAGAAAACAAAAAGTAATAACTAAAGCCCAATAGGCTAGTTAATATGAGATCAAGGCACTAGAGACAAAGACACTAGAGAGGATAACAAGGCAATAGAGTAGAAAATAGGAGGATAACAAATCTTCATAAAGGACACAAAGACACGAGAGGTAATAAAGAAAAAGATAAATAAATCTGGCCCCGCATATTTTCAAATTCTATTAAGTAAATCCTTATTTGTAACTTAAAATTTAAAGGAGCCTATTTAAAATCTCAGATAAACTATTCAGACTTATTTAACAAACAATATAACCGAATAAATACTTAATAGTTTATCTACATTTTCAAATAGGTCCTCAAAACTTAATAAATGTCAATGATAGTTTATGAGAACAGACTTAGTTGAAAATTTTAAAAAATCTATGGATAAAGTTACAAATTTAAACATAGGAACCTATTTAAAAAATGAGTAAAACTATAAGGGGTGCAAGAAATTAACTTTAAACAAAAACACATCAGCTCAAAATGGGAAACTAAATCTCTTTGCATTTCCAGCTTAGTAGAAAGAAGAAAGAAGAGATAAGAAAGAAGAAAAGTGTCTGTCGCCTAAAACCAGTCTGTCGCCAAAAAAGCAGAAAGAAAAGATCTCACTTAAAACTCAGCAATGAAACTGCAGCAAAATGAAGTAGAGTCTGGCAGGAAGAGCAAAATGCCAAAGCAATTGCCTTTCCTTTCTACTCCTAATAACTAAAAGCAACTAACGTGTAGAAGACTTCCAAATTAAAGACAGCCAACAATCTCCAAACAGGCCAAACAACTTATTTTAACAGGGCTAAGCTACCTCCAATTGTTAAAAGAGTTTATTACAATTTGAAGCCCTACTCAAACATTAAAGGTACAAACAGATAAAATATGTACAACACCAAGAAAAGAAACTATCTCAGAACAAGTCACTACTTCATTAATGATCACAAAAGAGTGGAACATCCAAGGGAAGAAAGAAACTTAATTCATCATTCAAAACTTAAATTTGATGAAGGCCAGCAAAGAGATTCTAAAAAGAGGAGGATTACTACACATCCTCCCAAAAACCAAAAGGTAGGCTTGTACTTCATGCACTTCATCCAAGTTGAACAGATTTTTTTGCATGAGCACACAAGCAAGAGAGATATTTAAAAATGGAATGACCCTTGCTTAAATATTGAAAAGCTTGAAAGACATGCGGATCTTAGCAGCCATTAATAATATATCAAATTGAAAAGACAAGCCAAAGCAACAGATGGTTATTCATTTTTCAGATGCTACAAGCCAAAGCAACAGATGGTTATTCATTTTTCAGATGCTAAGAATCTGAGCTGGCCGTATGGAAAAATGATAATAAGCCAATAAGTATGCAGGAATAAGATAGCTTGCCTGTTCACTTTTTGCTAATTTCACAGCTAATTGCATGCGACCACAACTTTTAATTTGTAAAAATAGATAGAACTGATTAAGTAGAGACATAGGATCAGGGAACAGCAATTTCGCACTCCATCCAGTTAACGTGAGTTCATGGACAAGGCTACTTAATTTGTCATTAGATTTTTAAGTTGTAACCATTAGCCTGCCTCTATTATGATTCAACCTTGTCATGAATCATCTATCCCAAAAGCTTATGTTGTTAGGTGGAGGCAAATGAATGACTTTATATTTTAACAAGCCCCTCAAGCAAGAGTACTTTGGATTTGAAGCATAGATAATACATAGCCCAATCTACCATTGTGCTGAAAATCAACTTATTTTGTTGAGAAGAATGGGGCTGCAAGGATTGAATTCTGGATGATTCATTTGTTCATAGATGCTTTAATACCATGTCATGAACCATTTCTCCCAAAAGTTTAAGTTTTTGGGAAGAGGCAAATAAATGGTATATCTTAACAAATGTGTCATTTATCTGGTCACTGCTTATCCAATCAATAAAAGAAAAATTCAAGGAACCATTATGTGAAAATCACAACTACAATTATCTAAATGGCAAGTAAACAAAAAATTCAATATTTAAGGAGCATCAAAAATGTGTCATGGGCCGGCGCTAAATTATTTATTAGGTTATTAGTGAGGGAGGCACCAAATATTCAATATTAGTGAGGGAGGTGTCAAAAATTTTCCTTGATTACATTTATCATAACAACACCAAATATAATCAAGGAAAATAGTGAATACATTATTGATATTAAAGAAACTAGAAACATTGACTTTGTAGCATTTTAAGGGGCAGCCGACTCTCCAATGGTGGCTCTTTTAGAGGCCACCTACTCTCCCAATTCTAGTCTAGGGTTCCCAATTCCAAATCCCTAAAGTATTATCCCCAACCTTAAATAAACTCACAAATAACAAAATAACCCTTAATCCATAATCTTTATATTTGGGCCTCCCTCCCTAATCCTAATGTGCCAATACCGCGGTTGACAGTCTACTCCCTCCATTCCTCTCCCTATCCCCAACTGGAGTCGTAATGGTCAATGTCCCTACTGCTATCTGTGACACTTCCTCATTCATGGAGACTAGATTTGGTTCATAGTCCATTGGTCCTACATCACCTCGCCAAGTGTTATTCCTTCGTTCTAATTACCTAGCCATTTCCATCATGTCATTCAAGCAACGAAACAAACTAACCATCTTTTCCTTAATATCCTTCCTCAGCTTGCTTAGCAAGATGCTCATCACTGTGCTCAGTTCAATTTCCTACCCAAATACACTTACCATCTCAAATTGTTTCCTGTACCGAGCCATACTCCCTATTTGCATCAATTCTAGTAGGGGTTCTAAAGGGTTATGGGCCACCTTGAATTTTGCACCACTTGATTAAAGTTTCCTTCAACTCCATCCATGAAGGAAAATGTTTTGATCCTCCAACCATCGATACCAAATCAAAGTGTCACCTTCCATAGCTACGAAGGCCATCTCAATCTTCTCCAGTCCCTCAATGCCTCTAATCCAGACAAGCCACCCATATGTCACTTAGACGAAAAACAAAGGGAATTCCAATTTCCGACCACTTTAAGCCCTCAGATACCTCTGTTTCATGACTCTGTCTTTGTAGTCGTCTCTGTCATCATAAAGTCAAGATCTGGATCTGGTGCCCTCAAATCTAGATGGTTGACGACGATGTGGGTTGTGGCTTCCAAGGTCTTCTTCCTCTTCGCTGCAACTGGACCCAGTGGGATTGGGTTGTTGTGCACAAAAGCACGCACACAAGAGCCATCTCCCTCTGTATCGCACCGCCTGCATTGCCCCTTCTCCTGGCTTGCGCGTCTTCTGCAGGCATCATCTTCGCATCATCGACGACCATCCTCAGAGACGTGGTCGCGACTTTGTTGTCATCATGAAGGATCACACTCGCGTTCGCAAAACAGCCTCTCCATCTTCCATGTAAGTTCCTCTAACGCAGCCTATTCATCATGCTTCTGTTTCATTGTGAAGAAAGAGTCTAGTTTCTCTCCTATATCCTCAATCAATTTTAGCTTCTTCTCTACGCCATCAATTGATTCCAATTTTTTCCATGCCCTCATTGCATTGTTTCATGGCATCGCGCGTAGTAACCATACACAAGGTTTCCCAAGATTAGAGCTCTAGTACCAATTGTAACAACAAAAAATTTGAAGCAAAATACTGAATATATTACTGATATGAAAGTAAAATACCAAGGACTTGGTAGCACTTCGACAGGCCACCTACTCTCCTAATTCTAGTCTAGGGTCAGCAATTCCTAATCCCGAATGCATTATCCCCAAAACATAGATAAACTTGCTAAAAACCTAATTAATTAATGAAATTACAAAATAATCCTTAATCCCTAATCCTTATTTTAGGCCCCCTCTCACTAATAACCTAATAAATAATTTAGGGCCAGCACATGACAGTATGTTTGGGGATTTGGCTCTTGAAGAGAAGATTAGATCATGTGGCAGCGCTTTGTCTTTGCTATTCTCTGGAATTTATGGCTGGAAAGGAATGTTAAATGTTCAAGAATACTTTCTCTAGCTTAGAGTTCATTTAGTGCTTATAACTTGCGAAAAATAATAATTATACACCCTTTTGTCCTCAAGCTTACTTAATTTGAATACTTTGAACAATTGGGGACTGATTAAGAGAAATAATTTTTAAATGCTTAATTTAGAATTGTTCACTGAAAGAAACCATGGATATGAAGCATAAATAGACAGAAGTATGAAGTATTACTCACACCCTTGAGTTGAGTCAGCCATGGAAGAATTGAAAATAATATAGAAAGTGTACGAAAAGAGAAGAAATGTTCTGAGCATTAGGGAGGGTTCTTGCCTAAATCCTTCTCACCCACCAATCTCTTATAGATAACACACACACAACACCTCTCACACTCCTCCTTGCTAAGTCAGCAAGTTAGTTATGCTAATTTAGGCCCATGGGCCAACTTGATTCCGTGCAGTCTCTTGGTTTGCATTTCCACCGACACTTCCCAAATTCTCATATTAGCCTGGTCTCCTACATTCTCACTTACAATGTTTTATCTGCTTCGAAAAAAGCACTATTCCGGGTTAGACAGCACTCGTGCACCCGTTGTGCATGAGTGTTGCATGATCAAAAACCTAAGCATTACAAGTTGAAGGAAAGAATGAATGCTTCTACAGGTGAGCGCAGACCCAAAGCACCCAAGAAGCAACACTTCAACAATCAAGAACCAGGTCCTAAGCACCAAAGATGCAATGCCTAAGCGATGTCAGAACTGTTATAACTTTAATAGTTTTTGGGATATAGAGATAGTCAAGATAGAATCCTATTTTTAGATATTATTGTGTGGTTTAGGGAATTGAGTACTAGAGCAATTAGGATCCGATCTACAAAACACCACACAATGATTTTATCGGTTATCAATTGTTTGAGTTCTTTTCTCTTCCTATGTCTTCCTAAACTTCTTTAGAAGTTAGGGTTCTGTAGCATCATGGAACAAGTCATCTATTAATAATTTTAATTTTGAAATGTTTTTCTTGTTTGAGTTATATTACTATTCTTAATACCTTCATGATGTGGCCACTCAATTTTCTTTTCCCGTTTTATGTAGTAGAATGGAAAATCTCTATAAAAAATAGTTACCACAATAATTATCAAAAATTGGGAAGAATTTAGAAAAAGAAATATTCTATTAATGAGATCAAAATTGTCAATTGTGCCAAATAGCAGCTTTATCACGACAGAGTGTTGGGTGTAGAGATTGGTCATTCCAAGAATCTTTCGCATTGTGCTATTCTGAAGCAACCCTGATTTTTTATTGTTTTCCCAGCAAAGTTGCATCTTTGTCCTCAATTTGCCAACCGAAGTTTTGATTTTGCCATAAGTTAAATCGCAGAAGTTTCTTTTTTCCCCTCACTTAAATATGCGAAGTTTGTATTTTGCCTTCACTTAAACTAGAGAAGTTTCTATTTGCCCACACTACAGCTCATCTTCTTCAACACACCACGTTGTATTGAGTTTACACAATAGCTCCTTTTCCAAAAATACACTTACCTATTTCGCTAACCCAATATCAATTCCCATGTTGCTTAAAGATATGGTCAATTTAGCATTTCTATAATTCTTCTTTTATTCCAAAAATAAAAAATAAAAAAATAAACAAATAACGAAAAAGATAGCCTTTATAAAATATTGGGTAACCCTCTCCCCATTAGCTTATTTTTCCGGGCAGAGTTAGGCCCATGCAATTCTAATATGGTATCAATCTATCATGTGATTGTTCTTGGGTCACCCATAGAAATTGCAAAGATAGCCTTTATGAGAGTTTGGATAACCCTTCCCTCATGTGCTAGCCCTTATAAAATTCGTCACACTTAATACGCAAAGAAGAAATGTCAGCATTATTTCCTCATAATGGCTATTAAGTTGGCCCGTTTCATAGCTTTGTCCCCACAAAGGTTGCTATATTTCAAACTTTCTTGCTCAATCTCAAGATGTTTCAAGCTTTTCTGACCAAGCTCATCTATGTTTCTCAAATTTTGCAGCCTCAAGTAACCATGTCATCATCACAATTATTGACTTGTTATTATTTATTACTTATTGTTAGAAATAAATTTTATATTCACAATATCTTGGATTGATTTAGATATTAGATTGATTTTAACATTATGTTTTGATTTTGTTCTTGGCCTATGGGCTTACCTTCTTGTATGTTGTATCATACTCAGAAATACAAACATATTTTTCACGGTATCTTCTTTGCCTTTATTCTCTATGTTACAGTTTCTTGTTTTCTAATTGATATTATTAGAATATGTTAGAATCTGTAATTAAGGAAAGCTTATATTTGTATTTATGTCATAGTCTCTATAAATCAGACTCCGTTGTGTAGTTGAAACACACAAAATTCACATGCCTTTATCTCCTCTTTTCTCTCAACAGTATTAGAGCCATGGCATCAACCATGGAGAAATTCCTGCATGAGCACAAGTCTACCACCTCATTCTTGGACACACACACACAATAAAGTTGATAAGACCCACAATTGAGTAAATGTTTCTTGGATAAAGTTGATGGACTTTTATTGTGAGTGTTCCCAAAATGAAGTGGTAGACTTGTGCCACTCTGGCCTGCATACTTCCCAATGGCAGAAGTGTGATTGTTAAGCACGGATCTTGGTTTTCTTCCATCAAATATGGACCTTCTTACTTCCAGTTCTGATTTTTGGCATCCGCATCCTGTATCGTCTTAGATCTGGTTTGTCAGCTGTCTTTCTGGCATGGTTTGTGGTTCGTCAAATCTGCAGCTCGTCAAATTTGGTTTCGCTAGCACCTCTCTGTTCTTTGGTTCTCTAGTTTCTCACACATCCGGCATGTTTGCATCTTCCACAGTGAACTCACATTTCGACATTCTATTTCGGCGTATGTAAGATGGACATGTTGCTGCCATGGTTTGCGGAAGCCTCAGTGAAATCTGGTTTTGCACAATGTTCTTCAAGTATTGTTGTTGCCTTTCATGCCTCTGTGCAAACTCGTTGCCTTTCCTGCCTCCGTGCAAACTAGTTGCCTTTCTTGCCTCCATGTCTCTTGTATGTTGAATCACACTCATAAGTCATAAATGCAGACATATTTTCCAACACTTATTAATGATGATTGCTTCTTTAAAGCTATAACATCAAAGTGTGACTGATGAATATGATGAATATATCTCACCTGAGTAGCTTTTGAGTTTTGAACACCTATTATTCGTATTAGAAATTAGTAAGTTTTTTATGATGCCCCTTCTATCTTTGATGTAGCAGCCGTTTCGATATCCACTGTCGGGGATTAACAATTTTTGCAGTCATATGAATTCATGGGCTAAAACCTTAGGCTGAAGTGGGTAAGACTGATGAATTAAGCTATGATCAGTTTCGGGTAATTTGATCACAATTAGAATGAATTAGAATTTAGATTATAATTTCGTAATGCTTGACTTGGGAAATGAATTAAAACTTATAACATCTGTTTTTACATATATTGTTCATCTCTTTGTTAATCGAGTAGATCACTTTTGGCATGTAACACTGCTGAGTTGAATCCTCTATCGGTAACTGGTTATACCACCCTAATGGAAACAAACTCAGCCACTCTATATTACTTGTTGACATAATTGTCGTAACTGCTTTCTGAAGTGGTTAACAGGTATAGCGATTATTTTTTTTTTTGTAGTTTCTCTTTGGTGTTCTTCCCGTGGTCTCTAAAGAGATGTCTCTCTGTTAGACTCTGTTAGGCAAGAGATTGGCGTAATTAATTGCAGCACTCAATCTCCTAGGTTTTAATTGTTTGGTGTATGCCCATCAAAATAATTTATGGATCACAGAAATTTCTTAAGCTACACTTATGCAGATAGCATACATAAATAAAACATGTCTTTACCTGCATTACAACACCAGCAACAGCAACAGCACACTGAGCAGCTTCAGCCCATGACTGCATTTCTTGATGTGCATCACATAGATGAAGTAACCACATTATGTGAAGATCAGGGACGGGGGCAAATGCCATGGCCAGTTTATAGAAGCTTTCAGCAGCAGCATATCTATCCATACTCATCGTCGGGGCCTGGAAAACAGATATTACACTTAGTATAATAATTAAACATGTTGCAATCATAAGGAACCAAGCTACAAACATGTTGAAAACTTGCAATGGCATTTGCCCAAGTCATGATCAGGAATGATCACGATCAGGAACCATTAAACATGTTGCAATGGCAGGAACCAAGCCATGAACAGATAGCATCCAAAATGAGCTGGTTCATTCCATCTTCATATTGAGAGAATAAAGAGTAAACCTGTTTCAGTAATACAGTCCTGTTTGCTGGTATATAAGCAATACTCGCAAGTAGAAAAAAACAAATGGACTTCATAAGTTTCAAACAGCTTGTCACTTGGTCAGTGTACACTGCATTTCAATTAAATATACCTCAGATGAAACACACACTATCACAATCTTCTTACACTTCAAAATTTTTTGAGTTATTATCATCTATCACCTACCTATTCTTTTGTATCATCTTTATCATCTGCTTCAATTCCCAAAAATGTTTATGAGGCACTCGATCATCCAGGATGGCGACAAGCCATGATTGATGAAATGCATGCCTTAGAACAGAGTGGTATGTGGGATTTGGTTTAACTTCCTCCTTGCAAAACAACAGTTGGGTGTCAATGGGTGTACACTATTAAATTCACCCCAGATGGACAGATTGACAGACTCAAGGCTCATCTTGTGGCCAAAGGATATACACAAATTTATGGTCTTTAGTCTCTTGACTATGGGGATACTCCTCTTGTGGCCAAAATTACCTCAGTTCGCCTTTTTCTAGCAATGGCTGCTATCCAACATTGGCCATTGTATTAGCTGGACATTAAGAATGCATTTCTTCATGGAAAACTTGAAGAAGAGGTTTACATGGAGGAACCACCCGGCTTTATTGCTCAAAGGGAGTGTCGGTTGGTATGCAAGCTAAAATGTTCACTCTATGGACTAACAATCACCAAGAGCTTGATTTGAAAAGTTTAGCTCTATTATTCAAGGTTTTAGGATGAAGCAAAGTAAAGCAAATCATTGGGTCTTATATTATCATACTTCCCCTAGTAAATGTGTTTACTTAATTCTTTATGTGGACGATTTTGTGAACACCTGTAATGATCATGACAAAATCTGAGTTGACAGGAAACATATGTTCAACCATTTTCAAACCAATGATATGAATAAGTTAAGATACTTCCTTAGTATTGAGGTTTCTCAATCGCAAAATGGAATTTCTCTCTCACAAAGGATGTATGCATTTATGCTGGATTGTAGACCTACCAATAGTCCCATGGATCCAAATATGTTGTCATAATCAAGCTGATCTTCATATAGCGTCATAATTAGTGTTTCATAAAAGAACCAAGCATATTGAATTAGATTCCCATTTTGTTCGGGAGAAAGTCATTTCAAGAGTTTGTCACTAAATCTATTAGTTCTAATGAGCAGTTAGCAGTGTAAGAATGTCACTATCATAAAGGCCTAAAATGAAGAATAAATAACCAAAACATACCAGTAGCGCATGCTCCAAGCTAGCATCAAGGGCCAAAAGAAGACTGTCGGACAGATATTTCACCTCTGACCAGGACCACCTGTTCTGCGTCATTTTTTCTGGTATGGCCACAAGAGCACTTTCAGGTAATCCACACTCCTTCAACAGGGAAGCACTTTTATTTTCATCCATCATTTCATCCAAAGACTTTCGAAGTCGCCGAGCTTCACCACTCTCTTCTAGGCTTCCGTCAGATCTCATCTGAGTAACTTGCACATCAGACATTAGCTCTGATAATGTGATAATCAACATAACTCTCAACCTCGCTGTCTGCATAAAGTAATGAAATGAACTCTGCACAAAATGTAGAAACCAAAACAAGTTTTACATCAATGTGATTCGAAACCAAGCAAAGCATATATTAAATTGATGAAAACATACCCTCACAAGTATTTGGAGCCCAATAACTGCCCTTTTCCTGATGTTCTCATTTCGGAAAACTGCAAGCTGAAGAAGATGGAAACTGACTTGCTTCAAAAAACGATCATTTTCACGTGCCATCAGAGTTGCCCCGTGTAAATCAAACACACAATTAAATATAGGAAAGAATGCTTTCCAAAAAGTCATGGGCTGATTTCTAGATAAAAAGCTCATGAATAGGGAAGTGATGCAATCAAGTTTTCCATAGTCAGTAGCAATGCTATGAGATGCTGCCATCATGGAGAATTTCTCAGTCATTTCCAAAACTTGAAGGCTGACAGAAGCACTCAAATTTTCCTCCCAAAGTTCCTGAAATACACACAAAATTAGTGAAATGTGTAAGCTACCAAATGTAAACTAAAAATGTGTACGATAGGAACTGATATCAATGAGCAAAAGAAGATGAACAGCAAAAAATGTTGTGTGTAAGTGCATTTTATTTCTTAAAATATTGCCCAAGTAGGAATCAGTGAGATGGCTAACCAAGCTTTGAGGAATGCAGAAAATACAGAAATAACATAAAGGAAAAATTCAGAAATGTAAAGATAGCAATGGCACTTCGATAGCCCAAATCTCCCTCAAATCCTCAGAAATTGTATAATCCCTCACCAGATCTGATTTTCTCTCTCCACTCATGACACCTCGGCAAATTAGTTACTGACACCTCAGCAATCTATAAGCTTGGTGCATACGATTTATAAGCTTCAACTTAAGGGTGAGAGTTAGGAATCCATCATTAGAATCTATATTTTTTATGGCTGTATATAATTTACAGTAATGTGTATAACTGTTATTGCATATATTGTATTTCCTTAAATATATTAGAATCAGCCTAGCAATCCCTATAAATTAGCCTAGATAGAAACAGCATAGAGATCCCTGAAAATTAGCCTAGATTTCAGCCAATGACCTTTGTAATTTTATCTATAAATTGAATGCATAGTCAAGCAATGCAATCACCTTGCCATCGCAAATTTAACTTTGTTATGGTATCAGAGCTTGCATTTTTTTTTGTTTTGCTCTGAAATTGGGTATCATTTTTTTTTTTCCTCTGAAATTCCAACATAGGAATTTCTTCTTGGTCTTGGTCTTGGTCTTGGGCCTTGTTTGATCATCTTGGTTTGCCTCTAGTTCTCTTGGGTTCCTTCTGGTTCTCTTTCTTCAAGCATTTGAGGCCGCGTCAGATTTTTTTTCTCCCCTACCTTTTTCTGGTTTGATTCTCATATTTTTCTATCACCTTGTTATGGCTGGTACCAATTCAGTTCTATGTCAAATTCACTGGGAAGAATTGAACACTGGGAATTTCAATTCAAGTTGTTTGTCACGGGAAAGGAATTATGGGGTCATATAGATGGCACCGTACCAGCTCCTAAGGAGGCTACACAACTGGCTCAATGGAACGTCAAGAATGCTAAAGTGATGTCTTGGATCACTAGATCTTGCGATCAACAAATCCTTCTTCATCTTCGGCCGCACAGAACTGCGAAATCTGTAGGAGTATTTGAAGGTGGTGTACAACCAAACAAATTCAGCTAGAAGATTCAGTTAGAGTGTGAGATTGCTAATTAAACTCGGGGCAACTTGGCCATTCAAGAGTATTATTCTGGCTTTTAGGATCTTTGGGCAGAATTTTCTGATATTGTTTGTGCTTCGGTTTCCAAAGAATATAATGCTGCAGTGTTGGTGGTACATGAGACTAGCAAGCGCAATCAATTTCTGATGAAGCTACATTCAGAATTTGATAACATCCATTCCAATCACACGAGTCATGATTTTCCTCGTACCTTGGATACATGTTTTGCTGAGTTGCTTAGCGAAGAGCAAAGCCTTTTCAGTCAAACCACTCTCACACAAGACACAATGACTGCCCCACAAGTGGCTTTTGCGGTGCAAGGAAGAGGCCAAGGTAGGGACCTAAGTACGATTAAATGTTTTAGCTGTCAGAACTACGGACATATTGCTGCAAATTAACCCAGGAAATTCTGCAATTACTGCAAAAAGCCACGATATCTCGTCATAGTGTTCAAATTAGGCCTAAAAATCGTCAGCCCGCACCCATCAAGCCAATATGGCAACCTCCTCTGGTGGCCAGTTTACAAATGTGCCTTCAACTGCACCAGCACATACTCAACCTGCTGTTCTTACTCATGGAGGATGGTGGTGTTTTGGTAATGAGTCACGATTGTGGGGTGTGGCAGCTTTGCAGTACTTGGATGATGGCTTGATGGTTCAACAAGTGGGTAGATGATCGCAATTCGCGAGTCACAGGCGGGTTTGAAGTGGTGGCCTGGTTGGCGGCTATTCTAGTTTGAATTGGCGGTGTTGGTGGTCGGTGGTGGAGATTGAAGGTTGTTGAGGTGATGACGAGTGGTGAAGGTGGCAATGATTTTGTGGTGTTTCGCAGGTGAAGCTTTGCTTTTGGTGCATGGCTCACGATGATGATGAAGGTGGTCACAAGGTATTGGAGGGGTCCTGAGGGAAGATGCAGAGTAGGTGGTTATGGCGGCGAAGGCAGCGGAGGAGGGATAGCTCATAGGAGACGCAATTGTTTGCACATGAACAGAGTTTAGAAACAGTGGAAAAAAGCACAGTGGTAGAGTGGACTTGGTAGACACGTAGTTGTTCTGTGAAATGGACTTTTAGAACCATTGGAATAAAGCACAGTGGAGGAGTCACCAAAAGAATTGGTTGCTAGGCAGTGAGTAGCTACCCAGAGATGGAACAATTAGTGTAAGCACAGTGGTAAGCATCAGAATGAAGCACCGAAACCACCAGACCCCCCCCCCCCCAACATGTTGAACACAGTAGTGGTAACCAGACTGAGGGACCAATGGCAGACAAATGGAGGCAAAGGGTCCAAGAAACCAAAAGACATACCTGACATGCCAATGTGGCTGGATGAAGAATCTAAGGGGAGATCAAGACAGATCAAGTCCAGGCGAGTCACGTGCAGCAGCAAAGGCTGCGTGTCGATGAGCAGCAAAAGCGAAGAAACACGCTAGTGAGCTCATGATGGACCAAAACACGATGTGACTTCCAGTGATAGGCCGCACAGAGGACGACGAACCTGCTGCTGGTGGCGGTGATTGAAAATGACACCGGAAAAGGGCAGCTGACAGCAAACAAAGGCACTAATGGTGGAGAACAGAGGTTCTAACCGCAGCGGCAATGCTGGTGGTGTAGCGAACAAGGGTAGGGAAAGCTAGAAACTGGAGTTTTCAGAGTAGTTGAAACAGAACAAGACTGTATGGAGACAATCTGGAGTGAGACATGGCTGATACAGAGGTCATGGTGGATGTAATGGCTCTAATACCATGTTACAAAAGGCAAAGAAATAATCACAGAAGTATGAAAATTATATTATTGAATTGTTGTGTATCTCAGTAGAAAGAGATGTGCCTATTTATACGCTAGAAAGAGAACCAATGCATAATGGTAACGATCGCTATCAATCAACCTAGAATAAACTGAATTAATTTAGATCAATCAAAGATATATATTAATATATTTATTTTATTCTTAACAATAAACAATTTATATTCTAAATTAAGAAGCAAAATAGTACCAGTTTCTGCCTCAAAAGTGGGTGCAAAGATTCTCGAAGTGCTTGAGCAGAAGCTCCAATCCTAGAAGACTGTGCTTGAGCTAGAGCTTCTCTTAAAGAAT
Source organism: Nissolia schottii (assembly GCA_003254905.1). Taxonomy (NCBI): domain Eukaryota; kingdom Viridiplantae; phylum Streptophyta; class Magnoliopsida; order Fabales; family Fabaceae; genus Nissolia; species Nissolia schottii. The sequence continues at coordinate 50,725 of QANU01048826.1, read as the reverse complement.
ATGGCTGGCTAGGGGAGCTTAACTGGGAATTTACTCTTTGCCATAAATACCCATTATCAGGTGTTCCCTGAGGCTGCCAAACAAAAATTCAAAGTATGAGATGCACAAAATACAATTTTTTTTATAAAAATAATGCACAAAATAAAATGACCTACATCAAGTGCTCAAGCCAAAGACAAGGCATCAATTCACACAATAACAATATAATAAACAACAAAATAATGTACTCGAATATTATACTAGTAGTAGCTAAGTAACAGTTTGCTCACCCTGACATCCTGCCTAGAGGCCTCGGACAAATAGTTGTTAACTGCAGGAGAAAGTCTATCAGAGTACTTGGGGGAAGCTGGTGCCTCCCCTACAGGGTTGCGAGAACTGGAGCCAAGCAGCATTCCATCAGCAGGTCTTTTGTGCTGTAAAAGAAGGGAGTTAAGAAAACAATTATGACAATTTACAAATACATGTTCACAAAAAAGAATACGTATGAACTGATCAGTTTTGATAGGAACCTAGTCCTGCAACATTAGAAATTGAAGGAACTGATATATGGAAATGCAGGTCTAATCCAGCAAGATTAGCTCCTGATACAGGAAACAGAGAAAAGAAAATAGCCAAGAACACTATAGAAGCTCAGTCTCTCCTAACACATCCCAATATTTGCCTAACTTTCTTTCCCATCTTCTCTTTATATCCTACCTGTGGCACCACACATTCCCATTCTATTACCTCAACATACAGCACTCACCCCATCCTCTTCATCAATTACAACTNCCCCCCCCCCCCCCCCCCCCCACTTTTTTCTCTCCAAAAAAAACTTCCCTGTCCTCAAGGTGATGGTTGGTTGGAACAACGGATTCGTCTTGGATTACCAATCTTGAAACATGAGGAACGTATACCTCCAGTGTTATGTCTATCTGGGTCCCATGGATCAGATGCAAGTCCCATTCCCATAATATCTTCATGTGCCATAAATGGAGAGGTAGTTAAACCTTCATGAGCTTTCTGAACTTAACCATGATCTTCATCTAGGAGGAGTTTTCCGGCAACAGCCAGAGATGTGTTGACCTGAACCTTCACGAATTGTGCATTTTTCAGGTCCATTCCTTTCACTTTTCTGAGCTGTGTGTGATCCAGAACCTACACAGCAGATGCATACTTCTTAAATTGCTCTTGTAGACTTTCCTTGTGTCTTTTCCCCTTCTTCACATTCATGACAAGACATGGAGGACCCTCCATGCTTGAGATTGAATGTGTATAATATGACCTACTGTCAAACCTTCCTCTTTGCATACTCAAAATATAAAATAAACAAAAATAAAAATATAAACCCTTCCTCTTTGAATCACACCAAAACAATGCTGCTCTCCTCCCACAGTACAGCGTAGAATTCCACATTTTCTGCTAAGAAAAGGTGGGTTCCTGTGTCCATTGAAATTTCTAATGTATGGGCACCTGTGAGAATCACCTGTGGTTTCTTTAATGATGTTGAATCATTGAGTAAAGCAACATTCATCCTATAGTTCACCTCATTCAAAGTTTCTAACAAGCTACGCTAAGCAGGTTCTCACAATGCTGGATTGCAAGGAATTCAGCGGAAACCATGAAAGCAGCCTGAAATTCAGAGCTAATATTTTTCATACATGGAAAGAAAAAAAAAAAAACCACAGGCGAAGCTACAACAACTTTCCCGCACCCAACTACATCCTGCGAAATTCTGTTAGTGGGAACTGGTCTTTCTATATCACATAATTTCAGAAACAGCATGTAATTGACTAGAAGAGTATATGGGAGGGCCTTCAAAAATTTCTTGGAGAGATTGGACCATTGCTCCCAACACCACCCCAAATTTTCAGTCCATTTATACTTATCTAGCAACCCATCCTCTCTCCTACACCAGGTCTGGCCCCGTTGGTCGGAAGTCTCGCCTAGCCTCAAAAAATTCCATTTTAGCGCAGCTTTATTTCTCCACCTTCACGCTGAACCAAGTCATGCCCCACTAGTCCTGTGCCAAATACTAGTTCACCATCGAAGGGGGATTGCCAATCGCCACAACCAGAGGTAGCTCACTGGCTGCCGCCCCCTCAGCTTGCTTCACTAGTGTGGCTCTCAGCAGCGCCCCCCAAAACAATTGGGGGTGCTTTGACAACAGCCACTCGTGGGTATGTGTTTCGAGGCGGTCTTGGTGGACGATGAGAAGTCAGTGTCATATATGCCTTCCTGGATGAATTTGGGTCTAGCGGAGTTAGGATTAGTCCCAACAGCCCACCCCCAAACCCTACAATTCCTCGACCAAGAATGGTTGAGTCAGTCACAGCACTCAACCCCATCCTTGCTTCAGCCTTAGGTGTTTTCTGAGCTCATTTTCCACAGACATCTACTTGAGCTTCTCAGTTAAAGTTTTAAATCCAAAACTCCAATCTTACCCATATGCGCCATTATTAAATGTTGTAATGCCATGGCCACCCAATAACCCTTCTCCATTAATTGGAACCATTTTTCCATTTGAGAACCTATACCTAAAATTAGTCACAAATGTAATCTCATTGGTTTGGACTGCATGACCTAGCGGGTCAATTCACCAACCCGCTACCACAAATGCATTACCCACTGCCTTGCTATCATTCTCTTCTCTACTATCACAACCATGGCCACGCCCCCATGTGTCTGCACTCCTTTTTGCTTCTCTGTCAGCAATAGCATGCCAATCACCATCTCCACTTGCAATTCCCATGAAATTGTCATTGCAGCCACTGAATTCGTCATTTCCAACAGAAGGAGCTTCACCAGCAATATCAAACTGAGTAGACCTCCTTCCTCAGCGATGCTTCCTATCATATCAATTGGGTGGTTGTTATCCCAGTTGGGGTCCTCATCAACAGAGCTACACCAACATTGACACACACGAGTTAATGATGGTAGCCCGCTCCTACCGCAGCCAACGTTCTTCGCCATCTTTCTATCCTCGACATCCCTCTTATAACAGTGTCTATCGATGCTATTTGTGAAGCCATCATGCACTGCCGGTAGTTCCTTTTCTCCCCATGTGGCTTATCTTCCTTCTCCACCTTTTTCCCAGGTTTCCTTTTTGTTGCTCCATGTTCCCGGCGAATCTGCAGTCGATTAACCTTGGTTTTGGCTCCACTTCTTCCTATCGACCCTTCCTGGTTACGAATAAGTGCATGTGTCCTATCCATTCCACTCTAGCCTCCTCTAATTCAACTCAACAATGGGTCATTTCTTGTTTTTCTTTTTGATTTTGGCTTCACCATCTCTGACCTGCTCCTAACTTGTTTCTCATCCCTTACCCATACCTATTGATTGAAATCATATTTCTGGTTGAAATTCTTTGACCATAGCCCTCATCAAGGTCCATGAAGTCACCTTTGTGTTACACTGCTTCCACCAGTGGTTCTAGCAAAAGGCTCCTCTTCTTAGAGCATTCACCATTTCCATTAGCTTCTCATGCTTTGGTACCATTCTGCTTCAAAGTGTTGCACCGCCTCGATGTCCATCCATCGGCAAGACCATATACTCCAAACTCGGGTATCTCCCTCTTTTGATAACTCCAATTTTCCCCTTTCTATGTTGTATTCCCACTCCGATCTAATATGCATAGGGCTCCAAGATCGAGAGCTCTAACAACAGTTGATAGGAACCTAGTCATGAATCAATAGAAAGTGAAGAAGAAACTAGTAGAACAATGGAAATGCAGGTCTAATCCAGCAACTTTAGATGCTGAACAGGTAATAGACAAGAAAATAGCAGTGAGCCTATAGCATTTTCGTCTCTCGTAAACCCTAAGCCCCTTATAACCCCACACATTCTCGTCTATTACCTCACCATACAGCATACACACATCACTCGTGCAACCCCTTGAAGCAATTACAACTGGGCCCATTATGTTAGGCCCACTCCCCCCCCCATCCTAACAGGTTTTCATTTTCATTCCCGCTTTTTTTAAGTTTCAATTACAAAATTGGCACCTTGTTTTCAGTGTGTTTCTAGTTTACCGAACGACTTCCTAAAATCCCGAAAACATTAAACAGAATGAAAAACAGTGTGGCTGTTTCGGAATTAAAACCAAAAATAGGAAATGAGACCCTTACTTTCCCAAATTAATAGCCTAAATGCAAAGTATATCAATGTTCATAAACAAAGGTATATCGATTGCGTCAAAGTTGAATGAGAAATTAATGCATAAAGTGTAACCTCAAATAGAAGTAAGCATTCCTCCATGAGCTTGAAAAACAATCTTGTCCGGGCAATGCTTTGCTGCCACGCCTTTACAAGCGATACATCATCAAGGTTTCGAACTATTTGCAAAATCACAATTGAAACTTCACGCTTCTCGACAGAATTCAGGTTGTAGAAAACCGGCATTTCATCCAATAACTGAACAAACGAAAAAAAGAACATATTGGGAAAACTGAAAGTCAAGGGATAAAATTAAAAGAAAAACGAATAACATTATTTTATTCTCAAAGAAGTAAGCAGATAAGCTAACATTTGCCCCTTTTCTGAAAAATTAATTATTAATGACAAAGGAAAGAGAACAAAGAGGGAAGACAAGGAATCATCATAACAATTGGAAAGCAAAAGAAAGTAATCATGGTCCTAACAGATTGAGCAACGTAACAAGGAATACAAATCTCTTTGCATATCTAACAAAGAAACACCTTATATAAGACCATTAGAAAGACACCACATAGAAGACAGATAACCCAATCCAAGTGTTGTCTCAAGATGAGGACGTTCCCTTGAATATAGAAAAATTCCTTTCCATCCAACTGCACCAAATAATAGAAACACTGAATCCTTCCACAAAACCTTAGGGTCTGTTTGGTTTGTGTTTTCCATTCCTGTTTCCATTTTTTGTTTCCAATTTTCAAGATTTTTTGAAGGAATAAGTCAAAATAGAAAATGAAAACAAGAAAGAGAATTTTATTATTTTCACTACTTCCTTCACAACATCTTATAAAAAAATAAAAAAGGGGAAAACACAAATGAAACCGGCCTTTAGCTTGTTTATGAAAACAAAAACCCCTTACAATAGAGGTTATTTCTAGAGAAAGTTATGTTGCATTACAATAGGCTATTTGTACTTACAAGATTGTTTCAATAAAAAAGAAAAAGTGCTTTTATATAGTCGAGTTACAAAAAATGATGTTCTAAAGGACTAAGAATATTTTTGGAAGATAATTTTGTTAAAAACTATTCTGATTCTGCTTTTTTATACTGCTGAGTATTGCAAGTACTTTTTTAAAAAATTTGTATCCTAACACACTAAAAAATTCAAAAAGGTACCTTTATAAATAATTAATAAATAAAACGGTTTTTTTCCCTTAAAATAAGTCAATCCAAAGGCACACATTAAAGCAGATCTAGTTCTCTACAAAAACTCGCAAAACTTATTCAAAAGATAATTCACAGCATAGCAAATGCAAAACAACCTTGTTCCAATTATACCAGTGTATTCAATTAGGTCCTCATCTTGAAACATCAACCATTTTCGTCTATTGTTAGTCCCTCAACTTCAGCCACTAAAGGAAGAAGCTGGTGTGGCTGTTAACAACACTGACAAGGCTGTTTGGATCCACAAGTTGTCCTTTTGAGCACATAGCAACCCTACCATAGCAAGCCAAACGACGTCGTTTTGGAACAAGCCAAATGACATCAATTTGGCACAACCACCAATCAGTCACCATTCTGCCATCATCACCATCGCAAATCACATTGCAAAGCCCACACGGCCTAGGCATCACCGCCATCACCATTATATTTTTTGGATAAAAGAAGAATCTCATTAAGAAGTGAAGAGAAGAGAAAACATACGGCAAGAGGATAAGAGATCCTCTAAAAAGGGGACAAAAAAAATGAAAATCTACAAAAGCTATCTATGAAGTAAAGCTTTCCAATCTCTCAAAATCTAAAGAGGTTGGGAGTTTTACACCAAATAGATGATCAATACCTAATCTTCTCCCACAAAACATGAATGTCTGAGAAATTGTCATTCAAAACGCGAGAGGTGCATTCTATCCAAAGGCAACAAATAGTGGCAAAAACTGTACATTGCCACAAGTAGTTCGCTTCTTTCCTCCTCCCAAATCCAGCAAATCTAGTCAGTTAAAAAAGTGTCTAGGGTTGTAGGGCACGCCCAATATTCCCCAAAAATCCCAAAAAGATCATTTAATCATCATCATCTCGGCACCTTCATCATAATCATCCATCACAAAATCACCAAGTTAAACCCGAGGCCTCTTTTGTCCTCCCATCACCAAGTTGTTGTTGTATTTTAGGTGGGTTTCCTAGACCCGAGGTAACAACGTCAATCGCCTTCAAGTTTAAGGCTTAAGATTGCTTGTTTAAATTTCTACAATTTATTTATTTTTGACATGTATATTCGATGTGTTGAACTCTGAGATTGTGGTTGGTTAGGTTTAGGTGTGTTTGGGGAAATTTGGCATAATAAAATATAAGTCAAAGTCTTGTAATGAGAGTTCAGAAATTTTCAAATTTTGGGGACTTACATTTCGGTTAGAACTTACATTTTGGTTAGGACTTACATTTTTGTGGGAGGAAAATCTTATCTTGAAAAACTAACCCCGTTTTTGAAATCTACGCGAAGATTTGAGTGAAGGTGTTAAGTTTTGAAAATTTTCGAATCTCATGTGAGGTTTTCAAATAGATTGAGTTCAAACGGTATTTTGGGGCTAAAACTAACCCTGCTCGCTTTTGATTCCAGGGAACCATGACAAGCAGACAGGACATCCCCAGGGAGCATGCGTGGCAGCAAGTACATATTTTGGCAATACCAGGGTTGGGAAGCGTCATTTCCGAGGTCTGGAGTTTCCGCAAGGCGTACTGTTGCCGTAGCAAGTAGATAGNTATTTTGTGTCATCCTTGTCTTCTTCTTTTGTGGAGACATTTTGGTTGCAAGTTGATTGTTTTGATGACCTCTAAGCTTGCGTCCAAGCTTGATTTTTGGGTATCAATTTATTTATATATATATATATATATATATAAATATATATATATATGTGTGTAATATGAACTTTGGGACAACTTGATGTGTATAATTTATGATAATCAATGCATGTTTGTGCAAGATTATGAGGTGTTCTCTTAGAGTATGCCTTGATGTATGAGTTGCTTAGTTAATACGATTTATCGCGTACGAGTACGGCTCACGTTTTCATGTCCAAGAATTTCAAAGTGAGAAAAGTTTTAAATTGATCCATATTTTCACAACTAAATATATTTTCAAAAGTCAGTCCAAAATTAACCAAGCCTAGGGTGTTACACTAGCAGCTAAACAATGCAAAAAAAGATTAGCAATTGATTCTAATTTTGCATCTCATAACACGTGTAGGGCGAAATTTCCTTAACAGGTCGTCGAACCTGCAACCTTAGTATTAATTCTATTAAGCACATATTTCAAGATAAAGGATGTGAACTTACAACGAGCTTCAGACTTCCAAATAGGTGTCTCAAGGAAAAAACAACGTGAAAGCAAAAAGTGAGTTAGAAATTAAAACAAAGACTTGTAGATGAACAACTCAGCAGAATCTAAAGAATCTAGAGACCATCACCTTTTATTTGAGGTGGAAGACATGTTAATAGACTCAAGAAGACCAAAAATGACAACTAACTCTAAAGCTTCTCTATCATTCAAATTTCTAAAAAAAGTGAAGATCCCAAGAAATAAGAGTCTCAAACACTATAAAAGTTCTAGATAGGGGCATTGCGTAAAGAAGAAAGAAGATATAGGCGAGGGAAAGAAAACCTAAAAGAGATGTCCCCTACCCAATTATCCTCCCAAAAGTTAAAGCGCGAATCATTCCCCAGCTACAAGGAAAGTAAAGGCTGGAAAGTAGAATAATCCTGGGATATAAATTTCTAGACACAATAATGAGAAGCAAGTGATGCAGATTTAGCATCCCAACCATTCTTGTCCAAGTCATACTTACTCCTGATTACCTGATGGCATAGCCAGTGCGGCTCTAAAGGAAGGCAGCATAGCCATTGAGTTGCCAAGGCCATAATTTTAGACACCAAATTTCCAAGTCCCAAACCTCCCTTTGTTTTTGGACAACAACACACCTCCCAACTGACCAAATGATCGTGTTTCAAATCCAAAGCACCCAAGAAAAGGAAGTTCCTCATGATCTTTACAATGGCTACACCCACAGGTAAGCAGAACAAGGATAAAAAGTAAAGGGGTATACAAGAGAGGCAAGACAAGATTGAATCGTGATCTGACCCCTTAAAGAAAAGTAAGCCCCTTTCCAATTCCCTAGGCGCTTGGAAATCTTTTCTACCACAAGATCCCAAAAGGAAGCAGATCACCTAAAGGAACACCCAAGTAAACAAAAAGCCACTCCAAAATCCAACAATCTACTAAAGAAACCAGGGCAAAAAGGGTTCAATGGTCAACATTAATACTAGCAATACTGCTTTTGGAGAGATTGATTTTCAACCCCAACGTTATCTTAATAATCTGAAGAAGCAAGAAAATGTTCACCAAATTCTCTTTGTCATTCTCTAGGAACAAAATGGTGTCATCAGCAAACTCTAAATAGGATACCACGATCCCTTCAAAAATTGTCCCATTATCTGTTTCCCTAAAAAGCAAACAACTAAGGAAATCCACCACCAATGTGAACAAGAAAGGGGTTAAAGGATCTCCTTGCCTTAAACCTCTCTAACCTTGAAACCAAGATTTTAGTTCACCGTTAACAATTACTGAGAAAGTGCTCAAGTTAGATAGCCTGAAATCCAGTTCCTCCACCTTAGGCCAAACCTTTTCCTCTAAAGCACCTTGTCCAAAAAACACCAACTAACTCTGTCATAGGCTTTCTCGAAATCCAACATGAACACAAGACCTTTCTTTGGCCTAACACGAGACCTTTTTTTGACCTTTTGTTCATATCATCCCCCACTTCATTGGCTATCAAGGCAACATATAGGATTTCCCTACCTGCAATGAAATCGCTCTGATTCTCCGAAATGGTGTCTCCTAAAACCCCATCCAAACGGAGAGAAAGAACCTTGGTGATGATCTTACACAAACTAGTAACAAGAGTGATTGGACTAAAATCTTTTAACTCTAACGAACCAATATCTTTCTTCGGGATCAAGGAGATGAAAGTAGAATTAAGATTAACACCAATCCTTCCATTCCTATGGAACTCATCAAACACTTTCAAAAGATCAACTTTAATGCATCCAACAATCCTGAAAAAAACCAAGAGTGAAACCATGGAGCCTTATCTTTATCAACAAACCAAACAACATTTTTTCTTTCCTTTTCTATAAAAGGCCTTTCAAAAAAAGCAGCCTTGTCTTGACTAATAGCAAACCAATGTAGACCTTCAATGAAAGGTCTAGATTCGGGATGTCAAAAAACCCCAATAGGCGAGGACCCGACAAGTAATCCCCGAATAAATCCCCCCGTGACAGATTCAGGGACGAGGATCATACTACACACCCCACGAGGCACCCCCAATATATGTGAAAAGTCTATAATGCCCTTACTTAGTATTTGAAAAGTCTATATATACCAATACATTTCATGACTTTTCACACTTAATTAAAAATAAAATAAAAGATAAAAAGTAAAACAAAACAAACCTAATCTAAAGAAAAAATCTATGACCTCACCTTCACTCTTACTCACCCTCAGCCTCACCTTCACTCTCACTCACCCTCACAGCCTCACCTTTACTCTCACCCACCCTCACGGCCTCACTCCCTCAAATCTATGACTATCAAGACGGCCTCAATGCCTCAGACCTATGACTATCGCGGCCTCTCTCTCTTGTGTGGCCACACCTTCACTCACCCTCAGACCTATCGCCATCGTGTCTCTCTCTTGCTCTTAATCGCCTGTCTCTGTCTCTCCCAATATGTGGCATCGCTAGTCTCTCTCTCTCTTGTCGGTTCTCTCTCTCTCTGTCACTCTCTTGGCACCGTGCCTCCGTGTCGTCATGCCACCAACTCTCTACATCGTCGTCGCCGCAAGCCGCCACCAACTTTGCACATCACCACTAGTCCACCACATCATTAGGTATTTTCTCCCGCGGGGGCGATGAGGAACTGTGATGGGGGAAATTTTTCCCCTTCGACAGGGGCGAGTGTAACACCCCACTAGAGGGCCCCGTGTTTGAGGTCCAGAGTTTTTTGTAGGGCATACCATTGTCATTGCAAGTGGATAGAGTAGTATTATTAGTCCTTTCGTCTATGTATCTTTTGCTGCGTGAGCTGGTAGGGGGTAGCTACACCACAAGTCTCATGCATGACTTTAAATGATGTAAATATATATATGCCCTATGTAAAATCCTGGGATCACTTGATGTATATACTCTTATACTAATGATTATTAAACGTTTACGAGTACGGCTCACGTTTTTATTTCAGAGCGAGAAAACTTTTAAATTGGTCCATATTTTTACAACTAAGTATATTTTCAAAACTAAGTCTAATAGTAACCCAGCCAGAAGGTAACAAGCTAACGAGCGTTACTAACGCCTTAAGCGTAAGTAGCTAGCTAGGGCGTTAATGGGGAGGTTTTGGGGGAATGAGGACGAGGGCAGGAAGGGTGCTCCCTGCCCCCACCCCGCTTGGGTGACATCCCTAGTCTAGACTGGTTTTCCTCCAAGTATAGATGTTTAAAGAAAATTGTAATCTTTATGGTAATAAGACCACTTTCTATAACAATCTGACCTTCCCCAACTTCCAATTCCTTAATCAAACTTTTTCTCTTTCTCCTGAAAGACACTATATGGAAAAGCCTAGAATTCGGATCTCCTTCATTAGCCCATTGGATCTCGGTCTTTTTCTTCTAACTAATCTTTTCTCTCAACATAATCTCCACAAAATCATTTAGCATAGAAACCATTTTCTCTCTAATTTCATTAAAAATAAGACCACCCATTTCCATTCTATCCAGGGATTGTATTTCCTTAAGAATCTCATTTTTCTTGGCTCTAATGTCCAAACACTTCCCAGTTCCAAACTTTCAAACTATCTTTAAGGCCCTTTAACTTTTTCATGAATTTAAACCCTTCACAACCTTGAACTTTTGAATTGTCCCAAATATTTCTCACCAAAGGGACAAAAGAAATTTGAGATAACCGCATGTTCTCTAACCGAAAAGGTGTTGGACCCCATTTGAACTTGGCAAACTCCAAAATAACTGGAAAGTGATCAAAAACCGGTCCAAAGTAAACTCTTGAACAAAATCGGACAAGTTGGACTACTTCCTAATGTTATCAAAGCCAGAACCTAGATATCACTTGTGTTAGTAGAATTAAGACCAACATCACAATTGTTAGCTAAGGCAAAAGAAGATGAAGGAACTCCTCCGTATTGTGTGTCTTATGCAAACAAATTTGCAATACCCAATAAGCAATCCTAGGGATTAGGTTCATCTGCCCTGTTCTCAAGCTCTTGTCCTTGAAGTGACTCAATCAACAAACCTTCATCTTCTTGAAAGAAGGTATTCTCTACATCCCCATCCCAAAGATCAAAAAGAGTATGCATCTAACTCTTAGCTAACACTGCTATCAAGAGAATCGGCTCGATCCAAGTATGTGTCTCTTCTTAGGTACCCAAACTGGCTTGATGTTCTCCTAGGCAAGATATTAGTTGTCTGATAGGTAACGAGCATGCAGACTTGTGGGAGCCATAGGCCCCAATCTTGAGAAAATGTTTCGATTAGGAACCTTCAACCTAAAGACAACATTGGATGTAGACGCTTCTTGATCATGGAAAGGAACCTTCTTGATAGTACCACTTGATTTCTTCGCACCCTTGACCCAAGTCATCTTCCTCTTCTTCCCAACTGAAACAATAACACGGATTATCCAGTTTGAAGCATTATGTTTAACAGTCTAGTCTTCTTGACAACCAATGCAACCACCTCCACTCTGAGAACCATGGCAAATGACTTTTCCTCGAACACTAACTGTGAGGAAGGAAAACAACGATGAATGGGTTGCCTTGCCGCTTGCTTCATGGGAGGGGGCACCAACAAATCACATAACGCCATCCCCAAAAGAATCCATTCGGCTCCGAAATGGCCCTCAGGAACTATTACTATACTCTTCCTACCAAACCCGAAGATGTGATCATGAAAAACCTTCCTCTGTTGTTGCGACCCAAAACACGGAGAACACTTTTCCATCACCTTCGTAGTGCCTTTTAAAAGGAGGCAGTGGGCAGCGTTTTATCTCTAAGGGCAAACAGCAACGAAAAGGCAGAGTTTCTGCCCAAAATCAAAGATTTCATAAAGCTTCTCTCTCTTTCATTAATATGTTGCACAAAGAGCCTTCCTTCAACCTCCAATACAAGCTCAAAGCTTTTGGCTTCAACTCAAAAAAATTTTAGCTTCCCATTATCCTCTAGAACACCAAGGGATGGGTTGTATATAAGAAGGGAGAAGAAAAGGCCAAGCCTATGTAAAAACGGATGCAAAACGGAAAAAACGGGAGAGAGAGATCTAGGTGTGTTGTGAAACAATTCGGAAAGCGCGATACCGGCTTGGGAAATGTCGGTGGGTGACTAGAGAAGACAGGTCAGGAAGCAGGATGTCGAACACATGTCACACGAGCTCCGGCGTGGCCAGAAGCATGAACAGAAGACATTGTGCATGAGGAAGCGTCGGCGGACTTCTAGCAACATGGCTGGCCAGACGGTCGACAAGCTCACCGGCTGGTGGGGTGGCTCCAGCGGCATCTATGGGAGTCAAACGTTAAGCTTCGTGCAAGAGATAAAAGATGTAATTTAAAATTCAAAAAGAGGAGAGATTTTAGCATGTATTATTTGTCTTTCACTGCTATCCCCATTATCATAACTAATTCTCACCACCAAGCCATACCCTTTTATTCTAGAGCGTCGCCAATAACCCAGCTGCACCACCATCATCACTCTACCACCACCACCACCTCCATAACATACAATAAATTAAACATTAACACCATAACGGGAATTTACTAATCAATTAATGATAAACTTGTGAAACAATATTACTATATAGAGTGATAGACTCAGAAAAGACAAAAATCCACATAAAAGGTTTCAAACTTTCAATTACGACAAAAGGTTGTAAGCATATTTAACTTTAAAACTAATAATTTATACACCTGTCCAATAAGCGGAAAGTATAGCTGAGCAATATACAACTTATCTTCAGGCTTCTGGTATCTGACATCAAATTCATGCTTGCACAAGAGCACTACCAAGATTCTTGCTGCCTACAGTTTCATGCACACACATTGATAATATTAATGAAAACAAGATAAAGTAATACCAATTAAGAAGAAAGGTAAACCCAAAACATGCATACAAAGTAGAGAAACTAATTATTACTCTACCCAAACTAAACTCACCTTTGCCCGGAGAGATAAATCTTCGTGATCCCAAGTAAGAAAGACTTCTTGTATTAATACAGACGAAAGGTAGTTCCTATTACACACAAAAAAAAATTATCGAATTTCCACTTTCTTGCATTCACCAGTACATTAGAAATATAACTGAGGTATTATTCCATAAGTTCATGTAAACTATAACCACCCTTTTAATACAATAAAGTATAGCACAATTACATATCAATTGAAAGAAAAGGACATCCAATCAGACAGGTCACCCAAGACAGTTATCATCAATCAAAAAGATTGATAGTTCAAAAACAATGCTAAAACCTCACTACATAAATTATGACACTTCATCAGCAACATGGCTATCAAATGAAATACCTATCTGAAGGGTCTCTCCCCGGCATCTCCACAAAAAGATCATGATCACATATGATTTGCAAAAGGGTAAGTTTGCATTCGTGAAGAACCGGTTGACATACCCCGGAGAACTTATCAAGATATAATGATACCTGCAATAGACAATAAACTTTGCATGACAACCAGAGCAAGGAATAAGTCGGGAAACAATACTAAAACAATAAAGAGTATCATATATGCTTTCCAAACAAGCTATAGCAAGCACGACCAAAATAGAAGGAATGTTTCAACACCAACATTAGAATGTAGATGTGCATAGGTAGGTTACCAGTGAGACATTAGAATGCTGAAGTATGCACAAGAATTTGTCTTTTAACAAATCATACATCATCACAGCCTATTTAGCAAAAGACTGAAAATTTTCTCTGTATTTTTTACATGCCTAATACTTTGTAGCTACCCAGGGGAGACAAACTTTTGCAAAGGGCAAATGTAAATTATAATTTCATATAGTTTATCTCAAAACATCTCACATTTATCATGCAATGCACAGTAACAAAAAAATAAACAAATGACAGCAAATAAAGGTCAGAAGCATTATATAGTCAACAAAATGTCCGGTTAGAATCAGAAAAATCCCATTTTATAGTCAATATACAAAATGAGAACAACAATCAAGTGTTTCCTCATATGTGAAGTCGACTACATGGATCGAAGATCATCATATAAAACATTCCAATCAACAGCAAAAACAACATACCAACTCAAAAACTTGCCGAGGCTCAATAATGGATAGAAGATCATAACAGAAGAAGGCCAAACTACTGTTCAATCTCTTTGCCAAGCTTAAACCCTTCTTGCAGCGTTCGTGCACCTCAGTAAGAAGGCAATCATACAACTGCATTATACATCTGAAAACACCATCCTTCAACTGCATTGGTGGTATATCTTCACCTTTTGAACAAAAATGAGAGAAAGATTGAGACCAAAATCAACCGATAATCCAAGACAACTCAAATTTTTGTCACTAATTTAAACACACAAAAAGTAATTTAAAAGAAGAAAGAACATCACCAATAAATCACATACATAAAATCAGCAATAGGGATGGTTGAGAAGAAAGAAACTAATTAAGTGTAATTTTTCTTTTTCTTTTTTTTTTTTGATAAAAACTAACTAATGGAGTGTAATAGACTTGAGAGAAATCCCCTCAATCCATTAGTATATATAGGCTGATATACATAATTATGTACACAATTGAATCCCTTCGATTTAGGGATTGAATAGATTTAGGGATTGAATAGCTAATTGATCGTAAATTAGTAATTAGTATCCTATTTCTAATTCTATTTACATAATATATCAATCACAATCAACTATATTTGCAATGGAATCAACATTTCCCCTCAAGCCAATGCATATATGTGATATGCATCCAGCTTGTCACAAATATATGTAACCCTTGGTCCTCAAAGAGATGTGGTGAAGATATCTGTTGGTCGATCATTAGAGTTCACAAAGGATGCAGTGATCTGTCCAGAGAGAACCTTTTCACGAATAAAGTGACAATCAATCTCAATAAGTTTGGTCCACTCATGAAAGACTGGATTGGAAGCAATGTGCGATGTTGCTTAATTGTCAATAACAAGTTTCATGAGACCAATTTTGGAAAACTTAAATTCCTGGAGTAGTTGTTTCATGCAGATGACCTCACAAGCAGTAATGAGCCATAGCTCGACATTCTGCTTCAACACTAGACCTTGCAACAACATTCTGCTTTTTGCTTTTCCAGACATTAGGTTACCACAAATGAGAATACAATACCCATAAGTTGATCTCCTATCACTAGGAGTTCCTGCTCAATCAACATTAGTATAAGCAACAAACAGAGGCTCCTTGATAGACTCTTTCAGTCACTTAAAATTCAGTTCCCTAAACCCTAAACCCTAAACCCTAATACAAAACCCAATCTATAAATGTAAAAGGCCAATACTCTTAAAAAAAATTACCCTTTCCCAAGAAAACCTTTGTTGTACCTAAAAATTCGCACAAGATTACAATGATAGTCACAAGGAGAGTTGAGAAACTGACTCACGACACCAACAACAAAAGATATATCTGGTCTGGTTATGGTGAGATAGTTAAACCTTTCCACCCAACCTCCGTTACCAGCCTAGGCATGGCATTTTTCATAGATTGATTTTCCTAGATACATCACACAATTAGATAGTTGAAAACAAGGACAGGCATCTCACAACAATTAGCCTAGCTCGGCTATCTGCAACCTCCTTGCCATTGAAGTAATGGGATAATGCATTTTCCAGGGCAGCTTAATAAATATGATATCATTCAAGAAGAGATACTATTTTATATCATCAGCACCAGACTAATAATTTCTCACCAGACTAATAATTTCTCCGAACAGTGTTGGTCCTGCTTTCAATTACTCAGGCATTATAATGGCCACAAGCTACAGTTTTGATATGTAACATTTACTGTTTGGACTCTATAGTGCACAACATAAAGAATACAAATGCCTAGTAGCCTGCAATGGCAGGCTATATGATGGGGACACCAAGGGTGACTCTTTTTATGTTCTCAGAGACCACTTGCAAATGACGAATATTCAAAATGCCAAGGGCATTAGCACTCAAGGTTGTCAAGAGGATCTTAAGACCCACCAATCAGTGTTATCAATGAGGATGGCGGTGAGCTAAAAATTTGCCAAGGAAATATAGCGGATGGTGTTGCGGTCAGAGACATAAGGATGGTTGTTATATTAACAGTTATAAATTATATACATAAAATATACTAAAATATTAAACTAAGGAATAATTACTTATTCTAAGAAAAATAAAATCATAAAATATGCTCTGAAATATCCTCTCATTTTCTCTCTATTTCTCTTTCTATTCAATGTGATATCAGGGGTCTAAAATGCATCAAAAAAACTTGCAAGGAAACACTTTCTTCAGAGAAAAAGGTTTCAAATGTACCTATTGGAAGACTATGATAGAACAGACGAGTTTTCTCCAATGCCATTGATTTAACAATTAGCTCCAGAAAAAACCATGCCATTGCCAAAACATCATCATACACAGGTCCAACACGGTAGCCTTTAGCCTGCAAAATAAACTCATTGTATTTAAGAACCGAAAGGAAATGAAGACCACATTTGAAAAAACATGCTGATGAACCAATTTTGTTTGCAATTATTGCATAAATATTAAGTCCATCCACAATTATATACAAATAAGAAAGAGAAAATTCAGTAGCACATCCTGAATAGTACAATAACTGAGAACAGATGAATGCGGCTAGTCAAATTGCTGAGGAATAAAATTGTGGATAGCTATCTCAGCAATTGAGATCCTTGTGTGTGCAAGTGTCAGTTGATTGTTTCTCATTCACATTTAAAAAAGAGGCAGATGAATGATGGTTGTGAAGATCACAAGGTACAAGGGATAGAAAAACATATATATGATAATGAATATTTCAGTACCTTACTCCGGGCCAAGCTTCCCCAAACAGTGGATAAACCGGGGTATACCGGTGGTTGACGACCACCAAAGTCATCAAAAGCACAATCAACATAGTTCACTAGAAAGTGATTTCTTTCCGCATCATCAGCTGACTCCTGCTGCACCCTACAAATGGCAAAGAACATTTTCTCATAAAAAACATGTATACCACAGACAAACCAGAGGTCCAATGGCCAGCATTCACAACTGACACTAAAATCTCAAAAGATTCTGTCATCCCCTAAAGGTTACTCATAGGAAATGTGTAATAACGTCCCTCATAATTTTAGGGCTATGGACTTGAACGTTCCTGCCCAAGGTGCATAGTTCAAACCGCATTATATTTTCTTTTTTTGATGAAAGAAGAATTTTATTAAGAGGAGGAGAAGAAGAAATAATGATATAGGAGGACTAGAGAACCTCTTTACAAAAAGAACTAACTGATGAATTTGTAGAAAACAAAATAGATTGAAAGTGATACAACAATGTCTTAAGGAAAATGCTTCAGGCTTTTAAGGTAGATGCTCAGCAGCACAATCACAGCAGAAAATTAAATACAGTTCCCAGTTTCACGAACAAAAATAAAGACAAATTATATCCAACAACTCCTATTATTTCCATGTCATGACTTCTATTACTTCCAATGTCATATTGTGTTAGCAGTCTAGGCCTATATAATTCTTGTATTATGTTTCAGTTTACATTATAAATAGAGAGACAAGATGACTAACCTAATTGAATTGAGTCAGTCATTCCTTTCACCTATATTTCTCTAACATGATACACACAGCTAGATTAGAGAAAGAGTACTTTACCCAGCTTCCTCCACCGACTCTATAAAAATAAAAATAAAAATAAAATAAAATAAATAAATAAAAATTGCCAGCTTCTGAGAGTGTTTTTCCCTGGTTCATTATTTGCTGGGTGCATTTCTTTGTTTCTGATGCGTTGCCCTGTGTCGAGCACCGCTTGAGTGACTTTTCCCGCTACCAGCGGTGTCACCGCCGGCCAGTGGGGGCCACTCAGATGGGTCGCGTGTGTGGGTGCAAAGATTGTCCACCTTCATGGGATGTTTTGGGTGACCAGAAACCGGTCTGGGCATTTCGGGGCCTGTTTTTGTGATTTTCGCTGCTGTTTTTGAGACCTACTGAGACCCACTGCTGTTGTGGTTTGTGTGTTGGGGTGACAAAATTGATGCATGCTTCGGTGATTCTCCAGCTCGTTAGGTTTTCAGTTGTCTGGGTTTTAGGAGATTTTGGTCCCGATTTGGTGTTTTAAGCATGAAGGTTGTGATTTATGCCTGGCTGACTTCTTTGAGATTTGTTTGAGATGGCGGATGGTGATTCAAGCTCCAGTTCCAGTTCGGATGAGTCTGTGGTTTCTGCAAAGCCTACGGTGTTGCCTGAGGTGATTTCTTCTTCAGTTAGAACTACTGAAGATAAGTTTGATGGGAAGCATTATGCTGAGTGGCGTAAGACCATCCGCATGTTTCTTACTGGCATTGAGAAAGAGGATCATTTAACTGATGATCCTCCTACATCATGAACTGCAAAAGATAAGTGGATGCGGGAGGATAATCAGTTGTTTGGAATGATTAATAAAACCCTTGATTCCTCGGTTAGGCATGTGGTTTCTCATTCGATACGGTGAAAGAACTGTGGGAGCATACAAAATTTATTTATTCTGGGAAAGCCAATCTCTCTTGTATTTATGAGGTGACACAGGACTTTCATCGCCCATCTCAAAAGGAGAATCTGCTTCAAGCTTACTTCAATGAGTTTAAACAGACCTATAAGGAATTGAACGCTCTCCATCCTACTCCAAATGATGTTACACAAACGCATATGCAGCGAGAGCAATTAGCAGTAGTGAGCTTTTTGTCTGGTATACGCCCTGAGTTCAGTGCTGCCTGAGACCAGATTTTGACCAGTTCTAATAATGCAACTCTTCCTGATGTGTATTGTCGTCTCTCTTACGATGCCATTGTGAACTTCATTCTGATCCTCCTCCTCACTCCTCAGCAGCTTTGGTGAGTCATGGTGGTGGTAGAACAGTTAGAGGAGGAGGACGCAGTGGAAGTACTCGGAGCAGAGCTAATGGTTGTTCTGGTGGGTGTGCCTCATACACTTGCCATTATTTTTTTTTTTTATAAAAGAAGAATTTCATTAAGAGAATACAAAGCAAGAGGATAAGAGATGCTCTGTCAAGAGAGAAGAACATAACCAAAATATACAAGTTATCTATGGAGTAAAGCTTTCCAATCTCTCAAAATATCCGTGAGGGAGAATCCTCTAAAGAGATTGTGTGCTTTACACCAAAGTGATGATAAACGACTAATCTTCTCCCAAAACACATGAAAGTCAGAGAAATCGTCATACACTTGCCATTATTATGGTGAAGAAGGTCATTAAGAAATCCTAAAGGCAAAGAAAACCAACTGATTCCAACCATGGAAAACCAACTGATTTAAAATCCTCTGAAGGCAAAGAAAACCAAGGCAACTCAACCTCCCTCTGTATGTCAGAAAACAACTCAGAAGGTGTAGTCCCCAAAAGCAGCCCCTTCAACACGGAGCAGATGGAGATTTTACAGAAACTACTTCAACAGCCCACAAGACCTGAGAGCTCTAGCGGAGCTGCATCTATGGCCCAAAATGGTAATTGTTTTAGTGTTTTATCCACCTGGAAAAAAGGAAAACCATCATCCTGGATTGTAGGATACAGGAGCCCCTGATCACATGACAGGGGATATTACTACATTCAACAAGTATTCCCCCGTCATGATAACTCTACAGTCTGCATTGCTGCAGGTACTCACGCAGAAGTTGCTGGTAAAGGTTCAGTATTATCTCGAGATATTATCCTAAAGGATGTCCTATATGTCCCTAAGCTTGACTGTAATTTACTGTTCATATGTAAATTGACAAGAGACCTGAATTGTTTTACTAAATTCCATCCCACTTCATGTGAATTTTAGGCTTTGGATTCGGGGAAGAGGATTGGCAATGCTAAAGAGTGTGAGGGACTCTATCTCCTCCAGGTTGAAGATTCCAAGAGAAATCAAGAGAGGTCAAAATTTGCTTGTGCAGTAACCTCACCTGAAACCAAACTTGCTATGTTATGGCACTATCGCCTAGGCCACCCAAATTTCACATTACCTCAATAAAATGCTCCCTACATTATTCAATAAAAATCCCAAAATTTGACCATTGTGAAATGTGTCAATTATCCAAACATACTCAAAACAGCTATCCTTCCCAACCATACAAACCAGCCCAATTCTCCTTAATCCATAGTGAAGTATGGGGACCTTCTAGAGTCAAAAACATCACAGGCTCTAGGTGGTTTGTCACCTTCACTGATGATCACACAACACCTTCATTTGACTAACATGTGTAGAACCTGAAAACACCACACACCCCACTACACGAGTGAAAAAACCACTCTTGGTGTTCTCAAGGAGGCAGAAAACCCAGCAAGAACTAGAATTCTCCACACTTCCGCAGCAAAGCCAAGAATCCATCCGAGTGCCTGAGGCAAGAGAAAATTTCACTGGTAATACATTTCCTACTCCTACACATTCTGATATTTCTAGTAAAGAATCAGTTGATCTTGATCTGCCCATTGCCATTAGGAAAGAAGTCAGGTCATGCACTCAACATCCAATTGAGAAATTTGTGCCTTATAACAGTTTATCTCAAAATTATGGAGCCTTTGTGACAGCTCTTGACAACATTCAAATAGCAAGGGACATTCAGGAAGCATTGCAACAAAAGAAATGGGCAGCTGCTGTCAAAGAAGAAGTTCAAGCTCTAGAGAAGAATGGTACTTGGGAACTCTCAACCTTACCAAAAGGAAAGAAAACGGTTGGGCACAAGTGGATATTTTCCATTAAATACAATGCAGATGGAACATCAACAAATACAAGGCACGACTAGTAGCCAAGGGGTTCACATAGTCATATGGCATAAACTACGAAGAGACATTTGCTCCAGTGGCAAAATTGAACTCAGTTTGAATCATTTTGTCCCTTGTAGCAAATCTCGATTGGCCATTATACCAACTTAACATCAAGAATGCCTTGCTTAATGGTGAGTAGAAGTGTACATGAATGTCCCTCTAGGACTTGAAACACCGAGTAACTAGGAAAGGTGTGCAAACTTCATAAATCTTTGAATGGATCATACTATGTCAAATACTCTTCCCGGAAAGAAGAAGGGGGGGGGGGGGGTAGCATTATTCATAGTCTATGTTGATGGCACTATTATCACAGGAGACGACTATGAGGAGACAGAATGCCTCAAGAGGCTCTCTGCTAAAGACTTTGAAGTCAAGGACCTATGAAGACTCAAGTACTTTCTAGGAATGTGTTACAAACCACCCAGCAGCTGCAGCCGATTTCGCTAATAAAAAGGGAAAGGAAATAATTCCTTTTCCACGTCATTATTCTAGAAGAAGGAAGAGCAGATTAGGGGGAAATTAAATCTGATTTGTTAGACAAATCAGGAAAGAATAAATTAGTTGAGATTAAATAGGAAGGAGGGATTTTTAGGAGAGAATAATGTCTAGTCCCTTGATTCTCTCCATTAGGTTATTACTATGTAAGATCTTTGGGGGAAGGGAAAATTCATTCAGGACTTTGATGGACTAGGAGGACCAAGGGATCCTTTAATTCCCAGGATTATTTCTATATTTTCAGCATCTTGTTTTCGGCCTTCAAGCCATCTTGTACGGTTCTGTACAAAAATTCCCTACTGGAATTTTTGCTTATCTAAATAAAATCAGCACCTATTTGATTGATATCAGTTCTTACTATTTTATTGATACCAGTTCTTACAGAATGGAAGTTGCCTGCTCAAGAAAAGGAATCTGTGTATCTCAGAGAAAGTATACATTGGACCTATTGAAAGAGATTGTTGGGCTGTAAACCAGTAGACACCCCAGTGGACCCAGCAAAGAAAGGTGGAATAGAACAAATAAAGAGAGGTATCAAAGACTTGTGGGAAAACTAATTTATCTAACTCATGCTAGACCAGATATTGGTTTTGCTGTTAGTATGGTGATTCAGTACGTGAATAATCCCCACTGAATCCCACATGTAGGCTGTCAACCGAATTCTTCAATACTTGAGGGGACATCGGGCAAAGGTTTATACTTTGCAAGGAACTCTAGTAGAACCATTGAAGTGACAAGGATGCAGAATGGGCAGGATCTATAATTAACAGAAAATCCACCACAGGGTATTGTACTTATGTGTGTGAGAACTTGGTCACATGGAGAAGTAAAAAACAACCTTAGCCTTATGCCATGGCATTTGTGAAGGGATGTGAATCCAAAGTATGCTTAAGGAGCTAAATATCATCTCAGACTATACTACGAAGATTTTATGTGACAACAAGGCCGCCATCAGTGTGACCTACTACTCCCAAACCTATTTATTCAGCCTTTGTAACTCTACCTCAAATATAGAAAACATTTTCTACAACAACTTAATAAAAATATTAATTATAAGTCAATATAACAAAAGTCAAGTAACAAAGGAAAAAAAAATTAAAATATAGCAACAAACCCTAAACCACTAAAAATTTTATGAAAGGCCCAACTGTTTTTTTAACCATGGAAGTAGCCACTAAAGAAAAGGGAAGAGAATATACAAACCCAGCCCATAAACTACATTCAGCCCAAAAAGTTGTTTCAGCAAATAAAAATAAAAAAGAGAAAGAAAAGGCACCTTTCACTTCTGACCATAATAAAAAAAAAAAGACTATTCCAATAAAAAAATCATAAAAAAACGAGTAAAATATAATTTTCATCCCATAAAGTTGGCAACTTCCATCAAATATGTCCCCATACTTTCAAAATCATCAAATTTATCCCCCAAATTGTCGAAATTCCATCATAATTGTCCCTCATTACCTTAACCCGAAGGACGAACTTGATGGATGTTTGGCAACTTCAGGGACAAGTCCAACGATTCTAAAAGTAAAACCGCTCATCGTCTTTGAATCGAACCGTATCGTGAATCGTAAGATTCATGATCTATAATTAAAAATAGCATAACAATATTTTTCATGTAAAGAAATATAAAAAATAACTATATATTAGCAGTTTAAAGACAAGTAACTCCTTATATAACTAATAGAGTGAACTTATATACTTTAAATAAAGAAAAATTCATGTCATGAGTCATGACTTGTACAAGAAATAAAAAATACTACCAGGTGAGCAAGAAATGGGAAAAAAAATACAACTAATAATAATAATAATAGATGAGATATTTTTTTTAGGATAAAAATAAACAAGAAAAATGGGTAGGTGTTGGGAACAATAGGCACCGCAGCTCCTTGAGGCAGATGGAGTCTTTGAGGTGGAGAAGCAAAGATAGGGTTTTTTTTTAATAAATAGAGTGGCGATTTTAGGGGGAGTCAGGATCGGCCATTCCCTCCCTTTTCTTCGCAAAATCACAAAAAATAATGTAAACTGGGGTTTTAGTGAGCCGGGTGACCCTACACATTGAGCATACGGCCCAATTGCTATTTTTATCGCACAAAAGAAATGCAAATCGCAACTCACGTGATTCATCCACAACCGATTTCGATACATTATGTGACCTATGTCTTTTACTCTTCTCGAACCACATCGGATCGCGATTTGTGCAATTCTAACTACAATGGATGGCAGTGGACAAAGTTGCAGCTGATGGGTTTTGTTGACACACTGGAGATTAGAAAGCACATGAATAGAAGCACATAAACTTGAAACTGTGTGAGAGAACGCATATCATGGCAATGGGAGCTGGAGCTTTGAGAGTTGGTCACAGACATCGGGGAAACTAGGATGGTGAGGTTTTCTGGTAGAATCACAACACAAAAGTCATGTGGTCGATAACAGTGACAGTAATGAAGTGGAAAGCAAATTAAGAGTGACCCACAAGCAAATTAGCAGTACAGAATCAAAGAGCAAGAACTCCTTAAACAAGCAAAAGATTTATATATGAACATATTAATTTTTTTAAATATATCAAATACTACCTCCATTCCCGAATAATTGTCCACTTTCCGTTTTGCAAGTTGGAAAAATTTCGTAGTCATTTACAAAATTAGCCCCAGTAATTTCTCCATCTATTACTCTATCTCTCTTACTACTTTCATTAAATAGGGTTATACTAAGACAAACAATAATCAATGTTGTTTATATTTAGGAAGTGGACAACTATTTACAAAAATACCAAAATAGAACGGAGCGAGTATAATTCTCGCCAACCTAAAATTCCATTAAATATAGGTAAAAGACTAAAAGGCATACCTAGTTACAATATTAACCATTGCCCGGAAAGCTGCAACCTGAAAACATTAGCAGAAAGATGAATATAAAGTGAGAGAGGAAGGCAACACATGCAATCAATAAAACGAGGAAGAGAAAAGATTAGATCAACAAAGTACAATTAATTGAAAGGGTAAAATAACAGTAAATGCAGCAGCAAGGCACTTTCATTAAATGTGAGAGGAAAAAACAAAGGACTAATGAGCAAACCTGGAGTGTTTCTCCACCATTGCCAATAAGATGAAGCAGCATGTTAAGAATTGGGTGAAGAAACTGAAGTAAAGCAGTGGAATCAACATTCTTCAAACTATTAATAGCCTGCATTCCACATCCAGAATAAGTAAATCTTAGGTACTTCAGCAAAGGATGCCACACAATACATACATAATATAAACAAAAGTGTACAATGTAAAACTATAGCTTAAAATGGGGGAAAATATACCAAGTAACCCCACCCCCACCAAAAAAAAAAAAAAACCCAGTAAGGACAGCAAAAATCAGACAGTCAACAATTTCTTAAACAAGCAATAAGCACCTAAAATAAGTTCAATATAACAGACACATTACCTTACTTTAGCTTTAAGGACACCAACTGTAAAGGCGCAACAACTAGACAGTTAAACATAATTGTTAAGTATAAAACATGACTAAATGTACTTACTCATGTAACTAGCACTTTCTTGGGAATAGTAGAAGTCATGGAAACCTAGCGTCTTAGGAAATAGACTGGCATTAATTAGTGAGTCTTGAAACTAGGCATGCATTTACACCCTATTGCACAATATATAGTGCTGATGGGTACCTAAGCATTCATTTATTCAAGCTATTCAATCTACTCTAATTCAGCCTACACTCTCCTCCTCTTTTACCTTCCCACAAACACTTAACATGGTATCAGAGTGGTACCATTCTCCCTGACCTATCTCGTCACTCTACCGCTACTAGGTTCCTAATCTAAAATGGGAACTCCATTCTTCATTGGTACTGAATTTTCTCCCAATGTTAAGATAAACAAGACCCAAAATCACACTAAATAAATCAGGGCAAGAATGATACCTCAAGAAGTTCAGAACCCCAAGGTGGACTTGTTCGAAGAGTGTGTCGATCATATTCAAGAAAGAAGTCTCTAATACGTTCATTCATAGGGTATAATGAAGAACATAGCCGTAAACGCAGTCTGAAGACAATTTTTCCATCTTCCAAATAATCTAATCTCTCCTACATAAAACAAGGAATATATATATATATAAAATAGCCCAAGTTCAAACCTGTAATGACAGAAGCCAATCCAGGCCCACATAAACTCAAGCACAGTAAAATATAATATCAAAAAATGTTACAATTCACAAGACCACTAGCGATCATAATTCATAGCAAGAATTAGACAATCATCTTGTTTGTTAACTAATGCACAAAGCAGCATAGCAGTCATGTGTCATGTGCCGAACCTAATTTAACTGAGGTTATTAGTGAGGCCCCAAAATTAGGGATTTATATTTATAAATTAGAGTTAAGGGTTGTTTAGTAATTTTACTATTAATAGTTTGTTATTTAAGGTTGAGTAGAATGCATTAGGGATTAGGAATTGGAAACCTAGGACTAGGATTAGCATTAGGAGATCGATAGCTTCTCAAAATGCTATAACTGAGAGAGTCGGTGGCCTCTCGAATGCCATCAATCCTTGTTCTAACTATTTCTTATTCACTTCAATAAATATTTATATTTTCCTTGATTATATTTCATGCTTGTCACAATTGGCATCAGAGCTCTAATCTTGGCAAACCCTGTGAATGGATATTACGTGCGTTGTCATGGATTAACGCATTGAGGTCATGGAAAGAAAATTGGAATTACTTGAGGCTTAGAAAATTGGAAAATTGGATTAACGCATTAATTGAAACCCAGAGGCACCGCCGCGAAGATGAAGAGGAGCGACGCCAGCAAGAGGCCCACGATCAATGCCACCATGAGCGAAACAGAAAAAGACGAAGCGATGGAGAACGTGAAGGCTTTTGGGCATAGAAGTGCACAACTTGTCAAGAAACCGACCTCCCGTGAGCGCAACAAGGAGGAAGACCTAGGCAGTCCCCAACACAGTCCCAGACGCAGCCCACATCGCCATGAATCGTGTGGATCCCGTGACTACAGATCTTGAAATCATTGTTAAACGCGAGCCATCCAGAAGGGCTCACAGCCACAATGACCACGCCAACGATGATTGTCGTCAGCACGACGAGGTGGCGACGATGAGACACCGCTACGAAGATGAAGAGGCGCGACATCAGCAAGAGGTTGACGATCAGTGTCGCAATGAGCAAAACAGAGAAAGAAAACACGATGGAGAACACGATGGCTCTCGTGCGCGTGCTTTTATGCATGACCTATCTAGAAACCCACCTCTCGTGAGCGCAACAAGGAGGACGACCAAGGCAGTCCCCAACACAATCCCAGACGCAACCCACACCGCCATGAAGAGCGCAGATCCTGTAACTACAGATCTAGAAATCATGGTTAAAAATGAGTCGTCTGGAAGGGTTTAGAGTTGCAACCACCACACCAACGACGACCGTCATTGGCATGACGAGGAGGAGCCCAAGAGGCACCGCCACGAAGATGAAGAGGCGCGATGTCAGCAGGAGGCCGAAGATCAGTGCCACCATGAGCGAAACAGAGAGAGATGACAAGATGGAGAGAGTGAAGGCTCTCGTGCACATGCTTCTGTGCACGACCTGTCCAGATACCGACCTCCCATGAGCACAACAAGGAGGACAACTAGGGCAGTCCCCAACACGGTCCCAGACGCAGCCCACACCGCCATGAATCGTGTGGATCAAGTGAATAGAGATCTAGAACTCACGATTCTAGATCCTGATCTCACGTTGATGAAAGCAGGTACGAAGACAGGTACTATGATGCTGGACAGAGGTATTGGAGGGCTGAAAGTGGTTGAAAACTCGAACTTCCAGTGTTTCCGACGACGATGCATATGGGGTGGCTTGTTCGAATTGACAAGTACTTTTGAATCAGAGGCGTTGAGAGGGGAACGCACACAGTTGAGATGGCTTTGGTGGCTATGGAAGGTGAGGCTTTAATTTGGTATCAATGGTGGGAGGATCATAACCGTTTTCCTTCATGGATTGAGTTCAAGGAAGCACTAATGAAGCAGTTTCAACCTGAGGTGGCTTATAACCTTCTTGATAGTAATAGCATATAGGCTAGAAATTGAACCAAGATCAAGGCAAGGATGAAGGTTAGTTCATTTCATAGCTTGAATGACATCATGGAAATGACTGGGGTATTAGAAAGAAGGAATAACGTTTGGCGAGAAGAAGATGTGGGGCCCAAGGACAACCAATCAAACTCAGTATCTGATGTGGACGGAGACCCATGAACCTCAGCAAGGACATTGACCGTTACAGCTCCAGTAGGAAAGAGGAAAAGGAACGGCAGGAGTAGTCTGTCAACTGAAGAATTGAATGAGGGACAAAAGAGGGAATCTACTTCAAATGAGGTGAAATATGGGGGCGAGATCATGTTTGCATCGGGAATTTCAAATGCTTCTTAGTGGATAAGTCAGAAGAATAAGAGCAAATTATGGGAGACGGCGACGGAAATTGTGCATCAAAGACTCCACCTTGAGGACAATGTGGATTTTGAAAGGGAGGGTTGTCACGTGTAGGCCCTAATTTAATTATGAGGTTATTAGTGAGGCCCAAAAAATAAGGATTAGTATTAATAAATTAGGGTTAAGGGTTATTTAGTACTTTTTCTATTACTAATTTGTTATTTAAGGTTGAGTAGAATGCATTACGGACTAGGAATTGGGATCCTGGGAGTCTGGGACTAGGATTAGGAGATCGATAGCTTCTTAAATTGCTATCATTGGGAGAGTATGTTGCCTCTCGAATGCCATCAATCCTTATTCTTACTATTTTTTATTCACTTCAATAATATATTTATATTTCGTTGATTATATTTGGTGCTTGTTACATAATGACAAAAAATGTTAAAAAAGTACTACAAACAAAGTAAGAGAAGACAAAAAAAATGTTGAAGAGCCAGAAAGAACACGAGAGAACACCCTATTGATACATGCCTGATATGGATGTTATATATACATATATACAAGAAAAGCTATAGGCAAGTTGTTAAATAGAACTTCATCAATAATCATACATTTAAGATAAGCTAGTATGCTTGGAGTGGAAGGGAATGAAAAAGTAAGAGAATCAGCAATTAAGTATTGGCACGTCCATGCGTCCGCATGTCTGATACACGTCGTTCGTCGACACGCCAAGACAATCATTGGACATGCGTCGGACAAACGTCCAAATACAATATTAATTTTTTTTGGCTTGGGTACGCACAAGACACTAATATTTTGAAAAAGATTTAGAAAGTAGTGAAAATTGATAGTTTCACATCTTCGAATATACCAACAAAGTATTGGAAATCTTGAACTTTCTATATATAGTTATGATATAAAATTACAATTTTTTCCCTTAAAATTTTAATTATAATTATGTGTGTGTGTGTGTGTCGTGCTCATGTCTTGTAAAGTTTTGAATTTGGTGTGACTCCGCATCCCGTGTCCATGTCTATATTAGTGGTTCAGAGTAATAAGCTTCCTTCCCTTTCTTTGTATGTTTAAAATCCTCAAAAATTGGAGTAACTTTTACATGCTCATAGAAAATAATACGGCCAGATTTTATGGTTAACATGATAATCTCTCGTTTTCTTCCCTTCCTTCACCTCCCTCAAAACATAACCCCAGGTTTACAGCACCAGGAGTGAAAGTGATAGCAAGTAATAGATGGAAAGTACACATACCCGTCCTGCATCCTGGAGATAATGAGGAACCAACTCTCTCATAATCGGAAGAGTAATCTCTGATCGCAGCCTGTACATAACCACAAAAACATAAGATTTCACATACCAATTTAAGAGTCTAAGTTTTGAAGATATAATAAGTTGAAACAATACAGAAAAAAATAGTGGGAAGCATAAACACAAATGAAGAATCAAATCAAAGAAAAGATATCAAGTATCAGAGGGAAAGATATAAAAGACACAAGACAGGCATAATCATGAGAAAAGCAGTTAAAGATTTCCAATGCAACACAGATCACTGATTTCTTTTGGGGATAAGAGAAGAATCCCATTGATAAGAAGAAAATATAGTAAACAAATGATAGGAGGACAAGAGATCCTCTTTACAATCACAAGAACAAAAACAAGAAAAAACTAATGAAGTAGAGCTTTCCAATCTCTCAGCATATCTTGGAGGGAAAATCATTTAAACCAACTATCAGCTTTACATCAAATAGAGGCCAAACGCCTAATCCTATCCCACAAAACTTGCTTGTCTGAAAAGTTGTCATTGAAGATGCGAGAGTTGCGTTCTAACCAAATGCACCAAAGGGTAGCAAAGATTGCGTATTTAGCTTCCTTCCTTTTGCAAAAATGAACATAACGCGTATCCAAGGTTGTAGGACACATCCAGCATTCACCAAAGATACCAAACAAATTATTCCATAAAAAATTAGTCACAAAACAATGCTAAAATAGATGTCTAACTTAAATTGGTTTTTGAAAATCCACTTCCAATCTCATCTCTTTGTAAACATCATCTGGCAGGTTTGCCAAAATCCAATCACCAGAGCTTTTTGCTTCTACATTCACTACCTTTTCAAAGATCCCACCAAATGTCCGAATATCAACCAAAAGATCATCCCCACAACCGCCCTCCTCTTTCTGTGTTTTAGACCCATGAGTCGCATGTGGGAGCATATGCCTTCTCTGTTCACTCTCTTAAGGCCTAATTGTTGTAATGTATTAGACCGGATAGGATAAGCTTATACAATCTATTTATTAGACCTAATAAGACTTTGATAAATAAGAAATCATGGAATATTTCCCATTAACCCCATCCTGCAACTATTCATCTATTTCTCACAAAACATCAACCTAGAGAACATAACCAAGAAAATTCATTAACAACAACAACTAAGCTTTATTGCACTATATGGGGTCAGCTACATGAATCAAACGACGCATAGTGCTCTGCCTTAGACCACACCTGCATACAAGCCATTAACTTCCAAATCTCTTCTAATAGTTTCCTCTATAATTTTTCTAGGTCTCCCTCTATGTCTAACTAATAAACTACCCGTCATTTGATCTACTCTTTATAATGGGGCTTCTCCATGTCTCTCCTCGCATGTCCAAACCCCCTTAGGCATGGCTATATCATAGTTGTTATTGGCAAATCATCAAAAAGGAGTTTCTATTAAACACAAACAACCTTCGTTAGAACCACAGTGGTTTTGTAAGAAAAATCATACACAGATGTGGTCAAAAGTGGAGGTGCTAAGGAGTATGAATCAATCTGTTCTTCAAAATTGAAATTGATGTCAATCTTGAGGGGAAAAGATTGGTGAGATGGGTCAACCAAGTAAGTGAAACTATTAAGCATAAATGCAATGTTTTATCCAAATTGAGGCCCACATTGAGTTTTTTCTCTAGATTGATTTCACAAGATTCCTCTCCTGAGACCTTTTCAACAATAAGTCTGTCCAAAAGGTATGGGTGTGGGAATGGGTATGGGTAAGGGAAGGTAAAAACCAGGCTGATTCGGATTCCCAAGTTGGTTGCAAGTAGACCTTGAGCAGATGCCACAAGTAGACCTTTAGCAGGTGCCTTTTCTCCGTGCCTTTAGTCTTCCTCTAGCATGAGACCATTTGCCTCTAATAACTTGAGTCACCTCTACTTTGTCCGAATGATTCTATTGAGTTTGATGGTTCTGTTTCCCCTATTCAGTCTTCTCCAAAGAAGCATTTGCAAGTTGGGAACTCAAGAATGTAGATTAACAAAAGGGTGCTCAAGCTTCACAAGCCTACGATGCTACCTTTGATTCTACCTCTGATTTTAATTTCTCACCACAAGATATAGACACTAATTCAGTATTAAGTTTTGATTCAGAAAACCCTGATGAGGGTGGTCTTTCATACATAATTTGTAGCAACTTGTTCCAGAGGCCCTAAAGAAACAAGGTAATAGCATTGACCTCCCTTGAGGTCCATCAAAAATACACTCACCACCCTTCTAGATTTTAAAATTACATACACCTCCATTAATGGTTTAATGGTGATTTCAATGTCATCCCTAATAAAATACCAAAGCATATAAAATGACTTTTATGCCCGTAATTTTTTTCTTCAATTTCTATTTCATTGCCACTCTTCAAATTCATCCACCTCATCACCTCCACCTTTTACATTCCTCCTCCTCTCAATTTCAATTCACGTTTTCCTTTGCTATCCCACTTCATTACAATGACATCCCAATCGAAGAAAGCAGTTACATGAGGTCAATTCCTCAACTTAACCTACTAGTAACTAGTAAAAGTGAAAATCCAAAAATCAACCAAAAACTGCAACAAGGGGCTAAATAAGGAAACTTGAAAATATTCCAGGAACAATAGCTATCCAATGGAGGAGTTTTCCTTTGACCCTTAATTTTATGATGCTTCTTAAATTCTTCTTCCTCCACGTTGCCGCTGTCTTTGCTGCAAATCTACGAAACCGAAGCTCGCGGAGGTCACGGCCCCTTTCGCGGCCCAATTGCGACGCTAATAAGCCTCGCAGTCGCATCGGTGGAAGAAGTTCAAAGAAGACGAACAGAAGCCGTCATACTTAAGCCAAACCCTAATTTTTTAATGTTTTATGATGAATTACCTGCCTACCCTACTTATGCTGCTAAAAGATTTATTTTGCCCTCACTTAATGGCTTGAAATTTCCAATTAGCCCTCATTTTTCTATTGAAATGTGTATTTTGCCCTAACTTATTTTGATGAAATGTCTATTGTACCCTCACTTTAAAGTCATCTTCTCCAACCTTATCTTCTTCAACCTATCTTCAAGACCTCTATGCAGCAGCACCTTGTGAAAAACAGAGCAATCTCTACTCTTCTCTCCGGCAACTACAACTCCTCCTATCGACGACTGTAGTTGGATATTCTGGCGACCCACTTCAGCTACACCTCTCTTCTTTCTCTCTTGTTTTAGTTCTTGAACTTCTCTCTTTCTCTCTTTGTTTTTCTTCTTCCACTCCCTCCATTGTCTCTACTTTTCTTTCTTCTTTCTTTTTCCTTGTTGCTGGCTTTCGGCCCCTTGTCCCTTCTCTAATTTCTTTCTTATATCTGAGTCTTAGAGGCCTAGGTTTAATTAGATTTAATATTTCATCATTTTTCGTTATGATATTTCATGTTTGTTTTACTAGTGATTTATACCACAGATTCATCTTTAGAGTATAGATTATGACTTTTGATTCGTAATGATAAGTATGTGTTTGTGGTTAAAATTTCACTCTTTAGCACTTGTATGTATGTATGTATGTATGTATGTATGTATGTGGTATAAATTACACAATATTTATATATAATTAATGAAATAGCGGTTATACAGCTCCCGCTATCCCGGTATAGCATTTTTTAGGGTTGGTCACTCTGTGCCGCTATCCGCAATCGATAACTATGCTCCAGAAGTGCAAGGCTATCACCGCTTTAGACATAAATATATGTATAATATATGGTTTCAATTCTGAATCAGGGACTTGTCTCTTTTTGCATTTCCCTAAGGCAAGAAAGTTGTGAATTTGACCTACAGATTTACATCTTTTCCTCCTCACTAAAGTCAAAGGTGTTGGCTCTCTAATAGAAGCACAAATCTTGTGGCAGACCTTGGTTCAAGTAGTGCTTTGGTGTATCTAATTGAAAAGGAATTGCAGAAATTTTAATGATTACCGTTTGGCTATTGAGAGGATGAGCATTCTACCTTGGCGCAACAATAAGGTTGTTGCCCAGTGGCATGGAGGTCAGAGGTTCAAATCCTAAAAACATCCCTGCATGTGGAAGTAAAACGGCGTACGTCTATCATTCCCATAACCTACCAAATGAGAGCCTCGTGCACTGAACTATCTTTTATTACTTTTCAATTGTTGGCTTTTATTTGGGATAGGATTACTTATTTGGAATCACTTTGGTACTCTGCTCATGGTCTTTTGATGGTGTTTCTTTATCCAACATTCTTTGTTGCAAGGGCTATCCACGAAGGATTTGGTTGTCAATTTTTGTTTCTTTATGACGATGCCTGTTAGGATCAGAGAAAAGCCCCCTTAATATGGAAAGTTTATACTAGGAAGGATAAGAAAAAAACTAGTTAGTTTATCTATTTTATCTTTATTAGTTTATCTTTAATTGTTAGCATTTATCTAGTTATTATCTTAGGAGTAAAATTAGGGATAAAAACTATTATAAATAGGAGTATCCTCCTTAGGTTAGGGTGTGGATTTATTATTGAGTTGTTAAGGGAACCAGCCCTTGAAGAGAAACCAACCTCTTGATTTTTATTCAATAATATCCTATTTTACTTGTCCAATCATTATTATTTGTTCTTGACTGTTGGGTCCCAAAAACGACCTAACAATGCCTCAGCACTTTTGTACTCTTTTCTTCCTATCAAAAACAGATTCTTGGGTTTGTATTTGACTTAGCTTCTAAAAGACATCTTCCACTGTCTTTCACTCAAATTCACATTGATTAGCTGTGATTCTCCAATTGCACATGAACATATGCTAACGGCAGAACAATTTTGTGTTGTTGTTTTTCTCCTCTCTTATTCTTATTTTGTGAGTTCTGAATTACCAGCTATCCCGCTAACGCATAACAATATTAGAAAAGAGAAATGTTTAAGCAAGTAAATGTTTTAAGATTCATCAGCAGTAGAATTTCAGATCCAGGCCCCCAGACTTTCAGCAGTAACAAGCTTGCCATCATAATTTTGGGCATAAATTTGTATTTCACATTTCTATCATGAGCAATCCATTTTAGTTTGGCTTAAGCAACAGTGGTCAAGCAGGAACAGTCATTAATAAAGTAAACAGTTAAGTCTAAACAAAGAAATAAAAATCAAATCAAGTGAACATACTGAGCATGTGATGATAAAGGAAGTGCTGCATATCCAATCACCACCTGGAAAACATTAGGATAATCAATTAAACAGAACAATCAGCCCCAACCAATAAGCCATAAAGAGCAAGATAAAAAAAACCACAAAATTAGATGGAACACATAAACAAACTTACTGGCTTCGGAGCTTCCAATTTTGTTTGCATATCAACATGAAAGAAAGTAAACAGAAGGTGGTGCATTGGCGTCCACATGGCAGGAAGGGAAAGTTTAATTTCATCATGGTAGCAAGCAACTCTTGCCCCAACAGCAACTTGGGTGTGCGTCCACCTAGCAAATGAAGAATCAAGACCTGGATCTCTAGAATACATTGCCTGTACATATTATTCATACCCAAGAAACAAGTAAGATAAAGTCAAGAAATCATAGCACCATGCCAGAACATGAAAATGAAGGACTTTACCTCCAATGGCTGTCTACGAACATCACCATCATCCTCCCTGAGTTCAACACGTATGAACAAATTCCTCTTCCTACCCAAACTTACAGCCAATGGATACACATACAGGCAGTGAAAAAGTTGCAAAAATGGCTCATTTCTTGTCGTTGTGCGGAAGTCAAAAGCATGGAACTATATGTAAATCAGCGTGGAGGATATTAGCACAGACACACATAAATGCCATATAGAAATGAAATTAACTTAAAACCACAGTATAACATGAAATATTCCACCAATTTAACCATATCAAGAACCATTGGCATTTTATTTTCTTGACCAAGCACAACATAGATTAGCATGATTCTAATATCCTTCAAGAAGTGATCAACAGTGGAAGTGGCAATTAAAGTCACCAAGTCTCAAAAAGTAGGCCCTCCTTGAAGTAATTAGGAACTATAGAGATTCCCTTCTCTCGTACCATAATTAGACATAGAACGTTTAAAAAATTAACCTCTAGCATTGGAATGTTCTATTTTATATAATTTTACTACAAGCACAATGTAACATTTTCTAAGTCATTCAGCATAACTTTAGAAAAGAATTACTTATTGATTCTAAATTGCAGATTGCCTCACTTCTAAATTGCAGATTGCCTCACTTGATGTGAGCCGCAATATTGCCACCTAGCAGGTGGTGTGGTCCAAAATCACATGAAACTACCACAGAATAACGATGATGTACCCGCATCAGAATTGCATTGTGGCTGCAATGAGTAGCAACAAGTGTTGTCTCCAAGTCTCAATCTCATATTAAGCTCTCATGGCACTTTTCTACTGTCTTTCTATCATAGTTGCAAATAGCATCAAGGAGCGACAGAAGAATGCAATGGCAGCCTTGCCGTGTCTAGTGACCCTCACGGCTGCAAATCATGGCGTATCCCAGCTGCTACTACATTAAGTCAAAAAATTCCGTCATCAACCCTCACCTTGTTGTTGTTTGTTAACAATTTTTGGAGATACTCTCGAGATTTTGCTTTGGTTTTACTAAAAGCATTCTAGGGTTAAAATTACCCACATATAATAGTCATACAGCCCCTCTCCTCGGCTTGTTTCTCCACTGTTCTCCTGTTTTCAACGAAAGCACAAGTTTTCTCGCAAGCCACCATTTTTTGGTCCAAACCTTGAGGCTTCTGGCAACCTAGATACTCCGACCACCACCCACGTTCTCTTTTCCCTCATCTATTGCACATTTGAGTCAAGCTCCTCTGTTATATTTCCTTCTTTTAGTTTTTTGGCTCCCCTGCTGATTTCCTCTCCTATTTTCTATTTCTCTTGTTGCTATGAGTCTATATGACAATGAAACACCTTTTAACTCCACTTTGAACCACTCTTTTCTCACTATCATTCTCCCCCTTCAAGTGTTTTTGATAAGATATAAAATCATTCATTGTCTCTATCCAATAGCTTAAGATTTGGGGAGAAATGATTTTTGACATGATAGAAGAGCCTCTATGACAAAGTGGTCTAGAATTTGATCCTAGTCGACCTCATTCTTCTAAAGAAAATAGTTGAATTTTTTTTTAATAAAAGAAGAATTTCATTAAGAAGAGAAGAGAATTATAGAAAGTAAGAGGATAAAAGATCCTCCGTAAAGAGACAAGAACAAAATAATTGAGTTTCAGCACAAGTAGGTCAGGTTGGATATTGTTCACACTTCAAGCCCAAACAGCTCTTGTGTGAGGGGCGTGTAGATATAACACTATTCATTTGCCTCTACCCAACGGCTTAAACTTTTGAAAGGGATGGTTCTTTAAAGTTTTGTTACTTTAAGACTTTAGGCTTAAACTTAACTAGGATTCAGCACTCAACTTTTTTTACCCCATTATACTTGACTTATGGTGATTACATGTTGAGAGTCTACACTGTGACTTCTAATTATTATTGATTAATGTGTTTACTGTGGGTACATTTTTATTTTTGAGCATTATTGATTATTTTTCTGTATGCTTTGGTTTGGCAACTAGCACCCTATATCACTATAGCATTTTTAGAGTCACCCACTCCGCACCGCTAACTAGGATTAACAAATATGCTTCCTATCATGCATGTCAGGATGGGTACAAGGTAGGTCAAGGCCAAAATTTGAAAGCTTAAAAGAGAGACCTTTCTGCTAAATTTTGTGTAAACACACAAAAACTTCATGCCACTTCAAAATCAATCCATATTATGGTGGTCGCATCACTCATAATTGCAACATCCGCAACGCAGAACAACAATTGAGAACCATTAACAGCTAGAAATTGATATTCTTAATCTACTCAACAATGTTCCAACTTAACATCTATAGGTACACTGTAAAGGTATCTCACAATCATTGAAAAAAAAAATTAAAAAAAGCTATTATTTTGATTGTATTGTACACTGTTACATACCTTGACACCGTAATTAATTAAATTAGGATTTGAATTATAGTATTAATTATTTAGATTAGGATTTGAATTATTTAGATCAACATTTGAATTATTGTAATCTAGTAGTTAGGATTGAGAAGATAAGGTAGTTAGTAGGAGATAAGATTTTACCCAACCCATGATTCTCTCTCACAAGTGGCTATAAGTGAGACCTTTAGGGGAAGGGTTTAGGTATTCAGGAAATTAGGCTAGAACTAGGAGGACCAAGGGATCCTAAATTCCCAGGACTGTTTCTATTATCATTATCATCAATTATTCAATTCAGTTATTATCTATTGTGTGCTGTTTTGCTCGGTTAATCCCCCTCTGGGATTGCTGGACTGTTAATCAATTCTCTTAAGCATTACCTGAACCAGAACCGCAGATACCAGTTCTTACATACACTCTCAAATATCCATCAGAACCACTAAGTTCCTAGCAAAGGCTCTCAAGAACCTATTAATCAGAAACTTACCTATATAAATGCAGCTTACGACAAATATTGTTAAGCCAATCCCTTAGTAAAGTATAAAAACTGATAGTACAAGGCTTTGTAATACAGTATAAGTTACACACCTTATCAGTTTTTATACTATCCATGTATGATAGTATCCTTTTAACTTGATATTACGAGAATAATAATTTTAATAAAAATAACCTTGTACGCAAAAATATGTTAAAATTTTATTTTGCAATAATTTTGGATGTAAAAGATTGAAATTTTGTCCAATCTGATAAAAATGAATCTTGTCAAGTCTAAATAAGTTAAAACCAAAAGGCAATTACACGCTATCATCAACTCAATCAAAAGAAATCAAACTTACATCATCACCACTAAAATCTGAGTTTCCATGTTGATTTGCGCCATTTCCTGAAATCTCTTTCCCATTATTGAAATTCCACTTGGAGATACTACCCTGAGGATCGTCACAAACATTACTAGGATACTTTCCAGATGATGAATCTGCAATGCGATCCCCTGGGTCAACAGAATCATTGGTAATACTACCGTTTTCTGACACATTTTCCAAATCAGCCTGGGAAATCTGGTGCTTTTCAATTTCTAGTCTCAATACACCTTTGACAGGTTTATGCACTTTGCGTTTCGGATCCTTGACATTTGTTAAGAAAAATCAGCCAAAGAGAACAAATCAGGGTAAAAAAAAAAACTAGTTTTTAGATCATATCATAGCTGGCATAAAATGCGTCTTCTCAAGTTCAAGAAAAGAGAAATGCCCAGCTAGCAACTTGTGGCAGAGCATAATGTCCAAAAATTTATATAGACCGAAGGATGTTTTGTTAATTTTTTGATGCCAAATAAATATAGACAAATAAAAACAAACTAGAAAGCTCATGTGGAATAAGACAAAACAAACAATCATAGAGAATGACATAATCACAATTTAAACATTTCGTTAGATGGAGGAACATAATAACAAACCATACTAAAGCAGAAACTAAATTTAAAAATAATCACTAAATGCATACTTTAATATGCGTTGCATAAATCATGAAATTCATTGATAACACTTTAAAGTAATAGCAGCAAACTTTAGTCAGAATTTATATGACTTGATTTTAGTCACTTAGAGAAGAAGGAAAGTCTCCTTTGAATGCAACCTTAAGCAAATGATGAATTGGCCACACACCTGAAGTGATTCCTCAGTATAACTTTCTTTAACTTTATTCAAGTTTGAAACCTCAACTACAACAGAATTTCCATTTGAGTAACTCAGCTTTCCATCTAAAGAGATCTTTGCACCAGTCTCAAAAACACCTTCATGGGAACTTGAACCAGATACACTTGGAGCAAGAGGGCTGCTTGGGGAAGCAGGCCCTACTGAAGTTGCACCAGTACTGCTATCAAATAACGATACAATGGCCCATGCAAAGGACTCTTTATAAGGCATGATTTGAGACCACACCTGCAACTTTTGCTTCTCTCTCTCAGTCAAGTGCACCTGTGCCAAGTGAAGTGAAACTTAGAACATAGACAAATTTTTTGATGATATATAATTTCATGAACAAATACCAATCAAACTTCAATTATAAACTAAAATAAGCAACCATTGACAGCCAGCGAGCCAATATTCAGAAAACATACGTTTCCTAGAAGTCAATTCAAGTCCAAGATGGAAAAATGCATATTTACCCACTATGTTTTTCAATTAATCATTTAAAAATTCATTTAAAGAAGAAAACAATACACCTGATCAATTTTCAGAAAAACAATAAAAACTTACATCCTACAATTATGTAGGATAAATAGATGACAATAGTCTGAAAGGTGCACCTATATTCTATACACACATAAATAAGGAACAGTGACTCAAATTTCATAGCTAAATAAGATAAAGAAAGTGTTGACTACAAGAAAGTGAGAAAGACATCAATACATACTGGATCTTTCCGTGAATAAACAGAAGGAGTAATCCCGCCTTCTTCTGTAGCATGCTTATCCAATTGGATCAACAAACAAACTGACGCAGATGGTGCATCTAAGTAAAATACAGCACGAGGTTCACATGTAATTTTAGCCTAGAAATTGTAAACAAGAAAATTGTCATCATCTCTTCAAAATCACCCACTGATTTCATGAATTAAGAAAAAATATCCAAGAAAATGTGCTAAAATTGGTGTTGCATAACTTACATCCTGCATTTCAGTTGGTAAGACATGAAAGTAAAAGTCTTCTGATAATTTTTCTCTTCTCTCCCTATTGTATAAGCAAATTGTACCATAAAACGGCTCTACAGGACAGAAAACAAAAACAGGGTTCTAAGTCAAAAACATAAATCTGCTTTCAGCACAAACACTTAAGTCTAAATGGCAACGGCACACTCAGAGGAAGCAATTCATTTACATCATCCTACAAATATCAACAGCATAGTACTCACCAACTAATCCTGCTTGAAATTGTAAAGACAGAACTTTTACAGAGATCTTTATTCCACTGAGAAGCCCAACAGAAAAACAAGGACAAAGCAAAACTCAGTTGGTCCAAAACAAAAAGGAAAAACTGATAGGAATATTCTAATCAAGTACAATTCAGGAGTGTCATACTGTGATATGGGAGTTTCAGGTATCCTTTGTCCAAATATCAATGACCTCTCATTTTCCCAATCAAATGCCGGCTCATAAGCAGGAAGGGGAGATTGACCAACATGCTGCATATTAAGAATCAGGAAAGAGAATGAAAAAAAATAACCGTGTCACTATCTAGGTTTTCTTTGAAATACAAAATAAGCTGTCAACTATAAATCAGAACAGAAAATAAAACAACTAAACCACAACAACCTTTGGAACATCCGAATGTGGGGTGTCAACATCTGTAGCTTCCATAAACTGCCTTCCTGATGTACTAGGGATGTCATCCTCACTAATATCATCACCCTTCATTCGCCTCGCACCAGCCAGATGCATTTCTAGGTACATCATTGAAAAAAAAATAAATGATAAAAAACTTAGCAACAATCACTGAAGTTAAAATACATTAGCCAGCCACATTGCAAATCAGGTAACTCAAAAAACCCAACAACCACCCCCCCACATGCAATTAGTGTTTTTGTTCTAGTAAACAGAGACCATTTCTAGACACCAATAACAACCACATTCACATCACAAAATCTTCCAATATTCTTTTCAAACCCCATTTGATCATTTATTATTTTTAATAATTAATAAAAACAAAAATTGTAGTCGCGCAATGCAGAAGCTGAGAAATACCGGTCTCAATATCAGTGTCAGGGCCCTCGTATATCTGGTTGTGAAACGACGGCGTTCCGACGCTCTCGTAGTGACCGTACTTATTCTCATCCTTGACCCAGTCCGTAGTGTAGCAGTGAACCAGTTCATTGAGGTGCGGCCACTGCTCCAGATTCTCGTCGAACTGCACAACCACCAAACCAAACAATACATCAAATGCGCAGTTTTCGAAGCACAGACACGATTCGGTTCGTGCAGCGTTACCTTGTTTTGCCACCTGGTGGTGACCGGAGTAGAATCTCGCCGCTGCCGGAGATGGAGCATCGCAGATCTAGGGTTTTCCCTCAGGCACCAGAGCCAGCAGCGCTCGAAGAAAATCGGAGAACTTCTCGTCTCAAACGCTAGAGATAATACGTGCAATCTGTAGCATTTGCTGGATCTGTAAGCACAATAAGAAGGAGCATTGCCTGAATAGGGTAGCGAGAGAGAGAGAGAGCAG
This sequence comes from Nissolia schottii, assembly GCA_003254905.1. NCBI lineage: Eukaryota > Viridiplantae > Streptophyta > Magnoliopsida > Fabales > Fabaceae > Nissolia > Nissolia schottii. The sequence continues at coordinate 9,089 of QANU01048826.1, read as the reverse complement.
AGAAGAGAGGTAGGTACCCGAATGCAGAACGCAGAGAAAAGAAGTGGGGCAGGGATGACGCAGGGGGAGGAGGGGGGTGGTAAGAAAACAAGTCAAAAGAAGTCCACAGATTGAAAACGCCAATAAAAGGTTCATATGTACACAGGGGAAGGCTGTCGGACCCAATGTCTCTATCTATCATCCACTAGTTTGTTAGTGTACTCTTTTTTAATCTTGTTCCTTTGCAGTGGAGCTTCATTAATTATCCAGCACTTCGATACTTAATTAAAATATAAAAAAAAACTTATTATTGAAAATATAAAGTTTCAAAGTCTCCAACGCATTAAATGCATTAAAACCCTTAGCATTGGGTTTAGTTAATTTTTTATTAACGAAACAGATTGAAACTAGCCAAATTGGATTAAAAAGGGAAGAAAAAGAATGAAACTAAGCTACATTCCTCCTTGTCTTTTCTTTTTTGTATTTTACATTAAGAGAAAAAAATCAAAATAGAAAAAACTAGTTGCTCAGCATATCGTGTTAGATGAGCTGAAGAACATTCTACGAGGAGAAAGGACAACATAATTAAGGTTGTTGCGGATCAAACCCCTTCATTAGGGATGAAAATGGATCAGACCAAGTTAAACTTATACTTAAATAGGTTTAGTATGTTTTTAAACTATTCGCCTTAAACTTAGGCCTATTTCCTATCATCAACTTTTTTCTAAGATTCAATCTGACCCCTACATAAAACAAAGAGAAACAAAAAACTTAACCTACTTAAAACAAAGAAAAACAAAAAACTTAGATGTTGTTTGTTATTAAAGTTATACATAGATGTATATAATTAAGTCATTAACAGAAAATTGAGGAAAAAACATTTTTCAGTCATTTAAGTTTAACACAGCCAAAATAAGGATGAAGAAGATGAATTATATCATTAAATAAAAAACAATACTACTTTACAAAGATTGAATTGATATAACAAAAGAAAATAAATTACTAGATATTATACAACAGACTAAAACATAAAGTGTTAGGTGCTTGGTTTTGAGACAAAGAAATGAAGAATCAAAAAAGAATGAGTGACTGTTTTTAAGGAGGTGTTATAAATGAGATGCAAAAAGATTTTGAATACGATTAAGTTACATTATTAGAATATAATAGGATATTTTTATTCATATGATAGGATTTTTTTTTAATACAAGAATAAGAAAATATATTTTTAATAAATAGGTCGACCTGTCGGACCTAATAAGCATTTTTTTATAGCCTATTTAGCTAGAAAGGTTTTTTAAAAGTTTTGTCCTAGTTTGCCTTATTAAATGGGCTACGCCAAACCAGGCCTTAAACGAGTCGGGTCAAACGCCCCCAATAAGTGGCTTGACCTATTTCCACCCCTACCCTTCATGAGCAAGTCAATCTACAGCAGAGTTTGTCGAGCGGGAGATATGGCACACACTAGCATCTTAAGAACAACTAAGAAAATCATTGATCTCTGAAAGCATGATATCTAGAGTCAGGGATCGAAAACACTGAGAGGACAAAATGAACACAATGGCATGTAGGCAATCCAATTTAAAAATGATATGTCGCATCCCATGATTCCAAGCTAGGAGAAGTACATCACGGATAGTCAATAATTCCACCCAAGTCACATCCATAGAAGCCACCAGCACTATAAAACCAAGCAGCCAAGTCCCATTCTCATCACAAAGGAGCCCACTATATTTACTCTGCCAATTTCACACATTCACACTCACATCAACATTTATTTTCACCATGGCAATAGGAGGACACAACCAACGACGCATGTGAAGAGCAGTCAGAGAAGAAGTAGTCACAGTTAATGAACAACAAAGAAAAAAATAGCAATCCTACCAGGTATGATAGATTACCTTGTTCAAGGACCAAGAAATCAGTCCCCATCATATCATTATTGCGATGCAGCCATACCCACCAAATCATGGCTAGGTTGAGGAGCAGGTGATTGGTCCATAATATACATTCAAACCACTGATCTACATCAAGAAGTGGCCACTAAGGACGATAGACACCCACATTATTCCAAATTGCACCCAAATCAGCATAGCCTAAGGCAATGTATAAGAGCCTCGTCTACAAGCTCACAACACGAACAAACAATAGATAACGCCAAGCCTCATCGATGACTAAATTCATTTGTAGAAATAGTACCATGAAAGCATAACCATAAGAAAAAAAAATCTTCTCAAGGAACTTAAGTTGCAAAATCTGTTTCCACTGAGGATGAGAATCCTAAACACGGTTTCTTTTCCTCAGCCACTTGTAGCCATGTCCCAAGAGCCATCATACCATAAATCATGAATAAGAAGATGCGTGTCAGATATGTGAATAAAGGGGAGATGACGACTAAGAGGACCCATGCCCAACCAATTCAAGTATCAAATAGAGGACACATCATTCCCCAAAAAAATTTAAAATTAAAACCTTACTGAAGACTTTTCCAAATTTTCACCATACATACCCTAATGTAAGAGGAAGACGACCTGTTGGTGAAAGAGGAGAGTAAGCCATTCCTCACATAATTACTTTGAAGAATAAATACCCAAATCTTAAAGGATCAGTAAGGAAATAGGAAACCATTTTACCCAGAAGAGTCATTTTTTGGTAGCAATCATCCTAAATACCAAGACCTCCATATTGCTTGGGAGAAGAAATCACATCCCAATTTACAAGATTAAAGCTTCAGTGCGAATGATCCTCCTTACCATGCTAAAGAAACTGCCACATTGTAAGATCAATATTGTCACATATAGCTTGACGAACCCAAAGAGCTTACATAGTATAAACCAAAACAGAAGATATCACCGACTTAGTCAAGCAAAATTTACTGGCTACGTTAAGGAGGGCACATTTCCAACTAGCAAGCTTACTATTTCTCCTCTTCATGATTCTTGCAATATGAGACTTTTTGGCACAACCTTGCAAAAGCGGAAAACCCAAATATTTATCAAGATCATTAGTAAACCAAATGATATGGCAGTAAAGTTGTCTCTAGCCTAAGAATTTTGAGCCTTAAAAATAAAAGAAAATCATCTGCAAACATTAGATGTGAACTATCTAGGTAACCATGGAATAAGTGGATAGGATCCCAAATATTCTCATTAACCTTGTTAGTGATCCAAAGCAACAACGCTCTATACATAGAACAAAAAGATAAGGAGATGTGGGGTCCCCTTGCCAAAGGCCTATCGTTCGGCTAAAACCTAGTAATCTAGAACCATTCCATAAAACAAAGAGGTTAGAGGAACAAACACATGACATAATCAAATCAATAGTAATAAAAGGGAAACCAGTTCGCTACAATTACATCATATAGTAGTGATTTCTTTTAGTTATGAGTTTTCTCATGGTGTGGTGTTTGTTGGCAAATCTAGGTGTGACGCTCACCAAAACGTCGTTAGATTTTAGTGCGGGATCAAATAATAATTTATAAACCAAGAAAACCCCAAAAACGTAGTAAAGGGGATTAACCTAGGTCGTCTCTCGAGGAAGCAATTTATAACCAATTATAAGTTTAATTAAATCGGGGGGTTTGGTTTGATGAAAGTAAATCAGGAACAAAACGAGAATAAGTCAACAATGATAAAAGCAATATCCTGCATACGGCGTTTCTAAATCAAGGATTAATTTTCATTGGTTCTTAATTCATTATCCATAAAATAGGATGTTGTTATTGGTTGAAATCTCTAACCAATTTGCAATTCATTTAGAAACTACGATCGTCAGTTCCCTAAGCATTTGTTAATACAGGAATTAAAACTAAGATCTCAGCTTTAAAATCCCATATTAATGAAGTACCAATTGCACAACCTAATTAAATCTAATTAGTTTCCCAAAGAGTTCCTTAATCATAGTTAATAAATCATACAATCGTCAAGATTCATTAACTTAGATTTAACCTTAACTAATAACATGCAATCGCTATATCATTAATTAGGGTGGAACGAGACATGAATAATCTTTAAGCGCAAGACCTCAAATTAACCCTAATTTAGAGTTACCGCATGCAAGATATTAAGAAACTACTCCTCCATGATTGGAGGATAAAAACTGATAATAAATAAAGAGAAGGAAAGAGTAAGTGACAATGGAAGATTGGAACAATAGAACCTTGATTAAATTCGGCAGAGCTTCGCTACAATCTTTGAAAGATCACAAAGCACTCTAACATAAACCTAAGTGCTTAAAAATAAAATGTAAAAAGTGTAGAGATATGAAAGGAAAAGGGAGAGTTCTCGGGTTAGGAGGACTTGGATGGGTGGTGGAAGGATGATGGATGGAATGCTAGCCTTGGCCCCCTAGTTATAGGCCTAAGCTCGACGGGACCGCTCAGCGGTTTAGCACCATCGCTGAGCGGTTTGAGGCGTATCGTTGAGCGGTTTGGCGGTGGCACTGGGCGGCTGAGTCAATCTCAGCGGCTTACACGGCTTCATTAAATGCTCCAGCCAGCTTTTGCAGGGCGGCTCCGTAATCTGAGCTGGCTCCAAGCTGGCGCATTAAATGCGCCGGTGTAAGTGGGTACTTTCGCTCAGCGGCTAGGGCACCACCGCTGAGCGGTTACTTCATTATCGCTGAGCGTTTCCTTCAGCTTCGCTGAGCGCTTCCATGCTCACCGCTGAGCGTTTGTTGCTTATGAGCTAAGCGATGTTGCTTCCTGATTTTCCTCTTTTTGTCCTTTTCCAAAGCTTCTCTTCTTATCTTCAATGATCCTCTTTGAACATTTATTTCCTGCAATTCAAAATAGAAAACTCCAAAAGAAATATTAAATTCTAAGAGTAAAATAATGCCTAATCTTACCGTTTTTCTTAATTTCTCTCAAAAGAGGACAATGTGTAAAAACATATTGATTAAGTGTTAAACCCACACATTTAAGTATGCATTTGTTCACTTATAGAGTAATAACTTAGGATACAAAATCCACTTATCAAACTACCCCACACTTGAACAATTGCATGTCCTCATGCAAGAAACTAAAAACTCAAGCAAACTAAAATTGAAAGCAAAAACAAAATATTTTTGGTGCGGCGACACTATTTACATCCCCCTACAAAGCCGCGAAACTCAGGGAGGCACTTAAGCCGACTCACTAATTACCAAACAGCTGTGCATAATTCATGACAATTCAAAAGTTAGAGTACGTTTAGACAAGAGATGATATCATTGTGCATTAAAACTAATGTTCTTGGCATATCAATCATGAACAAAGAATAAGTCAAGGCATGTTAAAATCAATTGGGCATCACAGGTTAGTGTGTGCCACTCGTCACTCAAAGTGTATAGGTTCATTCAATGCTCTCTCAAACACTACACTAGAGTCGCCTCCATAGGCTTGACTTTTTTCTAAGCATCATGGATCACCAAATATATATGACATGCATCAAGAGGTCTTTTAGAGGTTGTAATGGGGCCAAGGTCAAGGTAGGATATTCATATGGCCAATGGGTTAGAGCCTAAGACTTAGTAGAATTCATGGCATATGTGCTTAAACAACGGTGCAAGGACCTTGATCTCCATTAGCTTCTCTTGCCACTGCTTACTCATAGCTTAGGGGAGCATTTCTGTTGGTGCACCTAATTGGTTGTTTTTGCAAAAGAGCAACACCATTTGCGGTCCGCCAATCTAATCAGATGTGTTTACATGTTTCAGTTATTTATTTAATTAGTATTTATTAACTATGTTTATATGCTTAGTAACTGCTGTAACTACAGATAGCAACCTAAGAGGGGGTGAATTAGGTTTTTTTTGTTTTTCTCAGATTTTGATTGTTTGAGAAGTCTGAAACCCTAATCCCCAAACTTAGAACAAGACCCAGCAATTAACCAAATGATTGATAATGTTAAATGCAGCGGAAATTGTAAATTGCTGAATGTAAAAGTGTAGGGATAAGAAGAATCACACCAGAGAGTTTATCCTGGTTCACCTTCACAACCGAAGGCTACGTCCAGTCCCCTGTTTCTGAGGCAGGGTTTTTCCACTATGTAATCTTGTGTTGTGTACAACCTCACAACCGAGGCACTTACACCGACAACTACAAGAGAACACAACCGTTCTCCTGGTTACACAATGCCTTCACCGAACCCTACGGTGATGATCAGAATATACACCGACAACCACGGTGTTTACAACAACCAATTGAATTTGAAGAAGATTTAATACAATGGCTTTGTAACAATCCTAAACTCAGGGAAGGATAATCCTGAATAGAAAGCACTCAAAGATATGAAAGTTATGGCTCAATGCTTTTCTGAGTTTTGGATTGAAAAGAACTTTGAAAGTTTTGATCAGAACATGTAAAACTTGTAAGAATTAATGAAAGAATG
>QANU01048778.1:7783-18729 GCA_003254905.1 Nissolia schottii | reverse complement strand
TGGTTTATAAATTATTATTTGATCGCGCACTAAAATCTAACGACGTTTTGGTGAGCGTCAACCTAGCTCATTTCCCTAAATTTCTAGGGTTTTGGAGGTTTAACCCTTCTCCCCTCCGTTCCTCGGTGTTTCCCGACCATTTCTGACGGTGAAACTTGCGGGATTTCTGCACTCAGGAACGCGGGATGTTACACAAAATCCATTGCTATAGCATCTCACTTCCATTTTAGAACCTCTGGAGGATTCAGCAACCCTGGCAATTTCTGGTGCTCGATCTTCACCTTTTGACAGACCAAACACTTCTGTACCCAGTCTTCAACCTCCCTCTTCAATCCTGGCCACCAAAACATCTTCTTGAGATCATGATACATTTTGGTGGTTCCGGGGTGCATCGTGAACTGACTCTTGTGAGCTTCTTGCAAGATATCTTCCTTTAAGTTGCCTTTCTTGGGCAGGCAAATGCGGTCGTCAAATCGCAAGATTCCGTCATCCGTTGTCGTCACTTCCCTAATCTTCCTCTCTTCAACAACTTTGCAAAACTTGCACCAAGTGTCTTCCTAGCAGTTCTTCTGAGCCTCTTCAACTCTGTGCTTGAAGTCACTACTGACCTGGAGGGGATACAGCGTCAGACGGTTGTGTTGGCGTGCAACAGTCAGGTTGAGGTCGCAAAAGTCTTCTAACAGTTTCGCTTCCTGCACCATCATCTGCGCCATCTGTAACGACCTTCGGCTTAATGCATCAGCCGCTACATTAGCTTTCCCAGGGTGATAGTTAAGATTGAAGTCGTAATCCTTAAGGAATTCAGTCCACCTCCTCTGCGCATGTTCAGTTCCTTCTGGTCAAACAGGTATTTCAAACTCTTGTGATCTGAAAATACCTCGAACCGAACTCCATACAGGTAATGCCTCCATATCTTGAGGGTGAAAACTATCGCTGCCAACTCTAAATCATGCGTAGGGTAGTTTGCCCATGCGTCTTCAACTGTCTCGAAGCATAGTGCAACACCCTAGCTAGTTGGCCTATGCTTAAGTCATAGGTTTCCTGGCTAGGTAGTTGATAGCTGGGCTGAGAACTACTACTGTTCTAGGTTATCAACTGAAATTAGGGTTACTGAAAATACGGGCCAGTTTGAAACTTCTTTGCAAATACGTGTGTGTAGAAAGTAATGAGCCTTGCGAATAATACAACGGATAGCGGCATAACTAAAAGATAGGAGAGTGCAAGTACATACCTGTAGCGTGGAGCTTTATCAGTAGAAGGTACACATAGGGGCCCGAATATACATAACATACCATTATTTTATAATACATAAGTTTTATACATAATCCCGTACGGTTGGATAATGATATATATACATCAGTTCCAGTAATATACAAACGTAATAACTAAAAGCAAACTACGTACACGAGTGGTACTACTCGCTTCGTGTACGATACAAAACCCTATCCCTGCACTCGGGTCCGGCTGTCTGCCACCTACTCAGAGTCTCCTAGGCGCTCCAGGGGCTCCTCCTCCTCACTGCTGCTTAGGTCTGTCACCGTCGAGAAATCGCGTGAGACGAAGCGATGTGGCCGAGCGGTCAGTATCCTCTTCCAGGCAGTGGTCCTGCGACCTCGAGCTCGAACAGTCGGGGTGGACGCACCTGGATCAATAACTGGCGTTGGGGCTGGTGTGGGGGTCTGCTCCGGCTCTGAAGGAGGCATTTCCTCATCGCCGTTGAGGCGAATCGGATCCCTGCTGCTGCTCCCCGGACGGTCGTCAACCCAGATGGGGTTCAGTGGCGATGTACCTGGGGCTCCAACCCTCTGCCTGGGAGAACGATCGGGCTCATCGGGTAGGCGTGTAGGTTCGAACGTACTCGTCTCCAGGAGAGTATCCGTGCGGTAATTGCGCATAGGGGTGCGCGTAAATAACCAGACATGCTTGGCCAGTGGCGAAGTCATGGCTGCAAGCTGGATCCATAATCAAGTGTGGGTGAGAACTCTAGGTCCTCAGTGGGTCTCCAAGGCTATGAATGGTTCATTTTCTCGAGTATCCTCCAGGCCATTCAGGGGATTTCTAAGTGAGCATGCATTAGGACTAGTCTTTTGCTAAAACCCTGAACAACTTTATCTAAGATTATCTAGGTGAATAGGGGACTAGTCTTTCTTACTACGGCTGCGTGCTTATGAATCCCGTATTTCAATTATAATTAGGCTACTCATCTCGGGTCGTTCCCTTGACGTTACATATTACACAAACAACCATAAATGAATATTAATGCACATTCGAACTCGATCAATTATAAATACATAGCTAAATAGTGCATGGGGGCATTAGGGGTCTCTTATGCATACCGGCTTGCCGAGTCAGCGTCCCACTTCTCCACTTTGGCACATACCGGCTTGCCGGGTTAGTGCATCTTTTCTATAGACATACCGGCTTGCCGGGTTAGCTCTTTATCTCTTTACGCGTACTGGCTGGCCGGGTTAGCACTCTTTACTTTACTTCCTCCTTTTTCTATCCATCCTTTACCTTCCTGTGTCATTAACCTCTTCGAACCAATCTACCCTTGGGCGACTGATTCGTTAACCAATCCAAACTTGTAAGGACGGGCAAGGTAACACATCAACCAATCCACTTGTGAACTGGTGAGGGGCTTGTATGTAAGACTTTGCCAAGAGAGGGCTTCCTAACATATAACTATATACGTGTTCCCTAAGTTCCATTATTCTCTTTATGCATTAGGTGATTGACCTCTAATTCTCTAGGGTTGCCCTAATACCTATACACAACCCATTCCTCATGATGCATGCTTTACCATACAAAAATGGACTACTAGGTACTCATTGGATCCCTTAGAAACCCTAAAGTCTTAAGTCTGCTAGGTTTCATTCGAATACTTCGATAGGCATTCGAATGAAATCCCTCGAAGTTCTTTCATTCGATTGGAATAGGTTTTCATTCGACAGAATTCCCTCGGCATTCTTTCATTCGAATACTATGGGATTCATTCGATTGAAATCCTAAATATTCGCCTTCATTCGACTGCAGTGGAATTCATTCTAAGGAAAGCTCATTTTGGATTTCATTCGACTGAATTCCTTCCGTATTCGAATGATTGCTTAAAAAATCGCCTCCCCGAGACTCCAGTTCTCATTTTCGACTGTTCCTAGGGTTCCAATTGGTACAGTTATGCGTTTCATTCCTCAATCGTTCACAAAACCCTTTTTACCCTGTATCCCTCCAAAATACTACTTAACAGTTCTATAATCAGTTATACAAATAGGCACATATACAGGTAAAAATTAAACCACATAGACAGTGGGCTTAGGATTACCCACTTCTGATCAGGATTCCGATTCGGTGACTCTGAAGGAGAGATTTTCCTCTTCACGATGGCGTACTCTGGCTATTTTTTTGGAGACTCCGGCACGAGCTTTAAATGTGTCGTGTAACCCCTAGCTAGCTAGCCTACGCTTAAGTCACAAGCTTGCTGGCTATGTTGTTATCCGCTCTGGTGGGGATAGTACTTAGTCCCATTTGTACATTGAACATATTGTTACCCAAAATATGGACCAGATTAAAATTTTCTTTTGTATGTCACATATAATAAAATTAGGAGCCTTGTTGCATTTAGAGCACACATTGCGAGCGGAAACATAGCATGCTTAATTGATAAAAGATGGAAATGATTAACATATGTCATAATTACGAACGTGGTCCGTCATACATACATAAACAAGTGCATATGTTGCATCATAAGTTATAATTTACATAATAGGTACAAAGATCACAAAACAGTGCATATACATATATGTACTATCCACTAGCTAACTATCTACTCATCCGCCGTCCGGTCCTGGAATGCCTCCTCCTCATACGACTCAGCTCCCTGTTCTCCATCAAAACCTGAAGTCATGGATGAGTGGGGTGAGAACATGGCGCTCTTAGTGGGAAACCTTAGGGATTACGGGACTTCTTTTTACTCATACATACCTCAGGCCACTCAGGGAATTCTAGGTGTTACAATTATACTATCACCCTACTGATTTTAAGATCCAAACTAAGCCTGAGCAGCTTTATCTAAATTGACTAGGTGACTGGGGAACCTACTCTTCATTACTAAGTTCTCTGTCCTCTACCTTACTTCCTAAGTTGCACATAATCACATCGTCAAATAATCACATAATAAGCTTCAGTGCGCGTCCACTTATAACCGTGCCCATTTTAATTATAAGCTTCTTCGCACCTCCGCTTATGTACAGTTATATCACTTAGAGCACATACTTCAAGCTCAACCCCCCCGTAACGGTGGCCTACCGCGACAGGCTTCCTTGTTGTCTCAGTATAGGGAGGACTGGGCCACGCTAAACCTCAGTAGCTCACGATAGGAGAATCCATCCTTATGCTAGGGATGGCGAAGGGACCCTACCCCGTCCTTATGCTAGGGACAAGGCATGCCCAGGGTTCAGCTTGCCTTTCCTGCCGGCTCCTCGCACGGTCTAGGAAAAGATTCCTTTTTCCTTTCTTTCCTTTTCCTTTTTGGGACTTAGTGACGTCATGCCCGATACCTTTCCTTTCCTTTCCTTTCTTTTCTTTTCCTTTGTAAAACCATTTTCCATGACACATAATCACATAACATTCATCATTCCAGTCCATTCCAATTACAGTTCATATGCATTAAACATAAAGCCTTAGTTCATACCCTTTATCATACTTTTAGAAATCCTTGAACATAAATCCTTAATTCATAACATTTAACTTACTTTAATAAAATCAGTAGATCCATGGATAATTGTAAGCAGTATAAAAATTGAGGTTTTTGTTTAGAAAATGACGAGTTTTCGAAAAGGGGAAATCTGTCTTCGTTCAGGCCGCTCAGCACCTCCGGTGTACCGCTCAGCACTGCATGCCGCTCAGCGGTCATCACTGTCCGCTCAGCGCTTACAGTCCGCTCAGCGGAAAACCTTGCCGCTCAGCAGTCCCTGATGAATTTCAGCCCCTAATTCTTGCAATTTTCCATGTTCTACAAAGTTTCTAACCATCAAGCCTCAAAGCATGTTTTTCCAGCAGTCCTTATTCATTTCTAACAACCATAAACATACATCAAATTTTCCAAAATCATTTCCATAACAAATCAAACACAAGTTCATGCTTTCCTAACCTATGTTCATGTAACATATAGCATCTCTAGCACTTAGAGCACATATTCACATAACCTCCATAACCATTCATCAAGGAAAACAACCCTAGCAAGAACCTAACCTATCCTAACATACATATCACAAGCATGGCATCAAACATCTTAAGCCACATAGACAGTGGTTATGTCAGATTTACCCACTTTTTCCCGGCTCTGACGGTTCCGACTTGCTCCTAGCTTGCTCGGCTGCCTCCTTGCTTCTCTTGGCCGAATTGGCTGCAGCTATCCTTGGGGTTTTGGTGTGATTTTCGTGGGTTTGGGTTAGGGGGTTCCTGAGGGAAGTGAACTGGGCTTAAGGCAGGCGATGTCTAGGTCTCCGGTTTGACAGAACGGCAGTGGATCGGCAAACAGACAGAGTTCTGACAAGGTTTCTAATTTTTCCTCTTCATTTTCGGTTTTGGGGTGGTATTTATAGCCCAAGGGCTGATTGCCCACTTTACCATTTTGCCCTTGGCCCAAAATTACAAAAATGCCCTTTTAATTTCATTTTCTATTTATTTAATTAATTTGGATAATACTAAGGTCAAATCAAGTCATATCAAGGCATTTTTAGTTATTTTCCTTGATAAATCTGCCTTCCCCACGTGCTGAATCAGATTGGGCCCCACCTCGGTCCCGTTTCGCTCGCTTTTGATCGTTCGCAGTCCCGGTGCGTCGCGCACGGTCGTCCGAAAAATATTCTGCTTATACTGTCGCGATCCTCTAATTTCCCTTTTCCTAAGAACATTATTTTTAGAAGGTGTTTGTGAATTTTTTCTCTGGAGGAGTATTTTTCACAGATACCTTTAATACATCGTTAAGCTCCCGCGTCTGCGGACAACTGTTCCGCTTGCGGTTTCGCTATCTCCCAAACTTCCCAATAAGGTTGTAGGGCTAATCTAAGGTATTTGGGACTTTCACCCGGTATAGGTTGGATCCCCAGAGACTTGAGACTCTCTGCTCGGTTCTACTGGTTAAACGGGGCCAAATGGGACTGTTCGGGTGTCTACGGAATCGTCCGAAACCGAACCGATTTCCGTTTTTTCGCCAGTCTAAGTTTTTCATTCATCTATAGGGGTCGAGAGGAATCATTTGAGTGTCAGCAGAATTTATCAAATCCCTACAGAGAAATTTCTACTGACCTCTACAAGTTAATTCACACAATCAACTCAGCGAGCAATCTACTAACAGTTATTTGGGGAAATCTTCACTAAGCAAGGAGTGAGATGTTACATGCCGGAACGAAACCCTCGGTTGGTGAAGAAATGTAACTTCTGAGAAGTTACGAGGTTATAAATAACCACGCACAGTAAAAGTTGTTTTCTTTTCTTTTTTACTTTTCTTTTTCTTTTCTCACATTTTACTGAAGCTTTGCTTCAGTTTTCATTTCATTTATTATTATTTATTTATTTATTATTTAACTTCTATCAGAAGTTAACTCCCTCCGGTCTAGCTCCATTTTTCATTCGATTGCATTTTGTCTAAAAAGTCTCGCCCCCGGTTGCCCCAAAAATATTTCGGGCATACCGTCGTGACCCATTTATTTTTTCCTTTGGTCCGGAATAATTTCCACAGGGACCAGGGACTCTTTTGCTGAGCTGGGAAATTCTACGGACGTTTTTCAGTATCCGGGGAATTTCCATTCGAGTCAAAACTCGTCTGGCGACTCTCGAAAATTACAACGCAGCTAAACCTAGTCGATTCTTAAATTTCCCAGGGTTTCGGAGGTTTAACTCTTCTCCCCTCGCTTCCTTGGCATTTCCCGGCCGTTCTCGGCTGCAAAACAGAAAGATTACCGGCTCGTAGAAGCACAGGATGTTACACATAGGCTATCACCTGGCGTCGTTGCATCAGCACACATCCAAGTCCTGCACCTAACGCATCACAATACACTTTAAAAGGTATCTGGGGGTCAGGCAACACTAACACGGGAGCAGTAGTCAACTTCTCCTATAGCTCACAGAAACTTCTTTCACATTCTATGGACCAGTCAATCTTCGCTTCCTTTCTAGTTAGCTTCGTCAGCGGTAGGATGATTTGTGAGAATCCCTAAATAAACCTCTGATAATATCCCGCATAGCCCAAAAAGCTCCGTAACTCAATAACCGAAGTGGGTCTCTCCCATGTTCTGACTGCTTCAACCTTGCTGGGATCCACTGCTACTCCTTGTTCTGAGACAACATGGCCAAGGAATTGCACCTTCCTGGCCCAGAACTCACATTTGGAGTGTTTGGCGTATAACTTCTTGTCCCTCAAAACCTGCAAAACTATCTGCAAGTGTCTAGTGTGCTCTTCCTCATTCTTCGAGTACACTAGAATGTCGTCGATGAACACGATGACACAACCATCCAGATACGCGCGAAAGATCCTATGCATGTAATCCATGAAGATTGCGGGAGCATTGGTTAATCCAAAGGACATAACCGTGAACTCATAGTGACCATAGCGGGATCTGAAAGTAGTTTTTGCTATATCTTCCTCCCGTACCCGAATCTGGTGGTATCTGGACCGTAAGTCGATCCTTGAAAAGATCTTCGCATCTTTCAATTGGTCTAGAAGATCGTCAATTCTCAGTAATGGGTACTTGTTCTTAATCGTCGCCTTATTCAGCTGTCTGTAATCGACACACATCCTCATGGTGCCGTCTTTCTTCTTCACAAATAACACTGGTGCTCCCCACGGTGACGCACTTGGTCGAATAAATTGCTTCCCCGTTAACTCCTCCAACTGCTTTTCAGCTCCTGCAGTTCTAGCGGGGACATTCGGTACGATGCAATGGAAATAGGTCCAGAGCGCCTGACACCAGATCGATAGAAAATTCCACTTCCCGTTGCGGCGGGAACTCTGGGATGTCATCAGGGAAAACATCTAGATAGTCATGAACTACCGGAATGTCCTTGACTTCCAACCTTGCAACTCCTACTTCTGAGGATTCCAATAAAACATACCCTCCACCTTGTAACTGACAACAGTACAGAATCGGCAACTCCTCCTCTTGGGCTACTGGGCTGGTGACTGTAAAGGAAAAAGTGACCAGTTTCCTGGCACAGTCAAGAATCACCTGGTTGGCATTCAACCAATCCATCCCTAGTATCATATTTAACCTAACTAGGGGAAGACATATTAGGTCAGCCACGAACTTTCTTTCCTGCAACTGAAAAGGGCACTGTAGGCACACTCGACAAGTCGTAACTGGTGGTGCAGTGGGTATGGAAACAGCAAGCGTATACAGCAGTGTCGTAGGAGATAAGTTCAGCTCCTCTACACTATCGTAAGATATAAAGGAGTGTGACGCTCTGGAAACATACAATACAATCAAAGTTTTCCCGTTGAGTATACACTTACCCAAAATCAAACCTTCCCCGTCCTGAGCTTCCTCTGGCTCCATGGTGAACACTCGTCCTTGGCATTGGGCCTTCGGTAGAACTGTGGTATAGTCCCTGACAAAATGACCCGCCTTTCCACATCTGAAACAAACATTTTGGCCTGCTAAGCATTCTCCAGAATGTGCTCTGCCGCATTTTGGATAGAGAGGGCGAGAGTTGGCTCTCGGCTGAACTTCTGGCGTGCTACGACTCGAAACACCCGCTGGTGGTAGAGGTCTCACTGCTGGGGGTCCTGCCCGTGGTTGTCCCGGTCGGGGCTGATTTTGGGATCTCCCCATTCCCTGCTGTGGCCTCGGCAGATACTGACCTCGGCCTCTACCTGCAAATGGAGCTGGGAAGGATCCTCTCTTCCTTGGTTCCGCTTAGGAGCTACCTGCTTCTTCAAACCTTCTCTTGTTCCTGCCACTGCGCACCTGCGCCAAATCTCTGTTGGCCTCCTCCTGAGCCAGACATGTGTTGACGAGAGTGGCATAATCTCGTATTCCGGATACATTCAGAAATACCCGTAACTCTAGCTTCAACCCTAGCTGGTACTTCCCACATTTCTAACCCTCATTAGGGTGGAGCCTGTAGGTCAGTGAGCACCGGCAGAGTCTCTCAAATGCCGCTATATACTCTGCAACCGTCATATTTCCCTACTTCAGCTCTAAAAACTCTGCTTTCTTTCTGTCCTGTAGTTCCTGAGGAAAATACTTTCCTAGGAAGGCCATCTTAAACTGGTCCCAAGAAATTTGACCATCTTCTTGTTCAAACAGGGGCCTGGTCATGTCCCACCATTCCCCTGCTGCTCCTTCCAGCTTCCTTGATGCAAACTTTATTTTCTGAGGATCCGTGCATGGGACATCCTCCAAGATCTGCTCCATCTTCCGGAGACATCCATGGACCAAGTCAGGGTCCATTATTCCCTTGAACACTGGTGGATTAGCTCGTGAGAAATCCCGATACCTCAGGGCCTCGATCTCCTGAGCTTTCTGGGGGGCGTTATGTTGAGCGGTGGCAGCCGCCATCTGTGCAGTAGCTTGTGCCATCCCCTTGAGAATATCTACAAAATCTGTAGGATCTAGGGGTCGTTGTGTAGTACGTGGTGGCATAGTGAGTCAATGGTACCTGCACAGTTCCGAGTTGATCAGTCTCAAAAAGGCCAGTACACATAAACTCGACACATACCATGCGGCAGAAACATACACCGTCATCATGCTCGAAAGCATAGTGCAACTCAGTCCTCAGGCTCTTTTGGACCAAACTGCTCTGATACCAAATGAAACACCCTAGCTAACTGCCTACGCTTAAGTCGTACGCAAAGCTCACTAGGTTGTTTACTACCTGGTGGGAATACTCATAGTCCATTATTATCTTTCGAAAATAGTTGTTAGGAAAATAGCGCCCCATTTTAAACTTTTCCATTATATCAATTATTGCATAAAATAGGAGCCATACGTCAGAAAGAACAGTTATAACAAGCGGTAAAGCCCTTAGGCTTAGCGAATAACAGTCGAGTAATAGAAAAGCATGCACTGTACATACATTTTGGTCCATCACAAAGTCACATAGTTGTAATTACAATAAATAATATACAAGCCATAGGTCTGTCTATACATAATACATATCATCAAAATACAAGGGCTACTGTAACACTACTCAGTATGCCACTAACAAAATAATGGCTCTGGCTGGCTCTGGTGTCTCTGGCTAGTCTCCTTTGCCTCATAGCTCCTCGGCCGGTTCGACCGCATCCTCATAGTAAGACTCGTCATGTGTCCCTGGAGTCATAAGGTAGTGGGGGTGAGAACGGTAGGTTCTCAATGGAAAACTATAGCTCAGTAATTTCGTGGTTCATTTAGTTATGCTCCAGGCCGTTCATGCAACACCCTAGCTAGCCGCCCATGCTCGAGCCATGTGCAACGCTCACTAGGTTGTTGATTCATTGGTAGGATATTCATAACCTTTAGCCTTTTTGAAAATACGATTTATAACAACATACGGACCATTTTTTTTTTGAACATACTATTCCTTATATGCGTATCCAAATTATGAGCCGTGCGTGATGGTGAACAACATATATATTACAAACGGTAGAGCGTGAGCTTAGCAGACCAGAGATTCGTGTCCAGAAGATCTAAGATAAACAGATACATGGTCCATTACACTTAATTGCATCCATAATAATAAAGTAGTCAACATACACCCATCTTACATAGATAGATACAAAACAAGTATTCCAAAGTAAAGCAAAGCGGCTATGTGCTCGAGCGGGACCCGCGATCTGTCTGGCTGCCCTGTTTCACGGTTCGGCGGGCGGCACTTCTGGGTACTCCTCGTAGCCCGTAAAATCCTCGGTTGCTCCTGGATCCATAATCGAGTGGGGGTGAGAACTCTGAGTCCTCAGTGGGTCCCTA
>QANU01048735.1:0-51564 GCA_003254905.1 Nissolia schottii | reverse complement strand
TTCAACTACCTAGCTAGGGAAACCTATGACTTAAGCATAGGCCAACTAGCTAGGGTGTTGCAGCAAGCTTAGGATTACCCACCTTCTTGGAGTCCTAAAGAGGTTTAGAGATGGCTAGGGAGGTGAGGGCGTCGAGCTCTCCAACTGGCTCCCAGTTCCTGACATTGCTTCAGCAGAGTCTCTGAACCGAACGAATTTCCGGCAGAGCTTCGGCTAGGAGAGGAATTTCTAAGAATTGTTTTCTGATTTGGGGTGGCTATTTATAGCCAAGATTCAGCCCCTTAAAATTACCCTTTTACCCCTCTTCATAATTACCAAATTGCCATTTTCATTTTCTTTAAAAAGTAATTAATTTCAAAGATAATCCATATGTCACATCGATGAATAGTGTTTCAATTTTTTATATTTTTTCTTGAAAAATCTGATTACCCACGTGCTCCCATTCAGATTTGGGTCCCACCCAGTCCCGTCTCGCTTGTGTTTTATCGCTAGCAGTCCCGATGCGTCGCGCACGGTTGGCCGAAAATTATTCTGCTTGTATTGTCGCGATCCCCTAATTTCCCTCTACCTAAGAATATTAGTCTTAGAAGGTGTTTGTGAATTTTCCTCTGGAGGAGTATTTTTCACAGATACCTTTAACCCCATATCTCTCACCGGTGTCCGGACGCGACCGTTTCGCTGGCGTTTCAGCGATCGCCAAAGCTTCCTAGTAGGGGTTTGGGGTTACTCTAGGGAATTTGTTGTCTTTTCTTACATAAGGCAAGATTTCCTAAGACTGGGGCCCACAGCTCAATTCTACTGGCTAAACTGGGCCAAACGGGGTTGTTCTAGTGTCTGCGAAATCGTCCAAACCCGATCCGAACTCCGCTTTCCCTACGGTTTGGACTTACTACCTAATCCTAAGGGCCATGAAGGTTGGTTTGAGTGTCATCGAATTTTCGAAAAGCTAAACAAAACTTTTCCTACAGACACGTATACTCACACAAAGTCGTTCATTATGCGAAATCCTCGTAAGGGGGAAAAATCGGGATGTTACACTAACCAAGGCTACTCACTTTATTCCCATCAAAATGACTTATCCACTGGAGAAGCTCGTGCAGTTGTACGTTAAAGAAGTGGTAAGATTACACGGGGTACCGTCCTCCATAATCTCAGACAGAGATCCCAGGTTTACTTCCAAATTCTGGACTGCTTTTCAGAAGGCATACGAATCTCAATTGCACTTAAGTTCCGCATATCATCCTCAGACGTATGGTCAGTCAAAGCGGACCATCCAGACTTTAGAAGATATGCTGAGAGCCTGTGCGCTTGATACGCCAGGGAATTGGGAAGAAATACTGCCGTTTGTAGAGTTTACATATAATAACAGCTACTAAGCCAGCATAGGCATGGGGCCGTTTGAAGCTCTATATGGCCGGAAATGCCAGTCACCACTCTGCAGGAACGACGGTAGGCAGTATCGCAATTTAGACCCTGATAAGACACAAGAGGCAGAAGAATTGATGAAGCTAATACGACAGAGAATGCTCACCGCACAGAGCCGATAGAAAAGCTATGCCAATAACCGGAGAAGGCCGCTCGATCTCAAACAGGGAGATCATGTCTTCCTGAAGGTTACTCCAGCAATAGGTATTGGAAGGTCTTTGAGGATTAAAAAGCTGAACCCACGATAGCGTATCGGATAGCCCTTCCGCCGACTTTAGCAAACCTCCACAATGTCTTTCACGTCTCCCAGCTACGTAAGTATTATGCATCCCCCGGCCATGTACTAGAGCCAGAACATATACAGCTGAGGGAAGATTTGGCCCTACCACTCACACCTCAGCGAATCATTGATTTCAAGACTCGCAAGAGATGAAACAAGGAGAGTCCTACGGTACGAGTAGTGTGGGCGAATGGGGAATTAGAAAAGCAAACACGGGAGCTGGAAGCCAACATGAAGAAGGCCTACCCAGAGCTATTTGAAAGGTACGAGTTATTCATACACCTAAATTTCGAGGACGAAATTTCTCTAAGGGGGTGGAATGTAACATCCCGCTTCTTTCTTAGTGAAAATTTCCCAAAATAACTGCCAGTAGAGATCTCTGTATAAGTTAATGTGTCGAGGTCAGTAGAAATTATTCTGTTGGGTTTTGATAAATTTTGCTGACACTTAAATGGTTCCTCTCGACCCCTAGGAATGGATGAAAAACATAAAGTGTCGGAAAAATGGAAATCGATTCGGTTTCGGACGATTCTGCAGACACTAGAACAGTCCCGTTTAGCCCCGTCTAGCCAGTAGAACTGAGTAGGGAGTCTTAAGTCTCTTGGAATCCAACTTGTACCGGGAGCAAGTCCCAAATACCTTAGATTAGCCCCACAACCTTATTGGGAAGTTTGAGAGATAGCAAAACCGCAAGCGGAACGGTTGTCCGCAGACGCGGGAGCTTAACGATGTATAAAAGGTATCTGTGAAAAATACTCCTCCGGAGAAAAATTCACAAACACCTTCTAAGAATAATACTCTTAGGAAGAAGGAAATTAGAGGATTGCGACAGTATAAGCGGAATATTTTTCGGACAACCGTGCGTGACGCACCGGGACTACGAATGATAAAAAACGAGCGAAACAGGACCGGGGTGGGGCCCAATCTGATTCAGCACGTGGGGGAGGCAGATTTCTCAATAAAAATAATTAAAAATGCCTTGATGTGACTTGATTTGACGTTAGGATTATCCAAACTAATTAAATATTTAGAAAAGTAAATAAAAAGGGCATTTTGGTAATTTTGGGGCCAAGGGCGAAATGGTAAAAGGCGCATCAGCCCTTGGGCTATAAATACCCCCCCAAAATCGAAAATGAGTTAGAAAATTAGAAACCTTGTCAAAACTCTGTCCGTTTGCTGATCGACTGCTGTTCTGTCAAACCGGAAACCTAGGCACCGCCTGCCCTAAGCCCAGTTCACTTCCTCCAGGAATCCCCTAACCCTAGACCACGAAGATCACTTCAAAAACCTAAGGAAAGATACAACAAATTCGGCCAAGAGGAGCTAGGAGGCAACCAAGCAAGCTAGGAGCAAGCAGGAACCGTCGGAGCCGGGGAAAACGTGGGTAAACCTGACATAACCACTGTCTATGTGGCTTAAGATGTTTGATGATATTCATGTGATATGTATGCTAGGATAGGTTAGGTTCTTGCTAGGATTATCTTCTTTGATGAATGGTTATGGAAGTTATGTGGATATGTGTTCTATGTGCTAGAGATGCTATATGCTACATGGATAGGTTTTAGGAAAAAGATGAACTTGATTATGGAAATGATTTTTGGAAGCTTGAAAATATGTTTATGGCTGTTAGAAATTGGTTAGAAATGATGGAAGGAATGCTCTAAGGATTGATGCTTAGGAACCTTGTAGAACATGGAAAACTGCAGGAATTAAGGGCTGAAATTCGTCCAAACCCGTTGAGCGGCCTGTGCGGCGCTAAGCGGCCAGTGATGGCGCTGAGCAGCCTGTAGCGCTGAGCGGCAGACCCTAGG
The DNA here is from genome assembly GCA_003254905.1 of Nissolia schottii. Lineage (NCBI taxonomy): Eukaryota > Viridiplantae > Streptophyta > Magnoliopsida > Fabales > Fabaceae > Nissolia > Nissolia schottii. The sequence continues at coordinate 48,048 of QANU01048735.1, read as the reverse complement.
CGCTGAGCGGCCTGAATGAAGACAGACTCCCCACTTCGAAACTTGTTATTTTCTGAACATAAAACTTTGCTTAAAACCTAATTTTTATACTGTTTGCAATTATCCATGGATCTACTGATTTTACTAAATGAACTAAGGATTTATGTTCAAGGCTTTCCAAAGTATGATAAATGTTATGAACTACGGATTTATGTTTAAGGCATATGAACTGTGACTAGAATGAATTGTATTGATGAACTGTATTGATGAATGTGCTATGTGATTATGTGTCATGGAAATGGTTTTACAAAAGGAAAAGAAAGGAAAAGAAAGGAAAGGGAAGGAAAGGAAAAGGAATAGGGCATGACGTCACTAAGTCCCAAAAAGGAAAAAGGAAAGGAAGGAAAAAGGAATCTTTTCCTAGCTATGCCACTAGCCGGCAGGAAAGGCAAGTTGAACCCTAGGCATGCCTTGTCCCTAGCATACGGACGGGGTAGGGTCCCCTCGCCATCCCTAGCATAAGGATGGATTCTCCTATCGTGAGCTACTGAGGTTTAGCGCGGCCCAGTCCTCACGGTACTGAGACATTAAGGAAGCCTGTGGCGGTAGGCCACCGTTACGGGGGGATTGAGCTTGAAGTATGTGCTCTAAGTGATATAACTGTACATAAGTGGAGGAGTGATAAATGCCCAATTTACGCAATTTTTACCTATTAAAATGGCACTTATTTGCTTATGTTTTAAAGAATTATCTAACTTTAATCCCCATATTTTGTAGGTTTATAATATATTTTATAAGATGGATGCAAGCATAAATATTGAAGAATAATTCCCAAAAGAATGGAGAAAAGGGCAAACTAGGAAAAAGAGCTAAAAGACGAAGTAAGAGCAGGACCGCTTAGCGGAACGAGCCCATCGCTCAGCGAGGAAGAAGATAAGGAACCGCTGAGCGATTCAAACTTAATCGCTCAGCGATTAAGCTCGCCGGACCAACTTGCACCGGCACATTTATTGCGCCAGCTGGCGCCAGCCTGGAAGCGACGCCGCCCTGCAAAAAGCTGCCGGAGCATTTATTATTCCACGTGTAATGATGACATCGCTCAGCGATTCTGCACCGCCGGTCAGTGATAAAGCGTTAACCGCTCAGCGGTGGTACCAAAACCGCTGAGCGAAGGACCCCAAACTTTGCCTATAAATAGGAGGGCCGAGGCACATTTGAAAACGATCCCTTCCATACACAATACACCCCTCTTCCACCAAAACTTTGTACTTTCTTTGTATTTTTAGCTTAGGTTAGTTTAGCAACAAAGAGGAGGCCTGTGAAGGAGCCGGGAGATCGAGGAAGCTCGGCGAACCACTGTCATGACGGCGTGATTACGTGTCATGGTAAGTGTCTAAACGTTGCCTCCGAGATACTCTTGTAAGATGGATTCCTAATCCTCTTGTTGTTGGGATTTTGGCCATTATTGTAGTATGCTTGTATCCATGTAACTTTTGCATATGAATTATTCTATTTCTATTGATTGGCATGAACGATTTTACTCTTAATGCTAGCTTTTGTTTAGTGTTTTGATTCTTGATTTGGACTTATGTGTATGAACGAAAGTTATACTAATTAAGTCATAACTAAGTTAAGATCAATTTCACTATGCTAAGTTAGATTCTAGACTTGAAAGTTGCGAGCGTCAGCTACAATCATTAGAGTCGGATCTAAATCCTTCATCTAACTTTGGTTGCTATAACTGGGAAAAGGTTAGCCGTTTTAACATCTGGAATAACTCTGGCGTACTTTGTTAAAGTTTGTGCAAGAAATTAACAAATCTAACAAAGGAAACCTGTGATCTTTTCATACGCGAAAGCAATGACAAGTTAAGAACTGGTGGCGGGCAATCAATGAAATGATAATTCTATGTAATAAGTAACTGGATGCATGAAACTATGATATGATTCAATTCCCAACAAGCTCCGGAACTACCTCTGATTTGTTGCCTATTTACTTTTTATGTTGTTATTTACATATTTAAATTATCAAACAAATTATCAAATCCTTCACTTTATTGTTTAATTGACTAAACTCAAGAACGGTATTTTTGCAACTCTCTGTGGATTCAACTATACCCGACTATACTGCAATTGGATCCCTCGTGGATCTGAAAGCCGTAAAGTAGGATATATATTTAATTTGAACGACAAAAGCGCAGATAAGCTTTCAACTAGATTGGCACAGTTATGGGAAACCAGGCTATGTCAAGATCGGAGAAAGTGTAACAATAGGCTATGTGAAATATGTGATTACGTGTGACTTAGGAAGTGAGATAGAGAACAGATGACTTATTTAATGAAGAGTAGGTTCCCCAGTCACTTAGTTAATTAGATAAAGCTGCTCAGGCTTAGTACGGATCTTAAAATCAGTAGGGTGATAGTATAACTGTAACACCTAGAAATCCCTGAGCGGCCTGGAGGCTGTATGAGGAAAAACAAGTCCCCTAACCCCTAAGGTTTTCCACTGAGGATGCTGTGTTCTCACCCCACTCATCCATGACTCTAGGTTATGATGAAGGACAAGGAGCAGAGCAGTATGAGGAGGAGACACCCAGGACCAGACAGCAGAAGATTAGACTAGTAGCTAGTAGATTGTATATGTATATATGCACTGTTTTGTGACTTTTGGTACTTACTACTTAAACTACAACTTATGTACTTGTTTATGAATGTATGATGGACCAACATTTGTAATTATGGCATGTGTTAAATATTTCCATATTCTACTGCTTAAGCAAGCTATGTTTCCGCGCGCGATGTATACTCTAACATGATAAGGCTCCTAATTTACTTTATGCAACGTACAAAGAAAATTTTAATTTGGTCCATATTTTGGGTAACAATATGTTCAATGTACAAATGAGACTAAGTACAATCCCCACCAGAGCAGATAACGGCAAGCTGAGTTGGTCAGAGCAACGCAGGTAGAGAGACCTGATTCAGAAAGTAAAGAGAACCCAAGGCCCGAGAGGAAAGAAAGAGAACAGGACAAGTCCTGTAAGAAAGAAAGGGGGACCCCATTAAAGAAAAAAGTACAGAGATAGACGACCACGCTGGATCGCACCCAAGGGCCGGTCCCTCGCCATTCCTGTAAGGGGGATGGTTGCACCTATTGTATTCGATGATTTCCTCCTATGAGCCTTACATGGTTAGCTACCATTCCGGTAAAGAGCACTGCCGGGTCGATACAATAGTGGCAAGAAAGAGGTTGTAACCTAGGCCAAGGATACATGGGTAAAAGGACTAAGAAGAAGGACGCTAACCCAGGTGAGCCAGTATGCGTAAAAGATTCCCAGATTCCCTCATGCACTATATAGCTATATGTATGATGAAAAGATTGAATGTATGAAAACATGTATGTTTTTATACCTATATTTCTGCTTATGCATTATGTATATCTGTTCATACATTATATATCGTCAAGGGAACGACCTATGACGAATAGTATGTCATCAGTAGCAACGTACAGCTAACGAGCACGAAGCCCAGGTAATAACAAGAGTAGTAATCCAATCACCTAGTAATTTTAGATAAAGCTGCTCAAGACGTAGGCCAAAGATAATAAATAGTAGGAATTTAGTATGCATGACACTAGAGATATTCCTGAGTGGCCTGGAATCTACCCGAGTAATTGAACTATAGAGACCACGTAGAGTTTCCACTAAGAACGAAGTCGTTCTTATCCCCACTCGTGTATGACTCCAGTTCACATCCATGTCATCTCTGCCTCCTAAGGACGTATGGTTGTTCACACGCTCACGGCAACGCAACTACCGCACATATACGTTACTGGAGACCAGTACTTCCGCCCCTGCGAACATGCCAGGGGAGACTCCGGAGCAGTCCAGGCACATACTTCGAGGGCCGGGATCCTCACCCATGCGCCCTATCTGAATTGATGAGCATCCAGGTAGCAGTAGCCATGACCCGATCCATGTCGACGGAGTAGATGCCCCTCCGCCACCGAGGCCAGAGCCAGAGCCGGTGCCTGAGCCAGCTACAGATCCGGAGTCGGCCACACCACCTGTTCGAGGGTAAGGACGACACACCACCTCCAGGAAGAGGGTACTTCCACTGCTACCACGCCGATTCGTACCACGCGATTTCACCGCGGTGACGGACATCTCTAGTGAGGATGAGGTGGACCCTGAGGAGCAAGAGGAGGATTCCAATGAGTAGTCGTAGCAGGACCGTGCCACAGTGATAGATATGTATCGTACACGCAATGAGTAGTTCTCATCTGTGTGCGTAGGTTTTTGTTCATATGTATTATTGTATATAGACTGGTAGTAGGTATGTATGTCCGTAGTAGGACAAGATACTCTTATAAAATTAATGTATAACTATGAGTATGTTATCTTTGGGCTGTATGTGTATTTTCTTCAGGTACTCGCCGTGCGCCAGGTACGTACTCGTGTTTCTCTTACCTTTTACGATACTTTTATGTGATATATGATGCGTATGGCTCTTTATTTTCCATAATATGATTGAAAGAAGTTTTAAACTAGCCCGTTATTTCGTAAACTCTAATTTCAAAAAAAGATATAGAACCATAGGGGTTCGCAGCTCCAGAAGAGCACCACCTAGCCGGGAAGTCTATGACTTAAGCATAGGCCAACTAGCTAGGGTGTCTCAGTCAAAGCAGCTTCTAAAGATGATATCTGTTGAGCTTCCCTGGTCTAGCAATACTCATCTGACCTCATTATTGACTAACGTTACGGAGATCACCATCGGGTTGTCATGCATTTGAGTGGTGTGGGCATAAATCTTCCCTGGTGAAGGTGATTACAAGGAGATTTCTGGTTTTGCAGAGTTTGTGGCCTGTTTCCTTCTCAAGATGCAACAGCTCTTGGAGATGTCTATTTTTGGCTGATCTGGTGAACCCCCTCCTTCGAATCCACCCGCTATAGTGTTTATTATTCTAGTGGTCTCTGTTCTTTTGTATTCTCTATCTCTTCGCTCATCGGGATAATCTTCTTTCCTGCAATTATCTCTGGAATAAGTCGTCCCATCTGCATCTCTGTTCTCCATCTTTCTTTTTCTCTCTTTTATCACATATATTTCTAACTTACCTCCGCGTACACAGGTTTCTACTTCATCTTTTAAATCTACATAATCCTCTATGTTATGGCCATACGAATCGTGGAAGGCACAGAATAGAGTGATGTTTGTCCCTGGCCGCAACAGATCGATTTTGGCTTTGGTAAGCCATCTTTATGTTGTATTTCGCATGTAATTTGGTAAGGGATACAGTAAGTGGGCTATAGTTGGTGTATCTTCTCTCTTTTATGATCCGCACATGGTCAGTGTGTAACATCATGCTTTTTCCTTAGTAAAGATTTCGCGTAATAAATAAATATACAAGCCATTTAATTAGATTAGAAATCTAAATCACCCATTTTATCCTCCCTAAATGCCAATTAAGGTAATGGTTTGCGGTTTTGCGAAATTCTGCAAAGGTCGAATTAATTACCTTTCGTTACCAGAATTTAATTATGCATCAAAGGTATCCGTAAAGTACACTCTTATGAAAATAAATTTACGAATACCTTGGATGGACTTAAATTCCTTATGAGAAAAATTAGTAGATAATGATGATGTGTTCATAATATTTTTAAGACATCCGTACATGAACGGCTAACGACCAAACACAATCAAAATTGTGTTTCAAAAGAAAAAAATTTGAAGAAACAAATCTGCCAACCTTCAGAAGAAACCCACTACCAAGCACAAGCCAGCAAGGCAAAATATACTATCTCATGATGATTAAGCATGACGAGTCACTATGGAGACATCATTGCTTGCATAATTATTTCTTTAGTTTTCATTTGAATTTTGACCCAAAATAAGAAGACCAAACCGGCCAAGAAGCCTATAAATAGCAACCTTGGTTCTTGAATTTTCATACATAAGTGCTTTCATAAACACATTCCGTTCACACACTTTGTCGTTACTCTGCCAAAACAAAAACACATAACCTCATAGCCTAAACCTAACCACGGTTTTTCCCGTAACTTTGTCCCTATAAATTCCTCTTTGTTTCCCTAAGAAAATCCCTAATCCACATACCTTAGAACTCAGTTAGTAGCAAGGCACACGAGAGTTCGGATTACTAGGGCATTCTAGGGTTTCTGTACAAGAGTCTTGAACTGTTTGTAGTAGCGTTAACATGTGGATAAACTAACTATCCACTATCTATGTGGCTTGTAATGATAAGTTGTGTGTAGTTTATGTTAGGTTTATGGTGTTGAGACTTATGAAATGAATAATTGGAAACTGTGGATGCATATCTATGAATTGATTGGGATATGACTGTGTTTGTTATGCTTAGGGTTTTGACGGTGAAACAATGATTTTGGAATGGTTTTTTAAAAGAAGAAAAGTTAAGTTTCAATAGAAAATGTTGAGAGAAACTTAGGTTTTGGAAAGAACTCAAGGAGTGGTGCATGGAATAGTGTTGAATATGCTGCTAATTTTCTTGAACAGATCTGTGTTCATTCGAATGACTAGGCAATGGTCATTCGAATGACTCACCAATTTCACTAACACCAGAGCAAAATATACAAGTCATTCAAATGAATTAGCCTGTATCATTCGAATGAATGGCCTCTGTCAATCGAATGATTTATTTTATGCACCAACTTGAGAGAAATAACAGTCTCAGTACCAGTGGTCATTCGAATGACTCTTGACAGGTCATTGGAATGACAAGGGTTTTTAAATTCGACAGTATCAGTATCCATAGTCATTCGAATGACTCTTGATAGGTCATTCAAATGATTAGGGTTTTAACTATCCGTTTCCAATTCTTCCCTTATTTATACTATGTTATATNGTTATTTCGTAAACTCTAATTTCAAAAAAAGATATAGAACCATAGGGGTTCGCAGCTCCAGAAGAGCACCACCTAGCCGGGAAGTCTATGACTTAAGCATAGGCCAACTAGCTAGGGTGTCTCAGTCAAAGCAGCTTCTAAAGATGATATCTGTTGAGCTTCCCTGGTCTAGCAATACTCATCTGACCTCATTATTGACTAACGTTACGGAGATCACCATCGGGTTGTCATGCATTTGAGTGGTGTGGGCATAAATCTTCCCTGGTGAAGGTGATTACAAGGAGATTTCTGGTTTTGCAGAGTTTGTGGCCTGTTTCCTTCTCAAGATGCAACAGCTCTTGGAGATGTCTATTTTTGGCTGATCTGGTGAACCCCCTCCTTCGAATCCACCCGCTATAGTGTTTATTATTCTAGTGGTCTCTGTTCTTTTGTATTCTCTATCTCTTCGCTCATCGGGATAATCTTCTTTCCTGCAATTATCTCTGGAATAAGTCGTCCCATCTGCATCTCTGTTCTCCATCTTTCTTTTTCTCTCTTTTATCACATATATTTCTAACTTACCTCCGCGTACACAGGTTTCTACTTCATCTTTTAAATCTACATAATCCTCTATGTTATGGCCATACGAATCGTGGAAGGCACAGAATAGAGTGATGTTTGTCCCTGGCCGCAACAGATCGATTTTGGCTTTGGTAAGCCATCTTTATGTTGTATTTCGCATGTAATTTGGTAAGGGATACAGTAAGTGGGCTATAGTTGGTGTATCTTCTCTCTTTTATGATCCGCACATGGTCAGTGTGTAACATCATGCTTTTTCCTTAGTAAAGATTTCGCGTAATAAATAAATATACAAGCCATTTAATTAGATTAGAAATCTAAATCACCCATTTTATCCTCCCTAAATGCCAATTAAGGTAATGGTTTGCGGTTTTGCGAAATTCTGCAAAGGTCGAATTAATTACCTTTCGTTACCAGAATTTAATTATGCATCAAAGGTATCCGTAAAGTACACTCTTATGAAAATAAATTTACGAATACCTTGGATGGACTTAAATTCCTTATGAGAAAAATTAGTAGATAATGATGATGTGTTCATAATATTTTTAAGACATCCGTACATGAACGGCTAACGACCAAACACAATCAAAATTGTGTTTCAAAAGAAAAAAATTTGAAGAAACAAATCTGCCAACCTTCAGAAGAAACCCACTACCAAGCACAAGCCAGCAAGGCAAAATATACTATCTCATGATGATTAAGCATGACGAGTCACTATGGAGACATCATTGCTTGCATAATTATTTCTTTAGTTTTCATTTGAATTTTGACCCAAAATAAGAAGACCAAACCGGCCAAGAAGCCTATAAATAGCAACCTTGGTTCTTGAATTTTCATACATAAGTGCTTTCATAAACACATTCCGTTCACACACTTTGTCGTTACTCTGCCAAAACAAAAACACATAACCTCATAGCCTAAACCTAACCACGGTTTTTCCCGTAACTTTGTCCCTATAAATTCCTCTTTGTTTCCCTAAGAAAATCCCTAATCCACATACCTTAGAACTCAGTTAGTAGCAAGGCACACGAGAGTTCGGATTACTAGGGCATTCTAGGGTTTCTGTACAAGAGTCTTGAACTGTTTGTAGTAGCGTTAACATGTGGATAAACTAACTATCCACTATCTATGTGGCTTGTAATGATAAGTTGTGTGTAGTTTATGTTAGGTTTATGGTGTTGAGACTTATGAAATGAATAATTGGAAACTGTGGATGCATATCTATGAATTGATTGGGATATGACTGTGTTTGTTATGCTTAGGGTTTTGACGGTGAAACAATGATTTTGGAATGGTTTTTTAAAAGAAGAAAAGTTAAGTTTCAATAGAAAATGTTGAGAGAAACTTAGGTTTTGGAAAGAACTCAAGGAGTGGTGCATGGAATAGTGTTGAATATGCTGCTAATTTTCTTGAACAGATCTGTGTTCATTCGAATGACTAGGCAATGGTCATTCGAATGACTCACCAATTTCACTAACACCAGAGCAAAATATACAAGTCATTCAAATGAATTAGCCTGTATCATTCGAATGAATGGCCTCTGTCAATCGAATGATTTATTTTATGCACCAACTTGAGAGAAATAACAGTCTCAGTACCAGTGGTCATTCGAATGACTCTTGACAGGTCATTGGAATGACAAGGGTTTTTAAATTCGACAGTATCAGTATCCATAGTCATTCGAATGACTCTTGATAGGTCATTCAAATGATTAGGGTTTTAACTATCCGTTTCCAATTCTTCCCTTATTTATACTATGTTATATGTTTATATTGATGCATCATGAGGAATGGGTTGTCATTAGAATGTTAGGACAACCTTAGATAACTAGAGGAATGATCACCTAACTATGACAAGCACATAAGTGAACTTAGGGAATAAATGATGATCTTATGAAGGTACCGACCACAAGGAGCTCAGAATACCTTACAGATGAACTTAGTTATATGAATAGGAAAATCCCCTCTCTTGGCACATCAACCGGACAAGCCCCTCGCCAGTCCCGCAGGATGGATTGGTTAATGATGTGAATGCAGGCTTAAACCTGACTTTATGTTGAAGTTAAAAAGAAAGGAAGAAAAGATGAATACTTAAGGACATGATGTCACAAAGTCCTAACAAATACACTTCTGGTCGCGTAGATAGGGCAGGCTAGAAAAGGAAATTACACTCCTGATTGCATCAATAGGGCAGGCCAGAGAGAAATAGAAAGAACAAGTCCAACTCCTGGTCGCATCAATAGGCCTGGCCCCTCGCCATCCCCCAGTCAAATGGTTATTCCTATGGTTGGTTGATGAATTATGCCATGGTGCACTCATGGTTAGCAACCACTTAGGTTATAGCGCTGCCTGGTAATCAACGATACGGAAACAAAAGTAGGTTGTAGTCGACCGGCCACGGCTACAAAGGAGGAGGACATATTATAACAAGAAGGACGCAGCCATAGGGTACAAGACGTCCTCTATAAGATCATGAGAAATGAGAATATGTAATCTATGTATATGCTATGAGAATCCTAAAGTACGTCTATGAGTTACGAGATTTCTAGGAAACGATATGAATATGTTTCCCTAATAATTAGGGCTAAGATTAGAAGAACTCTGTCACCTAGTAAAATAGGTAAAGCTGCTCAGGACTAGGTGAAACAATAATAACAAGTAAGGAATTTAGTATCTACATTGACACTTAGAGATCCCCTGAATGGCTTGAATCATAAGCAAAGTAATAAGAAATCCTCGACGCTAAAGGTTTCCCACTGAGAACGTATTGTTCTCACCCCCATTCGCTTATGACTCCAGGAACGTATGATGGACGGTCCAGCGAGCCACAAGAGAACAATTCTAGGCACGAATGTATGAATTGACCTTGTGTAACACCCTAGGTTAGCAGCTTGTGCTTAAGTCAAAATCTCCGTCCCCTAGGTTGCCACCTGTCATGTGGGCATACTCATAGTCCCTAATTATCTGAGAAAATAGTGCTGTAATCCGAAAATATGGACCCGTTTTTTTTTTCAATTATCCTTTCGTTCAACTAGGAGCCATGCGCGTGGGAGCTATACCATATCCTCGGTAGATACGAATAACAGGAAAATGATAATATAAATATGCATACATACATGCAGAACAGAATAGGGTCAATCAGTCAATAATATACATATATACATCCCAATATATACATCTCGCCAGTGCCTGTACAGGTCAGCATCTACAGGTGCTATGAAACATAAAAGACATACATACATATTACATATCGGTCAGTAACTATATCTACATCGACTACAAAAAGGTTGCATTAGGGCTGATGACAGGGTCAGGGGAGATATGGGCTGGCACTGGGCGCCGATCTCACTCCGCGGGATCCGGGTCCTCCTCCTCTTCCTTGGCCGGAGACATCGCGGGTTTGGCCGGCAGGTCCCAGGGAACGGTGGGGGGACCTCCCTCAGTGTCCTGGGGCGAGGGGCAAATCAATGGTGGTAGACGCTGGCAACCCTCATCCTAGCCCCCCGGAGGCTAACCGGTGGTGGTCGCATCGTCCAGGAGTTCGGATCTATCTCCATGTCCTTCTCGTATGGGGGAGGCTCTTCTTTGTCGATGCCGCTCGATTGGGAGTCCTCACCTGTAGCTCTTGATCCGTCAGGTCCTGGTGGTGCTACTCGGAGAGGGCTGGGGCAATCCACGATGGCAAATGTCCACACCTCTGCCTCTTCCCCTGTCTCGGGGTCCCTGTGCCTAAACCTGCTGCAGAGAACCCGCCTCTTCTTTGGCGGTAGGCTCATTGTTCTCTCCTGAAGTCATAAATGAGTGGGGTGAGAACTGATGGTTCCCAGTGGGTAACTACAGGGTGGTAGGGTCTGGTTACTCAGTTATGCTTCAGGCCACGCAGGAGATCTCTAAGTGTTCATGCATCTAGACTCCCTACTAGTTATTATCTTTCCTATGATCCTGAGCAGCTTTATCTAGTTACTAGGTGATAGGGATTTCTAATCTTTACTTACCTAGACATTCGCTCTTATTAACTAGACTTGCGGTACGGTGCTACCGTGACCGTCTCGTGCGTATCACTTGGACAGTTTTACTTGATATAGTTATAATTATACATACATACAATTATCACATCAATATCATTCATGACGGGTCGGGGGTTCTCTTACGTGCCTGTAGCTGCGTCCTTTTCGTACTGGGTGCCCTCACTCCCTTGTTGATTGCGGGATCGTCATCCCCATACAGCCACAACCGCTTGCAACCATTCATCTGATAGAATGGCGGGAGTGTACCCTAACAGTAGCACTAGCAAATGAGAGCTCGCTTGTCCACATCTGGGGGACAATCCTCCGCCACTTCTGGGGGTGTGGGTTACACACCACAACTGGGGGTGCGTCTTTATGCCACATTTGGGGGCATAACTTTCTTTCTTTCTTTGATCCACCTCTGGGGATCCTTTCTGCCACGTATGGGGGCGTCTGACTTGTCTTTTAAATGTCATGACATAAAATCTCAAGTATTACTTTCTTTCCTTACTTTCTTTTCTCTCACCGGGTGGAAACCCACGTTCAGATCGTAGTCTACATAACACAATCATAAACCAGTTCTTCTTGCTAGACTGGTAAGCGGCTTGTCAAGTGTGACGTGTCAAGAGAAGGATTTCCTATTACATAATTATGTTCTTTTTTTCAAGGTACATTGACCCTTGGTGGTCGGGCCTTCTTAAGATATTACCGATTCCCTACATTTCATTACCATGTTTGCACATTAGGTGGCTTATTTCTAGTGATCTATAGTTGCCGTAAGTCTTACGGAAACCTTTCCTCATGATGCATGTACTCGTAGCTACATTGTTTTCATATGATTTCTCATTCCAAGGGGTCCAAGCAATGCAGATGGGGTGATGCGGGTCCCTGGTCGTAGTCTCACACTCCTTTTCTTTAAAGGTAAGTTTAGTCAGAACCCAAGGGTTCTCAGGTTGCTCAGCGCCATGCACCACCGCTCAGCGACCAAGGGCAGCTCAGCGCCCCTAGTGGACGCTCAGCGCCCTTGCCTGCTCAGCGTCTCCCCGAGCCCCCCTCAGTTTTGGGCCGTCCTTATCTGCTTACGTGGTACCCACGTCACAGGCCGATCAGCGCCCTATCTTAGCGCTCAGCACCCTGTCCTGGCTCCTCACGTAAGGTCTTACTCGTGTTAGGGCCCAGTGAAGCTTTAGGACACTCAACACCATGTGGGACCGCTCAGCGCCTGGAGCGTACTAAACCTGTAACCCGAGAGTAAAACTCCATTTCTTCCACCTTTTTTCCCCAACTCTTTTCAACCTTTTTGGGACATAACCACGCATCATTCGATCCATCACCTAGCCCCTAGAAACATCCTACACATGTCCCTACATAGTAAGCCCTAACCAAACATTTCTAAGCACCATAAACATACACAACCAAACCTAGCATCATCTAACATCAAAACACCAAGGAGGTGAGTAAAAGCCTAAGTTACCCACCTCCTTGAAGCTTATAAGGTGATGAAGAAGGTGGGGGAGAGTAGTCCTTTGCAAGCCAAGCGTTGTCCAAGCTTTGGCCAGTATTCGGTCAAGGCAACCACGATTCACACGGGTAGAGTTTCAGCTAGGAGAAGAATTTTCCTAAGAAATTTTTTTCTGCATGAATGTGGCTATTTATAGGCAAAATTTTGCCCCCCAATTACCATTTTGCCCCTTAGCAAATTGACCATTTTGCCCTTTTTGATTTTCTTAAATAATTAATTTAAATCAGGATAATTCACATGTCACCTCAATGAATAGTACTTTAATATTAAATGATTTTTCTTGGGCAATCTGAATTCATCACGTCGGTTTTGCAGATTTTGGGTTTCTCCCGGTCTCGTTTCGCTCGTGTTTGATCGCACTGTCGCAATCCTCTAATTTCCCTTAACATAGGACTATCATTACTTGAAGGCATTTGTGAATTTTTCTCCGGAGGAGTATTCTTCACAGATACCTGTGACGCGTCGGTAATCTCTGACGGCAGCCAATCGCCGTTCCGCCGTCTGCGAAATTTGGCGCAACGATTCACCCTATAATCTATGGACATTTGACCGAAGAATTTCCCATCCTACCCTTCTAATCATATATTAAGAATTATTTAATGTTAATTCTTGCAAATATTTCTCTAATGAGGAAACGGGATGTTACATTCCACCCCCTTAGAAAAATTTCACCCACAAAATTTAAGCACAAGGTAGGACGTACCTTCGAATAGCTCGGGGTAAGCTTGTCTCATGTCAGTCTCCAGCCCCCAGGTTTGATCTTCGCAGGCTCCGTTCTCCCACAAGACGCGCACCATCTGTACTTCCTTGTTCCTCGTTTGCCGGGTCTTGCGGTCTAAAATTTCTCGAGGCATCATTGGCAGAGAGAGATCCTCCTTTGGCTGCACTTGGTCAGCTTCGAGAATATGCTCGGGTGAGGCATGATACTTCCTCAGTTGAGAGATGTGGAAGACGTTATGGACGTAAGCCAAATGCGGTGGGAGAGCTACTAGGTAAGCGGCTGGTCCAATCCGTTGGAGAATTTGGAAAGGTCTAATGAACCTTGGACTCAATTTCTTAACTTTCAGAGACCTTCCAATGCATGTGGCTGGCGTAACCTTCAAGAATACATGCTCACCTTCCTGAAACTCCAAGGACTTTCTCCTAGTATTTGCATAGCTCTTTTGATAGTTTTGCGTCGTTCGAATTCTCCCTCAAATCTGTTTTATCCAGTCTTTTACTTCTTTGATTTTGTTAGTGCTACAATTCCAAAACTTGGCCCCCTTGTTCCAGCATAACGGGGACTGACATTTCTAGCCGTACAGAGCTTCGAAAGGGGCCATGCCAATGCTAGCCTGATAGCTGTTGTTGTAGGAAAACTCAACTATGGGCAACATCTCGTCCCAATAGCCTGATAAATCTAGCACACAGGCTCGCAACATGTCTTCCAGAACTTGAATTGTCCGCTCCGATTGTCCGTCGGTCTGTGGATGGTAAGCGGTATTGAGTCATAGCGTCGTCCCATATGCATTTTGAAATGCCGTCTAGAATCGTGAGGTGAACCTAGGATCCCTATCCGAAATGATTGATGACGGAATGCCATGAAGCTCCACGATTTCCTTGATGTAGATCTGTACCAGCTTTGCCAAAGGATAATTCATTCGGACGGGAATGAAACGTGCGGATTTGGTAAGCCGATCAACGATAACCCAAATTGCATCCACCCCTCTCGCAGTTCAGAGTAGTCTAGAGACGAAATCCATAGCTATTCCGGCAGCATCAATAATCCATGTGGCTTTTGATGCTCGATCTTTACTTTTTGGCATACTAGGCAGCTTTCTACCCGTCGGCTATGTCCCTTTTCATCCCGGGCCACCAAAACATTCACTTCAGGTCCTGATACATCTTGGTCATTCCCTGGTGTATAGTGAATTGACTCCTATGGGCCTCTCGAAGGATGTCCGCCGCAACTCCCCTTCGTTCGATGCACAAAGACGCTGGTCAAACCGTAGGAAGTCATCAGGCCCACGTGTTATCTCCTTTATTTTTCTGGCTCACACAGCTTCCACCAGACTCAACCAGGAATCGTCTTTGCAGTTCCCCTATGCTTCTGCAATTTTGATTCAGAACTCGCTAGTGATTTGGATCTGCCATACGCGAATACTGGCTTGTTGATGAGAGAAACCCAGGTTGAGGTCTCTAAAGCTCTCCATCAGTTCCAGCTCTTTCACTATCAACCAAGCTGTATGCAACGACTTTCTACTCAGAGCGTCGGGCACCACGTTCGCTTTTCCTGGATGGTAGTTCAGTCCGAAAACATAATCTTTCAGGAATTCCATCCAACGTCGCTGCCTCATGTTCAGCTTCTTCTGATCAAACAAGTACTTGAGGCTCTTGTGGTCCGAGAACACCTCAAAACGTACGTCGTACAGATGATGTCTCCGTATCTTGAGAGCAAAAACCATAGCTGCCAGCTCCAGGTCATGAGTGGGATAGTTTGCTTCATGACTCCTCAGTTGCCTAGAAGCAAATGTCACCACTTGACGGTTCTGCATAAGCACGCACCCCAATCCAGTGTGGGATGCATCGCAATACACTTCGTACAGAGCTTGAGGGTCAGGCAAAATCAGCACTGGAGTGGTCATCAACTTCTCCTTCAGAGTACAAAAACTCTACTCACATTCTGGCGTCCATTCAAACGGTACATTCTTTCTGGTTAGCTGGGTCAGTAGCAGCGCAATCTGCGAGAATCCCTTAATAAACCGTTTGTAATATCCCGCAAAGCCTAGGAAACTCCGTACTTTAGTGATTGTCGTGGGCTTCTCCCATTGTTGGACCACCTCCACCTTTCCTGGCTCAACCATCACCCCATGTTCCGATATTACGTTGCCTAGGAATTGTACTTCCTTTACCCAAAACTCGCACTTGGACAGTTTAGCGAACAACTTCTTGCTCCTCAATATTTCCAGTACCATCCGTAAATGCTCCTCATGTTATTTCTCACTCTTTGAATACACTAGGATGTCATCAATAAACACAATATCCTCGGCAGCGGGTACTCGTTCTTGATGGTGACTTTATTCAACTGTCGGTAGTCCATGCACAACCAATCGAGTCGTCCTTCTTCTTAACAAAGAGCACTGGGGCTCCCCAAGGCGAGGCGCTTGGGCGAATAAGCTGCTTTTCCAGTAGCTCTTCCAGCTATCGTTTCAACTCCTGCAGCTCTAGTGGGGACATACGGTAGGGTCCTATAGACACGGGTCCGGCTCCGGGGACGAGATCAATTGAAAACTCCACCTCTCGCTCTGGAGGGAACTCTAGAATGTTGTCAGGGAATACATGCGAGCATTTGCAGACTACCAGAATCTCATCCACCTGTTGCTTCGTCTTCAGGTCCGTAGACGCTAGCAAAATGTATCCCTGTGCGTTGAGTGGGAATAGCAGCATAGGGACATTGTTGTCACTTCACGAACATATACTTTTACTTCTGCAGGGGAAGACTGACTACCTTCGCGGTGCAATCCAGGACAACTCGATTGCCACGTAGCCAATCCATACCCAGTATCATATCTAGCCCTACCAGGAGAAGACATATCAAATTAGCCGTGAACACTCTCCCCTGCAGCTGAAAAGGGCACTTGAGACACACTAAACAGGTTTTTACCGGGGGTACCGTAGGAGTAGATACACTCAAAGTATATGGCAACTAAGTGGGAGACAAACCTAGGCTCTCAACTCTAGCATACGAAATAAACAAATGCGATGCTTCAGAATCATAGAGTACTGCTAGGAGTTCACCTTTCATTAAACACTTACCCTGAATCAAGTCCTCTGCATCCTCAGCTTCCTCTGTAAAGAGAGTGAACACACGTCCCATTCATTGGGTTGGAGGTGGGGTCATTGGGCATGCTCTTGCCATGTGTCCACTCTGGCCACATCTGTAACATACATTCTGCCCTGCCAAGCAGACTCCTCCATGCGGCTTGCTGCACTTCGGGGGCCTTGACGTGGAGGGGGATCCTCCTGCTTGAGGCTGAGGTCGCGGCGCGGGTAGTGCGGCTCTCGGGGGGCCTTGGCGTGGTTGGCTGGGTGGTCCTCTAGATCTTGGGGCTGGTCACTGCTGGGTCTGTAACATCCCGCTCCTTTCTTAGCAGAAATTTCCCCAATTAACTGTTCGTAGAGCACCTTGTATGGGTTAACATACACAAATTAATAGAAATTATTTTGTTTAGTTTTGATAAATTCTGCTTACACTCAAATGATTCCTTTTGACCCCTAGAAATGGATGAAAACCTAAAGTGTCGGAAAAACAAAAATCAATTCAGTTTCAGACGATGCCGCAGACACTAGAACAACCTCGTTTGGCCCCGTTTAGCCAGTAGAATTGAGCAGAGAGTCTCAAGTATCTGGAAGTCCAACCTGTACCAGGAAAAGTTCCAAATACCTTAGATTGATCCCACAACCTCCTTAGGAAGAGTGGGCGGTAGCGAAACCGCAAGCAAAACGGTGGTCTGCAGTCCCCAGGATTCAACGGTGTATCAAAAGTATCTGTGAAGAAAAATTCACAAATGCCTTGAGTAAATATTATTTCTAGGTTAGGGGAAATTAGAGGATCGCGACAATATAAGCAGAATAATTTTCAGACGACCGTACGCAATGCACTAGGATTGCGTACGGCCAAAAACGAGCGAAACGGGACCGGGAGGGACCCACATCTGCATTTACCACGTGATGGAAGCAGATTTTTCAAGGAAAATAATAAAAAAATTAGGTTACTATTCATTGATTTGACATCTTAATTATCTAACCTAATTAATTAATTCTTTAATTAAATTAAAAAGGGCAAAATGGTAAATTTCATAAGGGGTAAAAGAGTAATTTTGGGGGCATATTCTTGGCTATAAATAGCCCCTCCCATTCAGAATTTTTCACAAAAATTTAAAGGTTGTGGAAACTTTGCCCAAAAATCGTTCGGTTCAGGAACTCTGCCGGAACACGGCTGAAATCAGGAGACTGGTTCAGGAGGCTATACAGCCAGGGATCCTACCTCTCTTCCACCCTCTCCAACCTTCTCTAAAGCTTCTAAGAGGTGGGTAAACTTGGCTTGCTCACCCCTTGGTGGCTTATGTTTGCTTGTATGTGCTTATGTGCTTGTATGCCTTATGATTATGCTATGTTAGAACTACTATGCTAGGATTTAATGATGATTCTGAAGGGTCTTGTGACCTGGACTAGATAATGTTATGATTGTTGGAACATATGGGAGGAACCCCAAGAAGTAGCCATGGCAAATAAAAGCAATAAAGGAAAGTAGGTGGTTCAGGTTGCGCCCAGACCGCTGAGCTGCAAAAGAGACCGCTGAGTGGACTCAGAAATCGATGAGCGGCCTGGGGCTAGAACCTGGCAAGGTGGAAAATGTTTATGAACTCACGGGCTCCAGGGCGCTGAGCGGCAAAAGGGTCCGCTGAGCGGCCTGAAGCAGGATTTTGGAAAAATGGTTTTAAAAGACGAGTATGTAACTTGGAGACCTGGACAAGGGTGACGAAGTGTACCGAAATTTCCCAGGGGTGATAACCAGCCCAAGAAACTCTAGGTCACTGCGCTAACCTAGGCCAGAGAGCAAACGTTTATGAAAACTATCTTGGGCCACAGTTTCCAACAATCATTGATGTGACTGATACGTGATATATGTGGAACATTGCATGTAGAATGTTTATGATTAGAAGGTTTATGGTATCATGCATCATGAGGACGGGGTTGTCAGTAAGTATTAGGACAACCTTAGAGTACTAGAGGTTAATCGCGTAAAGCTTAAAGATCATAATTGAACATTAGGGAACAAGTATGTAGTTATGTAATAGGAAGTATCTTTCTTGGAAAAGTCTACCGACACGCCCCTCACCAGTCCCAAAAGGGTGGATTGGTTAATGATGATGAATGAAAAGAAAGAAAAAAAGAAAGAAAAGAAATGATGAATGAGAAAGGGTGACGTCACACCTTAAGATATGATGATAACAATGAATGAGTCCACGCTTGGTTGAGTCACAAGGGCCAGCCCCTCGCCATCCCTGATGGTTATCACTATTGACGCGTGATAATGCCAAAAGGGGCATTGTGGTTCGTAACCATCCAGGTTAGAGCACCGACTGGTCATTGTCAGTAGGGAGCAAAAGCATATTGTAACCGAAAGGCCTCGGTTACATGAGTGGAAGGACTCGAGATAAGCTAAGAAGGACGCTAACCAGGGTGAGCCGGTATGCATAAGAAAAGACAAGAAGGACGCTAACCCGGGTGAGCCGGTATGCGTAAGAAATACCAGGTCCCCCATGCATAAAGTACGAAATGAATGACTATGTAATGATATGATGAATGAGCATGTGATGTATAAGCCTATGATAATGTATGTAAGTATATGTATGAAGTAAGTACCGTCAAGAGAACGCTCGAGACAGCTATGTAGGTACGCGAGAAAAGTAAGCAAGCAAGAGAACCTAGATAAGAAAGACTAGATCCCCAGTCACCTAGTAACTTAGATAAAGCCATTCAGGATCCTAGGCAAGATAATAATCAGTAGGATGTTAGTATGCATGTAAACATAGAGATCTCATGAGCGGCGTGGTTCATAAGTGGGTAAAAGAAGTACCCCGACGCTAAGGTAAACCACTGAGGACAACCGTTCTCATCCCACTCGCTTATGCTTCCAGGAGCAGGCAAAGACTACTAGGGCTACGAGGAGCCTTATGAGGAGCCACCCACGGAGCAGTGAAGAACCACGTGACGGCTAGCGGAAGACCAGACATTTTGCTATGTATATTTGATGTATTTGATCTGTATGTGTAAATTATTATTATTATACTCTCTGGTTGTTGTAAACTATTTGTAAAGGACCATGTACTTGATTATGCATATGTTGTAAATGCTTATGTTAGCAGGGATTCACACTCGTAAGCTCAAGCTCTATCGTTTGTATTGTATGTCTTGATTCACGCGCGACTCATACTTTATGGATAAGTAACAAGTAGAAAAGTTTTAAAATGGTCCATATTTTCCTTAACCTTGTATTTTCGAAAAGTAATGAAGGACTATAAGTATTCCCACCAAGTGATCAACAACCTAGTGAGCATTGTGTACTACTCGAGGGTATGCAGTTAGCTAGGGTGTTACAGTTGGTATCAGTGCAGTTTGGTCCTACGTGAGCCTATGGACTGAGCTGCATTATGCTTCCGGGCATGAATTATGGTGTATACTCTACTAAGTTGTATGTGTTGATATATGTGTACTTGCTTTTCTTGAGCCTGATCAACTCGGGATATGTGCAAGTACAATAGAGCAGCCATGTCACCTCGTAGGGATCCTACACAGCGAGTAGATGAATATGCAAATGTTGCAGGTTTAATTCATACGTTGACCCGAGCAGTTGATCGCATGGCGGAGGCCACAATTCAGAGAAATGCAGCACCAACCGTTCCAGTCGCACCGAGTTCTTAAGAATGAACCCCCTGTCTTTGACGGAAGTATGGACCCAGATCAAGTTCACTATTAGGTGAGGAAGATGGAGCAGATCTTTCAAGACATCTCTTACACAGAAGCACAGAAGGTATGGTTTGCGTCCCGTAGGCTGGAAGGTGCAACCGAGGATGGTACAACCCCTACTAAAAAGAGAGGGAGTTCTAGTTGCATGGAACTGATTTAGTGCGGCGTTTCTGAATAAGTATTTTCCTGGTGAGCTTAGAGATCAGAAGGAGGCTAAATTCCTCGACCTTAAGCAGGAACGGATGACGGTCACGGAATATACAGCCATATTCGAGAAATTGTGCAGGTATTCTCGCACCTACCAAATGTACCCTGATGAGGCATGGAAATGTTCCAAGTACCAGAGAGGATTGAAGTCCAAGTTGTAGCAGTTTATTAACATGTTGGGGATTCAGGATTACGCCACACTGGTAAATAAGTGCTTGGCGCAAGAATCCGCAGCGAAGTGCTTGACAAATGAAAGAAATGAGCGGTATAAGAGGAGGTTTGAAGGACAGGGAAGTTCCCAGCAAGAGCAGCAGAAGAAAAGACCCTATCAGGCTCCATTCTCCAACAAGGGTAGAGGAAAGCTTCTCCCCCGACCGCAACAATGGATGGTGAGACCCTAGGGTCCAACGGGACTAGGATTTCCCAAGCCCTCGCAACAGATGATCGGGCCCCAGCAGCAAGCGGTTAGGCCACCCCAGCAGGGTAGTGTTATGAGAATCTCCGGATAAGAGGCCCGAGGAGCTCAGCAAAGCCAGGCGCCCAGGTCGCCGTGCCCGAAATGTGGAAGATTCCACCAGGGAAAATGGTACGCAGGACAGAATGTGTGCTTCAGATGTGGAAAGGGTGGTCATTTTGCCAGAGATTGTACTGCAGCTCCACGCCAGCTCAGCAACAGGGACAGGTTTTTACCCTATCTAGAGAAGAGGCAGAGGAAGCGGAAGGCTTGATTATGGGTAAGTGCACGATGCTGGGTAATAGTTTGACCGTATTGTATGATTCAAGGGCATCGCACTCCTTCATTTCCTATGATAGTGTCAAGAAGATGAACCTATCGCCCGTAGCACTACCCTGCATGCTGAGGGTGTCTACTCCTACCGCTCCACCTGTTGAGACAAGCCAAGTATGTCTCTAGTGTCCGCTCCAGCTACAAGACCAGATGTTCGTAGCTGATCTCATATGCTTACCCTTAGTGGGCTTGGATATCATTCTTGGGATGGATTGGTTGCGCGACAACCAGGTGATCTTGGATTGCACTAAGAAGCGGGTAATATTTCCTTCCATGGTAGCGACCACGCCATCTTCTAAGGAAGAATCAGTAGTTCTATAATGTTGCCCATTAGGGAATCAAAGTTTCATCTTCCTAGCTTCATCAGAGGTGGAGGAAAAGCATAACGTAGCGCATATTCTAGTAGTATGTGAGTACCCGGATGTATTCCCATATGAAATTCCGGAGTTTCCCCCAAAGAGAGAAGTGGAATTCTCTATTAGCTTGGTTCCCGGGCTGGACCAATCTCGATGGCCCCATATCGTATGTCCACGGTAGAGTTGCAGGAGCTGAAAAAGTAGTTGGAGGAGCTACTGGACAAACGGTTCATCCAGCATAGTGTGTCACCATGGGGAGCTCCAGTGTTGTTCATGAAGAAGAAAGATGGGTCGATGCAGCTGTGCATTGACTATCGGCAACTGAATAAGGTCACCATCAAGAACAATTATCTGTTGCCGAGGATAGATGATTTGATGGATCAATTGAGAGGCACCAAGGTGTTTTCAAGGATTAATCTGCTCTCTGGCTACCATCAGATACGGGTAGCAGACGATGATATCTCTAAGACGGCTTTTAGAACTCGCTATGATCACTATGAGTTCACCGTGATGTCGTTCTGCAGACTGTACTTGGACGAATGCTTGATAGTCTTCATCGATGACATTTTGGTATACTCGAAGACGGAAGAGGATCACGCTAAACATCTTAGGCTGGTTCCGGACATCTTCAGGGAGAAGCNTTGATTCACGCGCGACTCATACTTTATGGATAAGTAACAAGTAGAAAAGTTTTAAAATGGTCCATATTTTCCTTAACCTTGTATTTTCGAAAAGTAATGAAGGACTATAAGTATTCCCACCAAGTGATCAACAACCTAGTGAGCATTGTGTACTACTCGAGGGTATGCAGTTAGCTAGGGTGTTACAGTTGGTATCAGTGCAGTTTGGTCCTACGTGAGCCTATGGACTGAGCTGCATTATGCTTCCGGGCATGAATTATGGTGTATACTCTACTAAGTTGTATGTGTTGATATATGTGTACTTGCTTTTCTTGAGCCTGATCAACTCGGGATATGTGCAAGTACAATAGAGCAGCCATGTCACCTCGTAGGGATCCTACACAGCGAGTAGATGAATATGCAAATGTTGCAGGTTTAATTCATACGTTGACCCGAGCAGTTGATCGCATGGCGGAGGCCACAATTCAGAGAAATGCAGCACCAACCGTTCCAGTCGCACCGAGTTCTTAAGAATGAACCCCCTGTCTTTGACGGAAGTATGGACCCAGATCAAGTTCACTATTAGGTGAGGAAGATGGAGCAGATCTTTCAAGACATCTCTTACACAGAAGCACAGAAGGTATGGTTTGCGTCCCGTAGGCTGGAAGGTGCAACCGAGGATGGTACAACCCCTACTAAAAAGAGAGGGAGTTCTAGTTGCATGGAACTGATTTAGTGCGGCGTTTCTGAATAAGTATTTTCCTGGTGAGCTTAGAGATCAGAAGGAGGCTAAATTCCTCGACCTTAAGCAGGAACGGATGACGGTCACGGAATATACAGCCATATTCGAGAAATTGTGCAGGTATTCTCGCACCTACCAAATGTACCCTGATGAGGCATGGAAATGTTCCAAGTACCAGAGAGGATTGAAGTCCAAGTTGTAGCAGTTTATTAACATGTTGGGGATTCAGGATTACGCCACACTGGTAAATAAGTGCTTGGCGCAAGAATCCGCAGCGAAGTGCTTGACAAATGAAAGAAATGAGCGGTATAAGAGGAGGTTTGAAGGACAGGGAAGTTCCCAGCAAGAGCAGCAGAAGAAAAGACCCTATCAGGCTCCATTCTCCAACAAGGGTAGAGGAAAGCTTCTCCCCCGACCGCAACAATGGATGGTGAGACCCTAGGGTCCAACGGGACTAGGATTTCCCAAGCCCTCGCAACAGATGATCGGGCCCCAGCAGCAAGCGGTTAGGCCACCCCAGCAGGGTAGTGTTATGAGAATCTCCGGATAAGAGGCCCGAGGAGCTCAGCAAAGCCAGGCGCCCAGGTCGCCGTGCCCGAAATGTGGAAGATTCCACCAGGGAAAATGGTACGCAGGACAGAATGTGTGCTTCAGATGTGGAAAGGGTGGTCATTTTGCCAGAGATTGTACTGCAGCTCCACGCCAGCTCAGCAACAGGGACAGGTTTTTACCCTATCTAGAGAAGAGGCAGAGGAAGCGGAAGGCTTGATTATGGGTAAGTGCACGATGCTGGGTAATAGTTTGACCGTATTGTATGATTCAAGGGCATCGCACTCCTTCATTTCCTATGATAGTGTCAAGAAGATGAACCTATCGCCCGTAGCACTACCCTGCATGCTGAGGGTGTCTACTCCTACCGCTCCACCTGTTGAGACAAGCCAAGTATGTCTCTAGTGTCCGCTCCAGCTACAAGACCAGATGTTCGTAGCTGATCTCATATGCTTACCCTTAGTGGGCTTGGATATCATTCTTGGGATGGATTGGTTGCGCGACAACCAGGTGATCTTGGATTGCACTAAGAAGCGGGTAATATTTCCTTCCATGGTAGCGACCACGCCATCTTCTAAGGAAGAATCAGTAGTTCTATAATGTTGCCCATTAGGGAATCAAAGTTTCATCTTCCTAGCTTCATCAGAGGTGGAGGAAAAGCATAACGTAGCGCATATTCTAGTAGTATGTGAGTACCCGGATGTATTCCCATATGAAATTCCGGAGTTTCCCCCAAAGAGAGAAGTGGAATTCTCTATTAGCTTGGTTCCCGGGCTGGACCAATCTCGATGGCCCCATATCGTATGTCCACGGTAGAGTTGCAGGAGCTGAAAAAGTAGTTGGAGGAGCTACTGGACAAACGGTTCATCCAGCATAGTGTGTCACCATGGGGAGCTCCAGTGTTGTTCATGAAGAAGAAAGATGGGTCGATGCAGCTGTGCATTGACTATCGGCAACTGAATAAGGTCACCATCAAGAACAATTATCTGTTGCCGAGGATAGATGATTTGATGGATCAATTGAGAGGCACCAAGGTGTTTTCAAGGATTAATCTGCTCTCTGGCTACCATCAGATACGGGTAGCAGACGATGATATCTCTAAGACGGCTTTTAGAACTCGCTATGATCACTATGAGTTCACCGTGATGTCGTTCTGCAGACTGTACTTGGACGAATGCTTGATAGTCTTCATCGATGACATTTTGGTATACTCGAAGACGGAAGAGGATCACGCTAAACATCTTAGGCTGGTTCCGGACATCTTCAGGGAGAAGCAATTGTACGCAAAGCTTTCCAAATGTGAGTTCTGGACTAGGGAGGTAAAGTTCTTGGGACATGTGGTGACAGAGTGAACAATTGCATGTCCTCATGCAAGGAACTAAGAACAAAAGCAAACTAAAAATGAAAATAAAACGAATAAAGAAAAATCTTTTTAGTGCGATGACACTATTTACATCCCCCTACAAAGCTGCGAAACTCAGGGAGGCACTTAAGCCGACTCACTAATTACCAGACAACTGTGCAAAATACATGACAATCCAAAAATTAAAGTACATTTAGAAAAGAGATGATATCATTGTGCATTAAAACTAATTTTCTTGACATATTAATCATGAACAAAGAATAAGTCAAGGCATGTTAAAATCAATTGGGCCTCACAGGTTAGTGTGTGTCACTCGTCACTCAAAATGTATAGGTTCATCCAATGCCCTCTTAAACACTACACTAGAGTGGCCTCCATAGGCTTGACTTTCTTCTAAGTATCACAGATCACCAAATATATATGACATGCATCAAGAGGTCTTTTTAAAGTTGTAATGGGGTCAAGGTCAATGTGGGATATCATATGGCCGGTGAGCTAAAGCCTAAGACTTAGTAGAATTCATGGCATATGTGCTTAACCAACGGTGCAAGGACCTTGATCTCCACTAGCTTCTCTTGTTCTCCAATTAGCCTGATGACAAATTCCCAAACACTTTTATTCACTTTTTTTTCTCTGTTTTTTTCATACTTTTTCACACTTCTTGGAAATCTTGCCACCGCTTACCCATTAGCTCAGGGGAGAGTTTCTGTCGATGCACCTAATTGGTTGTTTTGCAGATTAGTTGCCTCAATTTTTTTTCATGGGCGCTTTTATAGATTTTCCAACCAATAAGAGCAATTACGATTGCTCTCCCCCTACTTTGAATGTTACATGTCCTCATGTAACCCCGCACTTGTTGCTTAGCACATATGAACAAATGTACCACAATTCTCCTAAGCCCTAAAGCCAGGTGTATCATGGTTTTTCTTGGTTTATTAGCTTGTATTGTGCTAATTATTCAATAAAAGGCTACAAGGCTCAAAGGGGCTAACATCAAGGTAGGCTCATATGGATATGTAAGTGCAATACACAAGAAAGGAATGGCATGTAGTGTTGTCATCCTATAAAAGGCTCAAATCTTACTAGGTAATATCATCCAATTAATTGAGACATGCCAGGATCTATAAAATGCTCAATCAAACATAATGCCATAAATAATCAAACACAACATTTCACATTGCACAAATCAATCATCAACTGGTCTAAATTATCCCTTATTCATGAATTTCCACAATTATTGTACAGTTAAAACCATTATCCTAAGCAAACAAAACTGTCTCACGCCACACTTAAAGAAGTACACCGGCCTTAGTGCACAAAATAGGGCAAGAAAAAAAATAAAAAAGTAAAACAAATAAATAAAAGAAAGGGAAACAAAAAGTCACAAACGGTGGGTTGTCCTCTACCCAGCACTTTTGTTTAATGTCCTTAAGTGGACGGATGACGACCGTCTCATGGAGGATCATGTTTGAACCGGTCTAAAAACATCCACCAAAGTTGGTTGTGGTAGCCTCCACTTGGATCCCATACCATATGAGTCATGTCATGGCCCTGGAAACCATGTTTCTTTTGGGAGCCAAGCATTGAGATATTCCATCGATGCCGTGAAGCTTTGAGCGTTCGCCTTGGCTTGGTCATCCAGCAGTTAATCACTCCAAGTGGGGGTGGATGAAGGTTCCCACTAGGAGGCTTCTTGAACGGTCCCTGTACATGGTCTAACCTTCCCCTAGTAGCAGGAAGAAAGTCTCCAAGCCCTTCACATAAGGTCCACAACTGGCCATCAGTTTCCAATTGAGCATACTCACATGGTCCAAGGAGAGGGACATGTGTCTTAAGGGGCAGCTCGAGTGGTGGTAAATGATAGGCTAGGAGAGGGGATGATGGGAGTAATAGAATAAACGGGGGCGATTTAGGTAGAACGACAGGCTCAACCAGCACCTCTACCACACCAAGAATAACACAAGTGATATGTGCTTCTTCCTCCAGTTGTGGCTCCTCAAACGACCACCTCTGTAACAGATTCATCATCAAGAGTGACGAGTTGGGGTGACTCTTCTACCAAAACCTCTGAAGACCCACCATAATCAATGATGTCAGATAGTGGGGTTTCACACATGACCTCATTATCCGGGTAGCTGTTCTCCTCATGCCCACTAGATGTAGCCATGGTTTCTTTCAACTCTTGCAAATCAGCACGCACCTCCTTCACCTCTTGCATTAGCTCCTCTAGCAACATTGCCAGCACCTCTCGGGAAGGGTTTTGAGTTTGTTGTTGGCAATGGGGAGGTTGGTATGAGGGTTTTAGTGAGGGTTGGCAATATGTGGGCTCTGGTGAATAAGGATATGGTGGTTATGGGTCATGTGGGTATGGTTGAGGTTCGTGCGGTGGAGGTTGATGTGTTTCGGAAGGATAGGGGGAAGAGAGTAAGGCTTGAGGTAAGGTTGGTAGGGGTAGAATGGTGAAGTCATCACCTCACAACGGCTCAAGTGGTCTTCCCATTGTTGTCCAGACAACTTGAAACACCCTACCTAACTGTTTACCCGTACGTAGCAAATAATGCTCACTAGGTTGTTTTCTGATTTGGTTGGGTTACGTTTAGCCCCTACTTTTAACTTGGTAAATATTCCTTACTTGAAAATATGGACCATTTTGAAAATCATTCTTTTACTATATCAGTTTGCAAACTAGGAGCCGTGCGTGACCAAGAAAACATACATGTACAAACGCTAATGTATCTGGCAGTTAGGGCGGTAGTAAGCCAGTAGAAGTATAAATATACATATACGCACAACCAAGGTCCAACATATAATTACACATTTCTTATTAATAAGTAATTACACAAACAGTTATCAAGAGTCATAGATCATGGTGCAAAATATCTATCAACCTATCTTGAATGTCTTCACTTTGCTCCGGCTGGGAACTGTTCTACTCCGGTTGTTCGTCACCTACCATGCTCCTCGCTCGTCGATCCATTCGCTTTGCATACCTGGACCCATAAGGAGTGGGGGTGAGAACTCTTCGTCCTCAGTGGAAGTCCCTAGTGTTACCTATCATTTCGTTACTCCCTTATTTTCCAGGCCACTCAGGAGATCTCTGTTGAAAGCTTTTTCCACAATGGGTTTGCACTCTCGTTAATTTAATATATCCTTTTTAAAGCTTTTAGATCCTCGAGGGTTACAATTGCAGTAAAGTCGGGTATAATCGTATCCACAGAGATTGTGTTTAAAACAACTGTCTTTGATTGATGCTACTTTAAGCTTATAGAAAGCGGTTGGTTTGTTGAGTAAATTTTAACAAAGAAACAATCTGTAAATAAAGTATAAAATGACAATGAACTTAAGTTTCGGGTAAGGAAAGAAAGATGTTGGGATTTGAATTGCAATATTACTTCAATGTAACCAATAACTCAGTTAATATGATCTATGAGCTCTTGATTTTATCGCCACCAGTTCTTAACTTAATCATCCCGTTTGAGCATGTTAAGATCACAAGTTCCTCTATTATGTTGTCAATTGTATTGCACAAACTTAACAAAGTACCTTGACGTAATACAAGTGTTAAAGCGATTAGTTCTTGGTTTCCAGTTAAGGCGGTTAAGAACTAAATGAATTGATCTAGGTTAGATTAAATGGTTGTAACTTGCGTTCACACAACATTTAAACATTAAATCAAACTTTTAGCATAGCAAGATTGAACTTAACTTGGTTTGTAACTTACTTAGTATAGCTTTCACTTAAACAAGTAAGTCTCAGGTTAAGAATCAAAGCTCTAAACAAAAGTTAGCATTAGGTGCAAGATCAATCATTAAAATCATAGAACTTCATAGAATCATACACATAAGTCAAGACGGATACATTTAAGCAATACAACGCATCAAATCCCAACAAGAAAGAAGTTAGCTATCCATTGTCATGGATAGATTACAACTTACAGGGGTTTAGAGCAATGTTAGGTTGAGAAGAGTGGTGAAATGCCTCCACACGTCCACCACGATTCACAACCGTTGGCAATCCGGCAGCACTTCCGTTAAGGAAAGCTTCTAAACCCTAACTTCTTACCTAACCCTAACTTTAGAAAGTATGGAGAATGGAGGAAATGTATGGAGTGTGATAGGTGGAAGAGGGATGCCCTTAATGCCTCGGCCCCCCTCTATTTATAGGCAAAATTTGGGGGGCCGCTCAGCGGTTTGGTACCACCGCTCAACGGTGAGGTCAAAGATGGTGGCTTTACGCGGCTCATTTAATGTAGTCGCGGCTTGCAGGGGCGGCACCGCAATCTAGAGTGGCGCCAGCCTGGCGCAATAAATGCGCCGGCGGCAAGTTGCTGCCGACTTGTAACCGCTCAGCGGTAAGGGTTTAACCGCTGAGCGGTTCCTCCATTTTCGCTGAGCGCTTCTGTGTTTCCGCTGAGCGGTCTTCACCTGAATTCGTCCTTTTTGCTCTTTTTTCCTCTTTTGCCATTTTTCTCCATACTTCTAGGGATTATTCTTCATTATCATGCTTGTATTCATTCTTCAAAATATATTTGAAACCTACAAAACATAAGGATTTAATTAGATAATTTATTAAAACATAAACAGATAAGTGCCATTTTAATAGGTTAAAATTACGTCAATTGCGCACTTATCACTCGCCCTGACTTAAGACTTTGTTTGTCCTCAAACAAGAGGTAATAGAATTATTCTACAAGAGATTAATGCTTATGAACAACTATTTAATGCTATGAATTGAACTATTTCAGACAGTTCAAGCTTGAGACCTTGTGAGACAACATAGAATAACCTGGAACATGAACAAATGCTCAATCACTTGAATAGCATGAACAAATCACTCTATCCAATGTCTTTTCCACCAAGGAAATTATCTTTTATGCACACAATGGTCGGTGGACCAATTTAGGGGGAGTGTTTCCGCTCAATATCACCATTGAATCACAGTAATTCAAATTTGTTACCTGCCTCACAATTCAATCTAATAGTATGGTTAGTCAAGGATCACAGAAGGACTTTTTAAAGGGTTGTAACGTGGCCAGGCTACAAAGAAAATTGGTTTTTCTGGATATGCAAATATTTCTAATTAAGAGAGCAATGAAAACCATCTTCTTTTTCACCTGTTCTTTTTCTTCGTTTCCTTACCCCTTTTTTTCTCCTTTTTCTTATCCCTTTTCTTTTTCTTCTTTTTGTTTTGGGATAGAATGTTTCTTTTTTGCTTGCTTCTGTTCTTTTTACTTCAACTTTTGTACATTCCTACTTTTGCTTACCCTTATCTCCCCCTGACTTGGATTTTTGCTCATAATCCAACTTGAATGCTCTCTTAATTTAGAAATTAAGGGAAGTCATTGTTTTTCTTTTAAGGTTTAGGGATTATGAAACAACCGAGAAATTTCTCATGTTAGGCTCAATTGGGGTAGCAAAGGATATTCCTAATCATGGTCAGTCTTATTTGGCCAAGTGGTTTTTAATTCTAAAGAACAAAATGCCTTCATCATTTCCTATTCCTTCCATACAATTTTCATGATCAGAGACTCAAACAAATTCAATTGTGTAAAAACAATGGTGATTCTCTCTATCTCACATAGTGTATGGCTCACTTCCTCACTTGGTTAGGGTTTATTTCCTTGATTTAAAAACATTTTCAATGTTATGCTTATGCAAACAAGTAAAAATATGCATATGAACATGCTCATGGTATTTATGCAAGAATCACAAAGTCTATGATGGATTATGAAACAATTCAATTCATGTTTTGTTATATGTGTTCATGCATCAAGTCCCAAGCAAAATAAACTAATACGCAATTGTTTTTAAACAAACAAGTCTTAAGAACAAAAAGTATCCTAACTAATTAAAGGAAATTAATTAAGTAAGGTGCTAGAAAATTAAAAAATGCTCCCTGTTAATGGTGAATATGTTCTCTTGATGAAATCTCCTTTACAGTTGTTTAAGCTACTTCATCTTGCTTCAACGTGTTGAGGAAATAGAGGCTCATCCTCCTTGAGGAATCATTCTCTTTTTTCTCTTGATTTTAATCCTGCAAAATAATTAGAGAACTCCCTTTCCAAGGATTGGTTAGTGATCATTGGAAATATTTTCATTTTCAATCTTTTTCTTCCAATTGCAACCATTTTCACAAAAAATTTATTTTAACACCTTAATATTAATACTTATTTACTAGAATAATAAAAACTCACAGAACTCTGGGTTGCCTCCCAGGAAGCGCTCGTTTAACGTCATTAGCTTCACGCCTGTTTCTTTCTAGCTTGGTTCATCGAGGTATAGCACCTTTGAAGCTTGTTTTGTTTCCTCTCCTAAATAAGGCTTTAATCTCTGACCGTTCACCAACCACGTTGTTTTCTTATCTTTGTCCCACAATTCCACAGCTCCGTAAGGTCTTACTTCTTTGATCTCAAAGGGCCCTGACCATCTCATCCTCAATTTTCTAGGGAACAGTCTTAACCTGGAGTTGAATAACAACACCTTTTGTCCCAGACGAAAATCTTGTTTCATGATTGTTTGGTCATGGTACTTCTTGATCCTTTCTTTGTAGAGCTTGTTCGAATTGTAGGCCTGCAATCTTAATTCGTCCAGTTGGTGTAGCTGGGTCTTCCTTTTCTCACCTGCATAGCCTAGATCAAAGTTAAGAAATTTTAAAGCCCAATAGGCCTTATGCTCCAATTCTACTGGTAAATGACATGACTTGCCATAAACCAGCTGGAAAGGAGTTAGCCCTATCGGAGCTTTATATGCAGTTCTATAGGCCCATTGATAAGTGCCTAATCTTCGTAATTCTTACTAATTAAAAAGGCACTTATCCGTTTATGTTTTAAACAAATTACCTAAATAAAGTATTATGCTTTGTAGGTTTTATTACATATTATGGAAGATGGATAGAAGAAGAATAATGAAGATTAATCCCTAGAAGAATGGATCAAAAGGCAAAGAGGACAAAAGAGTAAGAAGGTTGCAAGTAAAAACACAACCGCTCAGCGGATACACACAAGCGCTCAGCGGCTTGACCAGTAAACGCTCAGCGGATGGACACGAGCGCTCAGCGGATTAAGCACAAACCGCTCAGCGGGCAAGCTTAAGCGCTCAGCGGTTTGATGTCAACAACCGCCTTTGACCGCGCATTAAATGCGCCAGCCTGGCGCCAACCCAAGCCGCCACCGTCATTAATGAAGCCGCGTATGAGCCGCCAAGTTTTACCGAACCGCTCAGCGGTGGTACCAACCCGCTGAGCGGTCTGCCCAATACTAAACCGCTCAGCGGCGGTACCAACCCGCTGAGCGGTCTGCTCAAATTTTCCCTATAAATAGAGGGGAGGCCGAGGCATTTGGGGCATCACTCATTCCTTCCTTCCTCCTTCATCATCCCACTCATATTCCATATTTTCCTAAGCTAGGGTTAGGTAGGAAATTAGGGTTTAGAAGCTTTCCTTAACGGAAGTGCTGCCGGATTGTAAAACGGTTGTGAACCGTGGTGGACGTGTGGAAGCATTTCACCTCTCTTCTCAACCAACCATTGCTTTAAACCCTTGTAAGTTGTACCTATCCATGACAATGGATAGCTAACTCCTTTCTTTGTTGGGATTTGATGC
This sequence comes from Nissolia schottii, assembly GCA_003254905.1. Lineage (NCBI taxonomy): Eukaryota > Viridiplantae > Streptophyta > Magnoliopsida > Fabales > Fabaceae > Nissolia > Nissolia schottii. The sequence continues at coordinate 15,372 of QANU01048735.1, read as the reverse complement.
GTTGTATTGCTTTTATGTATCCGTCTTAATTCATGAATATGATTCTATGTAGTTCTATGGTTTTTATGATTGATCTTGTACCTAATGCTAACTTATGTTTGGTATTTTGATTCTTAACTTGAGACTTACTTGTTTGAGTGAAAGCTATTCTAAGTAAGTTACAAACCAAGTTAAATTCAATCTTGCTATGCTTTAAGTTTGATTCAAACGTTTAAATATTGTGAACGAAAGTTACAACTATTTGAACTTGACCTAGATCAATTCATTTAGTTCTTAATCGCCGTAACTGGGAACTAAGAACTAATCGCATTAACACCCGCTTAAAACATCAAGGTATTTTGTTGAGTTTGTGCAAGACATTGACAACTTAATAAAAGAACTTGTGAACTTAACATGCTTGAGAAAGATGATTAAGTTAAGAACTGGTGGCGGAAAAATCACATGAACTCATAGATCATATTAACTGAGTTATTGGTTACATCAAAAGTAATATTACAATTCAAATCCCAACATATTTCTTACCTGCCTAAACTTAAGTTCATTAATCATCTTATATTTTATTTTATCGTTTCTTTATTAAATTTACTTAATCAAACCAATCACCTTTTACAAGCTTAACGTAGTATCAATCAAAGATCATTGTTTCAGTCACAATCTCTGTGGATACGATAATACCCGACTTTACTGCAATTGGATCCTTCAAGGATCTGAAAGCTTTAAAAAGGATATTTTAAATTAACGAGAGTACAAACCTATTGCGGTAAAAAGCTTTCATCACCCATAGAGCATCGTCAAGCTTTAAAGACCAATCCTTTCTTGAGCTTGAAACTGTTTTTTCAAGGATTCTCTTGAGATCTCGATTAGAGACCTCAGCTTGACCATTGGTTTGGGGATAATAAGGTGATGCCACCTTATGTCTTACCCCGTAATACTCTAATGCTTTGGCTAGCTGTGCATTAACAAAATGAGTACCACCATCACTGATTATTACTCTGGGTGCACCAAAGCGAGTGAATATGTTCTTTTTCAAAAACTTTATTACTGTTTTTCCATCAGCTTTGGGAGTTGCCAAAGCTTCTACCCATTTAGAAACATATTCAACAGCAACTAAAATATACTCATTACCACATGACGATGGGAAATGCCCCATAAAGTCCATTCCCCAACAGTCAAAGATCTCAACTTCAATAATATTCTGGAGAGGCATTTAATTTCTTCTGCCTATGCCACCTGTTCTTTGACACGCATCATAGTTTTTTACATGCGTGTAGGCATCTTTAAATAAGGTGGGCCAATAAAAACCTGCCTGGAGGACCTTAGCATCTGTCCTTTCTCCATTATAGTGTCCTCCACAGGGGGAATTGTGGCAATGCCAGAGAATGCTTCTGGCTTCTTTATTTGCTACGCATCGGCGTAGCAATCCGTCAACTCCTATCTTGAAAAGGTAAGGATCATCCCAGATGAAGTAGGTAGCATCCCTGAGGAACTTCTTCTTCTGATGATAATTCAGATCATCAGGGGTTACTCCTACTGCTTTATAGTTGGCCATGTCAGCAAACCATGGCCTTTCTTCAATTTGGAACAGCTTCACATCGGGGAATTCCTCCGCAATTTCTTCTTCTTTGATAGTTACCTCAGGGTGATTTAATCTGGACAGGTGGTCTGCTACCAAATTTTCTTTTCCACTCTTGTCCTTGATCTCTAGATCAAATTCCTGTAATAAAAGTATCCATCGTATTTGTCGAGGTTTACTATCAGGTTTTGTTAAGAGGTATTTAATGGCCGCATGGTCTGTATAAACTATTACTTTTGAGCCAATTAAATAATTCCTAAATTTTTCCAATGCAAACACTATTGCTAGCAATTCTTTTTCTGTTGTTGCATAATTAATTTGTACATCATTTAAAACCTTGCTAGCATAATGTATGGCATGGAATACTTTATTTTTCCTCTGACCTAAAATTGCTCCCACAGCATAATCACTAGCATCGCACGTCAATTCAAAATCATTGTTCCAATCAGGTGCTGTGATTATGGGAGCAGTGGTCAGGCTAGACTATAATTGTTCAAAAGCAATTAAACATTCATCATCAAAATTAAAAGGAGTATCCTTATTTAAGAGGTTGGTTAATGGTTTGGCAATCTTGGAGAAATCTTTGATGAATCTCCGATAAAATCTTGCATGGCCTAGGAAACTTCTGATTCCTTTGACATTTACTGGGGGTGGCAGCTTTCCGATGACATCAATTTTTGCTCTGTCCATCTCTATGCCTCGTGCCGAGACTTTGTGTCTGAGCACAATGCCTTCTGTCACCATAAAGTGACATTTCTCTCAGTTTAGAAGCAAATTTGTTTCCACACATCCTTTTAGCACAGCATCCAGGTTATGTAAGCAGTGATCAAACGAGGATCCAAAGACAGAAAAATCATCCATAAAGACCTCCAAGCTCTTTTCAATCATATCAGCAAAGATTGCAAGCATGCATCTTTGAAAAGTAGATGGCGCATTACACAATCCAAAAGGCATTTTTCTATAAGCAAAGATGCCAAAGGGACATGTAAAGGCGATTTTTTCTTGGTCTTTGGGATCGACGATGATCTGGTTGTATCCAGAATATCCATCCAAAAAGCAATAATATGCTTGACCTGCTAGCCTTTCAAGCATTTGATCCATAAAGGGAAGTGGGAAGTGGTCTTTCCTTGTGGCCTTGTTCAATTTCCTGTAATCAATGCACATGCGCCAACTAGTAACAGTCCTAGTTGGGATTAGTTCATTTTTATCATTTGAGATTACAGTGATACCACCTTTTTTTGGTACTACCTGTACAGGACTTACCCAAGGGCTATCAGAAATAGGGTAGATCATACCTGCATCTAGTAGTTTCATTGCCTCTTTGCGGACCACTTCCTTCATAATTGGGTTCAGTCTCCTCTGTGTAACATCCCATATTTTCCCCTTATGGAAATTTCGCTTAAATCCTAATTCCGCTTAATTAAAAGCACCTTAGAGGCGATTATTTGGACTGGAAAAATTATTTAGAAAATGAATTTCTTTCAAATGACAGTCAAATAATTGTTTCTCGATCTCGCGAAGTGCCGCAAGGTCCGTGCTAAATTTCGCCGAAAACCGGGATTTCGGTAGGCACCTAAGGTATCTGTGGAAATTACCCCCAGGTAATTTATTCACGAATACCTTAACCTGACATACTCATATGATCAGGAAAAATTAATAGATTACGACGGTATGTCCGGAATATTTTTGGGACAACCGTACACGAATAATTAAGAACCAAACATGATCAAAATTAATCATATGGTCCTTAGTTATAATGAGATGCATCCCCTGACATGTAAAATATACATATATGTATACCCCCTTCGGTGCATCCCCCTAACTAAAGAAACCAAATATATACTTATATAACAAATTACATTATATATATGGTACAATAAAGTAATAATAATGCTAAAATGGTCACAGTGGCATTTGGCCACTGCAATTACGGAAGGTATATGTATATATATATAACGTAATATAATAAAATATAATATAATAATATAAAATAATTATATACATAACCTACTGCACATATATATATATATATATATATATACGTATATATACATATAGGTTAATATAATATATAATATATAATATGTAATAATAAGAGTAATAATAATAACTAATAATAAAATATATATGTTTAATAAAATATGTGTCCTATGTATACGCCTCCCCATAGAAACAAAGGAGCAAATATATATATATATGTATATATGTAAACGTGCCTAGTATATAGTAATAATCACGTAATATAACTAGTAATGATAATAACATATGTATATGTTCATCCCCCCTTGGGACAGACATCCCCCCTTCCCTGACGAAAAAGAAACGAAACATAGGTATAGATTATATATGTACAATAGTGTAGGTAATAGAAGATGTTATATATAATATAATAGAATATTATGAAACAGTGGCCGAGTGCCACTGCTATTACGTTATGCTATATAATATATACTATAATGATATATAAAACAAATATGGTACATCCCCCTATGAACAAAAGAAAAGGAAACGGATATACATCTATATATGTATATAGTATAATGATAATAATAATAATAAAATATTAGAAATATCTATAACAGTGGCTATTCCCACTGCCATTTCTTTCCTATAAATTGGCCTCTTGGGCCAAACGTCAGTAGCACTTCGCTTCTTCGTTTCTTTCTCTGTTCTTTTCCTTGCTTTATTGTTCCGTTTGTGCACATCGCAGAAGCGCTTCCGGACTCCGAAAAAATAGGATGAGCACACCCGCGCGAAGAGGATATTTTTCTCCTCAGTTCTACCGGTTTTGAAACTTGTTTCGAGGTGGGTAACCCTAAGCCCACTGTCTATGTGGTTTAGTTTTTAAACTGTATGTGTGCCTATTTGTATATCTGACTGTAGAACTGTTAAGTAGTATTCTAGGGGGATATAGTGTAAAAAGGGTTTTGTGAACGGTAGAAAATTGAAACGCGTAACTGTACTACTTGGAACCCTAGGAACAGTGAAAGTTTACGATCTGGAGTCTCGGAAGGCGATTTTTGTAGTGTGCATTCGAATACTTAAGGAATTCAATCGAATGCAAGCCCGAATCGAGCTTTCCTTCGAATGAATCCCACGGCAGTCGAATGTAGGCGAATTTTAGGGATTTCAATCGAATGAATTTCCTCGTATTCGAATGAAGAGATGTCAAGGGATTTCAGTCGAATGAAAGCCTATTCCAATCGAATGAAAGAACTCCAAGGGATTTCATTCGAATACCAAAGCAAGCATTCGAATGAAACCTGGCAGAGTGGGGAGTTTAGTGGTTTCAAGGGATCCAATGACTATGGTTAAGCCAGTCTTATATAATTGAGCATGCATCATGAGGATGGGATGTCACCTAGGGGTTAGGATAGCCCTAGAACACTAGAGGTCAATGCCTTAATGTTAAAGAAAGCATAATGGAACTTAGGGAATTATGTATATAGTTATATGATAGGAATCCTTTCTCTTGGCAATGTCTACCTGACACGCCCCTCGCCAATCCCAAAAGGGTGGAGTGGCCAATGTGTTACCTTGCCATATCCCAAAATGGTGGATTTGGTTAACGGATTAGTCCCAAAAGGGTGGATTAGTTCGCAGAGGTTAATGGCACAAAGAAAGTAAAGTTAAAGTTAAAGTAAAGAGTTGCTCATCGAAGCAAAAAGGAAGTGAAGGAAGGATGACGTCATACCTAAAAGAATAAAGAAAGGAGAAGAAGGACGCTAACCCGGGTGAGCCGGTATGCGTAAGAGATCCCCAAGCTCCCCAAGCATGTAGCATTAAGAATATGTAGCATGAAGTATAAAGTATATGTAGGTATAGTAATGTGATAAATGAACAATGATATGTATGTTAGTATGTATGTGATAAAGTATATATGCATAGTCATGGATGTTTATGTATGATGTAAGTCAAGGGAACGACCCGAGACTGATAGCTTAATTATAACTAAAGTGTAGGATTCATAAGCACGCAGACTTAGTAAGAAAGGCTAGTTCCCCTATCACCTAGATAATCTTAGATAATGCCGTTCAGGACTTTAGCCAGATAATAATCAGTAGGATGCTAGTATGCATGTTTTCACTTAGAAACACCTGAGCGGCCTGGAGGATATTCGAGTAAATGAATCATAGGTAGCCACAGGAGACCCACTGAGGACCTAGAGTTCTCACCCCCACTCGATTATGGATCCAGGTGGACATAGCAAAGAGCTCGACCCAAGAGACACATGATGGGCGACAGAAAGCTGTAGATTGGAGCTGGAGCGAACTGACTATGATCGCGCCAAGGCGACACATGTTTCGTATTATGTTCTATGACTTTTATACCTTTGTGTACATATTTATTATTAAGGAAAATGTGTATCTGTATTTTGGGACCTTTGTTGTAAATATATACATATATATATACAATTGTTTTTCATACTCCACTCTGATCTCTACCTAACATGTGGTAGATACTAGCGATTGTTGTTATATGTCTCTTTATCACACATGGCTCCTAATTTGTAACTTGATAAGCACATGAACGATTTTCAAATTGGTCCCTATTTCTGTGTAAGAATTATTTGCAAAGGTAAAAGTAAGGGCTATACGTAACCCTATACAACGAACAACAACCCTGTGAGCATTGCTTACTACCATGGAAGTGGGCAGTTAGCAGGGGTGTTGTACTCTGCGGTTGCCTTACTGGTTTATAGTCGTCCTCCATAAGGATTTTGTGCATGCAGTAGGACGGACTAATGCCTTTCAGGTCAGTTAAGGTTTTCTCCTTCAAGACTTTAATCACTTGTTCTTCTTCTTCTGGAGATAGCGAGTTGCTGATGATCACTGGTTTCTTATCCTTTCCCTGCAAAAAGACATATTTTAAGTTAGGGGGTAAAGGTTTAAGTTCCAGATTCTTACCTTATATCATTTCATCAACTTCTCTCTGGATTTCCTCTCGTGCTTCTTGTTCCTGAGGTATGGTAGGTGTTGCTTCCAAACTCATCAGAAATGCTTCAATTTCGGCCTCCTCTTCCTCAGTGAATTGGGCTGAACTATCTATCAGTGCCATTTCTAGAGGATCTACATCTTGAGGTTTTTGTTCGACCTTTGATAAAACTTCCTCTAGTAGATCTATCTGGAAGCACTGACCTTTGTCCTTAGGGTGTTGGAGAGCCTCGAAGATATCAAACTGTACTTCGTCATCATGGACCTTGATCTTGAGCTTCCCTTCATCTATATCAATGCCCATTTTTGTCGTTCTCATGAATGGCCTTCCCAGGATAAGAGGAACTTCTGTGTTTTCAGAAAAATCTATCACTACAAAGTCAGCAGGGATTAAGAATTTATCCACTTTAACTAGAACATCTTCAGCTACTCCCAGTGGATACTTGATTGATCTATCTGCTAACTGGAGTGACATTCTAGTGGGCTTCAGCTCCAAGTCACCTACTCTCTTCATCATGGAGAGTGGCATTAAGCTGACACTGGCTCCTAGATCAATCAGAGCCTTGCCTACCGATACATTCCCAATGACAACAGGAATTGTGACGCTACCCGGATCTATTAATTTGTGTGGGATGAAGTTTTGAATAATTGCGCTACAATTCTCTCCCAACTGTACAACCTCCTCTTCTTGATACTTCCTCTTTTTGGTTAATAACTCCTTCATAAACTTAGCATAGGTAGGCATTTGCTCTAGTGCTTTGGCAAATGGAATGTTAATTTGTAATCTTTTAAAAATGTCCATAAACCTAGCAAATTGCCTTTCCCTGTCAAGTTTAGATGGAGTTTTTCGATAAGGAAGTGACTTCTCTTTGATCATCATCTTTTCTTTTTTGACTTCCTTCTCCTCTTTCTTCTTCTTTTCATCTTTTTCTTTTTCTTTTTCTATATTTACATTTTAATTTTTCCACTCCTCCATCTTATTTTTTTTCTTTATTTTCTTCTTCTTCTCTCCTATCAATACATTCTTCGTTTCCTTTTTCAGCAACACTCGGTTGTAGGGTTTTACCGCTCCGAGTAGTGATTGCCTTACAGGATTCCCTTGGATTGGGCTCAGTATTGGCAGAGAACCGTTCCTTCTTGAGTTCTGCAACGTCTTTGGCTAGTTGCCCTATTTGGATTTCCAAGTTTCTGAACGAAGCATCAGTATTCTTCTGGTTTGCCATGGTCAATTGCATGAATTGATTTAGCGTCTCCTCCAACTTCGAATTTTGCTCTATCGGTGGTGCTACTTGTTGCGTGTTCTGGAACTGATGAGGCTGCTGGTACGGTGGAGCCCTTATGTTGGACGGGCCAACGTCTGGTCTCCACTGTTGATAATTTTGCTGGTTCGGGCCTCTTTGATAATTGTTTTGATAAGGCCTTTGTTGATTGCTCAGATATTGCAACTCTTTTTGCCTGCACTCACAATAGCTCGTTTGATGGTCACCAGCACAAAGTTCACATACAAATACCTGGTGTTTTTTAGATTCTTGGCTATTCCTGAGTTGCTTTGGCAGCTCCATTAATTGTTTCTTTAATTCATCAAGATGTTGCTGCAGTTGTTTGTTCTGTGCCAAGATAGCATCGTTCATTCCTAACTCCAGCATTCCTCCTTTCCTTGTTGGACCTCTGCTATACTGCCCTTGTTGGTCCTTTAGTGCCATGGATTCGATGATGGTTATGGCTTCGTCTGGTGTTTTGGACATTATCTGTCCACAAGCAGCTGCATCCAGCATAAGTTTATGCTGTTGTTGCAAGCCATTTCTAAAAATATGGATTTGCGTTCTTGCGTCGAATCCATGGTTTGGACATCTCCTCAGCATCGATTTGTACCGCTCCCATGCTTCACACAGGCTTTCTTTTGGTGCCTGCACAAAAGTAGCGATAGCAGTCTTTAAATCCATAAATTTCGACTGAGAGAAATACCTAGAACAGAATCTTTCTTCTAACTGGTCCCAGTTGGAAAGAACGGTCTGAGGTTGGTCCAGCAACCATTCTTTCGCCTTCCCTATCAAGGTTAACGGAAATAGCCTAAGTAAGATAGCTTCCTCTTCGGCTTCTGTCATTGTCGCAGTTTCGCACAACTAATAGAATTTTGTAAGATGAGCGTACGGGTCTTCATGGTCTAATCCTGCAAAAGGGTTAGCATGCATTAGTTGGACCAAACCTGGTTGCAATTTTGGCATTCGTTGTGTCCCAGTTGTTCGTCCCATGCGAAGGATGTTTCTTGGAATAAAGTTAACAAAGCCTTGGCTTTGTCCAGTTCCAGCAGTGCCTCCTCCAGTTTCTGACATTGTTTCTGAAGAAGAAGAAGAAGAAGATGAAGATGAGGAAGGTTCTTGTTCTTCCACCGCCTCGGCTAGATCTGGAGCTTTCCTTGTGTCGCATCGATTTCTCCTGATTGTCTTTTCTATTTCTGGATCAAATAAGAGTTGACCTGCAGGAGTTGTCTTTCGCATACAAAGATAGCAAAGTCTTGCAAAGGGGTTAGAACAATAATAATTTTAAGAAAATAAAAAAGGGTTAGTTACAATATTCACAAAAGCTTTAAATATTCAATCAAAGTGATGTTTTAAATGGCACAATCCCTGGCAACGGCGCTAAAATTGTTGAAAGCTTTTTCCACAATGGGTTTGCACTCTCGTTAATTTAATATATCCTTTTTAAAGCTTTCAGATCCTCGAGGGATCCAATTGTAGTAAAGTCGGGTATAATCGTATCCATAAAGATTGTGTGTAAAACAAATGTCTTTGATTGATGCTACTTTAAGCTTATAGAAAGCGGTTGGTTTGTTGAGTAAATTTTAACAAAGAAACAATTTGTAAATAAAGTACAAAACGACAATGAACTTAAGTTTCAGGTAAGGAAAGAAAGATGTTGGGATTTGAATTGCAATATTACTTCAATGTAACCAATAACTCAGTTAATATGATCTATGAGCTCTTGATTTTATCGCCACCAGTTCTTAACTTAATCATCCCGTTTGAGCATGTTAAGATCACATGTTCCTCTATTATGTTGTCAATTGTATTGCACAAACTTAACAAAGTACCTTGACGTAATACAGGTGTTAAAGCGATTAGTTCTTGGTTTCCAGTTAAGGCGGTTAAGAACTAAATGAATTGATCTAGGTTAGATTAAATGGTTGTAACTTGCGTTCACACAACATTTAAACATTAAATCAAACTTTTAGCATAGCAAGATTGAACTTAACTTGGTTTGTAACTTACTTAGTATAGCTTTCACTTAAACAAGTAAGTCTCAGGTTAAGAATCAAAGCTCTAAACAAAAGTTAGCATTAGGTGCAAGATCAATCATTAAAATCATAGAACTTCATAGAATCATACACATAAGTCAAGACGGATACATTTAAGCAATACAACGCATCAAATCCCAACAAGAAAGAAGTTAGCTATCCATTGTCATGGATAGATTACAACTTACAGGGGTTTAGAACAATGTTAGGTTGAGAAGAGTGGTGAAATGCCTCCACACGTCCACCACGATTCACAACCGTTGGCAATCCGGCAACACTTCCGTTAAGGAAAGCTTCTAAACCCTAACTTCCTACCTAACCCTAACTTTAGAAAGTATGGAAAATGGAGGAAATGTATGGAGTGTGATAGGTGGAAGAGGGATGCCCTTAATGCCTCGGCTCCCTTCTATTTATAGGCAAAATTTGGGGGAGGGGCGCTCAGCGGTTTGGTACCACCGCTCAACGGTGAGGTCAAAGATGGTGGCTTTACGCGGCTCATTTAATGTAGTCGCGGCTTGCAGGGGCGGCACCGCAATCTAGAGTGGCGCCAGCCTGGCGCAATAAATGCGCCGGCGGCAAGTTGCTGCCGACTTGTAACCGCTCAGCGGTAAGGGTTTAACCGCTGAGCGGTTCCTCCATTTTCGCTGAGCGCTTCTGTGTTTCCGCTGAGCGGTCTTCACCTGAATTCGTCCTTTGGGCTCTTTTTTCCTCTTTTGCCCTTTTTCTCCATTCTTCTAGGGATTATTCTTCATTATCATGCTTGTATTCATTCTTCAAAATATATTTGAAACCTACAACATAAGGATTTAATTAGATAATTTATTAAAACATAAACAGGTAAGTGCCATTTTAGTAGGTTAAAATTACGTCAATTGGGCACTTATCAATCTCTAGGTGCCATGCATACTAAAACCCTACTGATTATTATCTTTGTATAGGTCCTAAATGGCTTTATCTACTTTACTAGGTGATTGGGGATTCTCTAATCTTGATATTACCTATGGATTCGTGCTTCTTAATTTTGATCGTCTAGGTATCGTGTCCTATGAACACGCACCCACGTAACTTATACTCTATGGGGCAGTCTCGCGATATTGTTTCACTCGACAAGTCCCATCATATACGTACATATACATGCTTACATACTCATAATTCTACTCAGATAATTCACATATCTTATGCATGTGGGGGATTCTAGCTTTACTCACGCATCTTTCTTGACCTATCTGGTTGTCCACACTTGGGAATAGACTCACTTCGTCTACGCTTGGGGACCTATCCACACTTAGGATAGTCTTACTTCGTCCACACTTGGGGACCTCCTATCCACACTTAAGGATAATCCGACTTGCATCGTTCATAATTGGGAACAGTTATCCACACTTGGGGACCTCATATCCACGCTTGGGGATAAACTGACTTTGTTCACACTTGGGAACTGACTCCTATTATCCACACTTGGGGATAGACTTACTTCGTCCACACTTGGGGACGGACCAGACAACTGACTTGACTATAGATTCTAAGCTTTGTTATTCTTTCTTACTTTACTATAAGATCGGGTCGATGCCAACGTTCAAATCATTGTTCCCTAGAGTTTAATTATGCTCTTTAAACTTAGGTGATAATTTTCTAGTTATCTACGGTCATCCTAAAACCCTGACGGCGATCGGGTCCTCATGATGCATGCTTTCATAAGTAACATAAGTTCATGATTACTTCCATACTCAATCCTTAGGGTTCTAGTGCTTGTTGGAACATGTAGAAAAGCTAAAATCTCAAGTTGTTCCGTTGTCGTTCGAATGAATAGATGAATCATTCGAATGAGGTTGAAAATTTGCTCTCGGTTTGTGATTTTGGAAGTGTCATTCGAATGAGCCTCTAGTTCATTCGAATGAACTGCTAAAAAGTGCCAGAATGCATAAATTTTAGGCTCATTCGAATGCCAATGGTTGTGCATTCGAATGAGCTTGCAAAAAACTCATCCGAAGTGCTGTTTTGCGCATATTTTCTGCAGTGGCAGCATTGAAAACTTATATATACTTTCCTTATGTTCCAACCAGTACAATTATACTTTTCTAACATCATAACTACTCAAAACCACCTTTCCAACTTAATCTCTATATTTTCCACATAAAATCTACTCAATCAGTTCCTCAAATACAAGCACATAAAATAACATAAATAGCCACATAAACAGTGGGTTTAGGGTTACCCACCTCAAAATAAAATTCGGGATCGGTAGAAGTGATGAGGAAAATATCCTCTTCACGTAGGTATGTTCCCCCCATTTTTTCGGAGTCCGACAGCGTAACTGCGATGTGCACGAACAGAACTGACAAAGTAACTTTTCTTAATTTTTCTTTTACTTTCTGAAGCATTTGGGGGGCCTATTTATAGGCAGAGGCTTGGCCCCCCTGCTCCCTTTTCTTTTTCATTTTTCTTTTTGAAAAAATAATATAATATTATTATTATCTAAAAATATCTTCTGCTGAAGATAACTATTAGGGTCCCTCACCCGGTTCTGATCATATTTGATCGCGTTTAATTATTTTTCGCTCGTGTTTGAATATCCTAAAAATATTCTGAACACATGTCCGCGATCTACTAATTTCCCTGATCATAGTGGTATGTCAGGTTAAGGTATTTGTGAATTTATTGCCCGGAGGGTATATTTCACAGATACCTTAGGTGCCTACCGGGATTCCGATTTTTGACGAAAATTGGCACGGACCTCGTGGCACTCTGTGAGGTCACGAAACAATTATTTGACTGGCGTTTGGAAGTAATTAATTTTCTAAATAATTTTTTCAGTCCAAATAATCATCCTGATTGTGCCTTTAATTAGGCCAAAATTGTGGATTTTCGTGAAAGTTTTATAAGGGAAAAATTTGGGATGTTACATAACTCGGCGACATTGTATGGCAAGGTATGCAATACCCTCCGAATGGTGTCCCTAGGTAACTTCTCCAATTCCCCCATCCTCCGGTGATACCTCTGTTGAAAACTATCAAAATCCGCTCCATTACCTGAAAAACAAGGAACACTACTAGACCACTGCAAACTAGAAAAATTGTTAGAGTATATGATAGCACATTTGAGGGACAAAATTAAACAAAAACAAAAATTGATATTTTTTTTTTGGATAGGAAAGAAAAAAAAAAGGAAAGGAAATTTTTTTTAATAGAAAAAAACTAAAATAAGAAAAAGAAAAAGAAAAAGGAAAATATTTTTTTTTGGAAAAAAAATGAAAAAAAAGAATTTTTTTTTAAAAAAAGAAAAGAACAAAAGCAAGAAAATAAAGAATTAAAAAAATTAAATGATAAAAAGGAAAGAAAAGAAAGAAAAAAAAGAATTGGCTAAATTGCTTTCCCGGCAATGGCGCGAAATTTGACACACACCAAAACGTCGTTAATTTCAATGTGCGATCAAATAATAATTTATAAAACTAAATTAACCCCAAAAACGTAGTAAAGGGGGGCTAACCAAGGTCGTCTCTCAAGAAAGCAATTAGAATCAATTAAAAGTTACACTAAATTGGGGGGTTGAATTGATTGAGTTTAAAATAAAAGAAAATTAAAACAAATAAATAAACAATGATAAAAGACAATATCCTGCATACGGTGTTTCTAGATCAAGGATTAATTGTCATTGGTTCCTAGTTAATTATTCATAAGGGGATGTTGTTTATTAGTTGAAATCTCTAACTAATATGCAATTCACTTAAGAGACTACGATCGTCAATCCCCTGAGCATTTATTAATACAGAAATTAAAACTAAGATCTCAACATTTAAAAGCCATATCAATTATGTTCCAATTGCACAACCTAATTAAATCTAATTAGTTCCCCAAAAAAGTTCCCAAACCCTAAATCAATAAATCCTACAATCGTCAAGATCTATCAACCTAGAATTAACCCTAACCAATAACATGCAATCGCTATATTATTAATCACAGGCGGAATAAATCATGAATAAACATTAAGCACAAGACCTCGAATTAATCCTAATCTAGAGTTACCGCATGCAAGATATCAAGAAACTACTCCTCCATGGGTGGAGGATAAAAACTCATAATAAATAAAAATAATAAGAGAGTAGAAAATAATGAAAAATTGAAATAACAAAACCTGAATAGAAGAACGAAAGAAATTCGCAAATAGTTGGGAGCTTGCGTTGTCAATGCGAGCACCCCAACAATCCTTAAAGAACTAATAATTAAGCACTACTAACATAAACCTAAAGTGCATAAAATAAAAGAGAAAAGTGCAGAAAATAAAAGTGGAGGCTGAATATGAAGTTCTCTCCAAGTTGTTGAGAGAGGACATCTATTTATAGAGGATTGACACAAAGTGGGAGTAAATCCCGCACTTTCAGCACAACAGTTAGTAAAATCGCGATAACTTCGGCTACAGATATTGGATTGAGGTGATTCAAATCTTCAATTAAAGCTAAGAGATAGATCTACAACTTTGTAGTTAAGGAAAAATCGAGTTTCAATCTCTATCCTGGCGTAAAATCCGTGGCAAAGTCAGCGTTAAAAATCCTTGGCCAAATCTTTTGGAAATTGAATTCAATCTTGCATTTATTGGTCCAAATCTCCTCTTCAAATCACTTCTTTAAAATTTATATCTTATCAACTCTCCTTCAAATCTTCAATGATCCTCTTTACAATTTATTTTCTGCAATAAAAATATAAAACTAAAAAAGAACAAAAGAAATCTACACATTAACTTCTAAGATAAAATAGTGCTTTAAATTGCGTTTTTCTAAATTTCTCACAAAAGAGGATAATGTGCAAAACATATTAATTAAGCATTAAAACCACACATTTTTAGTATGCAATGTTCAATTATAGAATAATAAAATAGGGTACAAAATCCACCTATCACAGAGCAAGGAATCTCAGTGGATCCAAGTAAGGTTGCAGCTGTAAAGGACTGGGACAGACCTGCAACACCCCTGCTAACTGCCCACTTCCATGGTAGTAAGCAATGCTCACAGGGTTGTTGTTCGTTGCGTACGGTTACTTATAGCCCTTACTTTTACCTTTGCAAATAATTCTTACACAGAAATAGGGACCAATTTGAAAATCATTCGCGTGCTTATCAAGTTAGAAATTAGGAGCCATGTGTGATAAAGAAACATATAACAACAATCGCTAGTATCTACCGCATGTTAGGTAGAGATCAGAGTGGAATATGAAAAACAATTGTATATATATATATATATATTTACAACAAAGGTCCCAAAATACAGATACACATTTTCCTTAATAATAAATATGTACACAAAGGTATATAAAAGGCATACAACATAATACAAAACATGTGTCGCTTTAGGGCGATCATAGTCAGTTTGCTCCAGCTCCAATCAACAGCTTTCTGTCGCCCATCATGTGTCTCTTGGGTCGAGCTCTTTGCTATGTCCACCTGGATCCATAATCGAGTGGGGGTGAGAACTCTGAGTCCTCAGTGGGTCCCTGTGGCTACCTATGATTCATTTGCTCAAATATCCTCCAGGCCGCTCAGGTGTTTCTAGGTGAAAACATGTATACTAGCATCCTACT
>QANU01048688.1:8338-20441 GCA_003254905.1 Nissolia schottii | reverse complement strand
CTATTTTCTTAAACAACTATTTTCGAAAGATAACAATGGACTAAGGTATTCCCACCAGGTAGTCAACAACCTAGTGAGCTTTGCATACGACTTAAGCATAACACATAATTCATAGAACATACATAGCTCAATTTTCATGCTCAAGCATTTCCTAAACATAAACAAGCATATTCAGCAGTTATTCTAAAAATCACAAAGCATACATCCATTTTTTTGTCAGAAATTAGTGATCAGAAACCGGAGAGGTCCAAGACCTTACCCCAAGGTTTTTGATAGCCATAGATCATTTTTTATGTTTAAAAATTCAGATTCTGATCCCAACTCCATGAAATTGCAGTTTTTCCCCTTTCCTAAAATTGCTATTTCGCCCACATAAACATCCTGTTTTCTTTGGAATTTTAGTGATCAGAAAACTCGATGGACTCAAGACTTGCCCTTAGGGTTTTTGATAGTTCTAAACCCATATTTTCTGAAAATCAACCCAGCTTTTCAATCCCAAGATGTGAAATTCCCGTTTTGCCCTTGTTGCTTAAACACCGTTTCTGTCTATATGCTGAAAAATTCATCGGGGACTCCAAAAATCATAAAACTTGATATCCCCACTCAATTTTTTGTGTAGAATCCAAAAATAATATTAGTTTTTCAAGATAAAAATCCTAGCATACAGTTCTTTATAAAAACGTGATATAGTTCTGTTTACCGCTTAGGCTTTCCTAACTTCGACAGAATCACAGATAATACCAGCAGTTCCAGACAATTGTCAACAACACATATATACATCAAAGTCACATAAAAGGCATCCTAACAGCATATATCCTCTAACATACAATCACATAGACAGTGGATAAGTCGGTTTACCCATGTTTTATGGTTTCGGTGTTTCTTGCGGACTTCTAGCTTGCTATGTTGCTTCCTAATTCTTCTTAGGCTGAGTTTCTCCAAGATTTCTCTAGGGATTTTGAGGGCTTTTTGTAGGTTAAGGTTCAGGAATTTTTGAGGAATCTAGACTAGGTTTGATACAGGAAGTGTCTGGGTTTTAGTTTGACAAAATAATAGGCGATTGTGTGATCGGACAGAGCTTTGGCAAGTTTTCCTAATTTTTCCCCAAATTTTTGGACTTAGGGGGTATTTATAGCCTTGGGACTGAAATTCCCTTCCCCATTTTTCCCTTGGACCAAATTTCCAAATTGCCCCTTGCTTATGTCATTGATGACATCATATATGGTGACTAACCACCATGAGTCACCTTTGACTCCTTTGACTAGGCCATTTGGCCTCTTTGTTGCCGTGTATGGCCTTTGTGTCTCAGCCACTTGTGTGGCCAAGAATTAAATGTTTCCGACAGATCAATTTTGATCTGATTTTATCGTTCCCGGTCTTGGTACTTCGCATACGGCTGTTCTAAAAATGTTCTGATCACGTTTTTGAAATCCCCTAATTTTTCTTAGTATCAAAATAGGCTCACTTGGGGTATTTGTGGATTCTTGTCTGTAGCCGTACCTTTTACGGATACTCTGGGCGCGCGGTTGTATTCAGATAGCAGAAAGGGTTTGTTCTAGTATCTGCAGAATTTTAAGAACATACAGAAATATTTCTACAGACAATTTTAATCCTAAGAGTTCATAATTCTAATGGTTCAACCGAAAATGGAAATCCCTAGATTTTTATCTAGCGATATTTTGCTAAGGAGAAAGCAGGATGTTACATTCATGATTTATCAATTAATAAAATTTAGTATTTATTTTACAAACTATGTTCAGAAACATATTGACATTAGGTACGTTAATGTTTTTAAGCATGGTGTTGTCTTTATTATATTTGAGTGTTTTAGTACGTATTAATTAATATAATTTAGTTTCCCAGTCTCAATAATTGGCTTGTAAATATTAATTACGCGAAATTCCTCTTAAGGAAAAAATGGGATGTTACATTCCACCCCCTTTAGAAAAATTTTGCCTCGAAATTTCAGCATTGCTAAAGTTTTTGGGTACCCACATTTCTATTTTAAAGTCTTTTACGCCTTACTGCTTACTTACCCTGAGCGCAATCATCCGCGTCCTGTGTTTCTTTTTCCGACAATGTAAAACTCATTTCGATTGCTGGGGTGTTGGTGAGGCCATCCCGCATTGCTTGGCATAATGTCTACTCTTCTTGCATTTGAAGCACGCTGTCCTTACCGCCAAACAAATCCCTCCATGTAGTCCTCCACACTTTTGGCAAGGTGGGTTGCTCTTTCCTGCCATTTTGCATTGCCTGACAAAATGACCGTTTTTGCCGCAACCGAAGCACACCTTTCTTCTCCCAGTCAAATAAGTTCTCTTGGGTAACGTACCACTTTTTTGGCAGGGGGTTGTGGTCTCCTCCTTATTGTTCTCCACGAGTGTCTTGCCCTTGGGCACTTTCCACCGGTTATGGCCTTCGTTGAAACTGGTCTTGGGTCTGCATCGGCTCTTGTTGAAGTCGCTATTGGTGCTGGGCTCGTAAAGTTCTTCTCTCCCTCGGGTCTTGTGAAACACCCCTAGCTGCCTGCATATGCTTGAGCCGTACGCAATGCTTGTCAGGTTGTTTACTCTCTGGTGATTTCCTTATGCTTTTCGAAATTAGTGGTTTTAGAAAATAAGGACCCATTTTTTTCCATCATGTGTACATACATTTCATAACATAGGAGCCAAGCGTGCGAAGGAATACTTTTACAAACAATAAAACTACTAGGTTCGAGATCGTGCATACATTACATATTACAAGTTCAGCGGGGTCCATCACATACATATATAGAAAGCAGTATAGTAGTATCAATATTACAATACATAAATACCAACAGTTCATTTATTCAGTACACTACTTATTCCTACTGACATCCCTTCATGGTTCCTCAACTAGTTCAGCGGCATCGGCATAGTACAAGTCATCATAAGTTCCTGGAGCCATAAACGAGTGGGAGTGAGAACGATAGGTTCTCAGCGGGTAATATTCTAACATGGCTTTATATTCATCGATTATTCTCCAGGCCGCTCAGAGAATTTATCTAAGTGTACATGCATTCTAATCCCCTAATGTTTATTTTCTTGGTCGTAGGCCCTGAGCAGCTTTACCTAAGTTACTAGGTGATTGGTATACTACTCTTGTTACTACTTAGGCTTCGTGCTCTTTAACTTCACGTTACTGCTAGAGACATAATAGTCATCTCGGGTCGCTCCCTTGACAATACATAATGCATGGACATATATAGATACATACATACCTGCATACATACTGGCATACATACATACATACACTCATTCATGTAACTATATAGTGCATGAGGGAAATCTGGGAATCTCTTACGCACCCTGTGGCTGCGTCCTTCTTAGTCCTTTCACCTTTCTAACCGTGGCCTAGGTTACAACCTCCTTCTATTCCCTATCGTGTCGACCCGGCAGCGCTCTAACCAATGTGGTAGCTAACCACGTAAAGCTCATAGGAGGTGACATCGAACACGATAAGTACAAGCACTCCCCTAATAGGAATGGCGAGGGATCGGCGCTTGGACTCAATCAGGCGTGGACACGTAGGTTGACCCTTGGACTCGACCACGCTTCTCTGTATTCTTCTCTTTACTAGGGTCCCCCTTTCTTTCTTCAGGACTTGTCCTGTTCTCTTTACCTTTATGCCTTGGCTTGTTCTCTTTATCTCAGGCTTTGGCCTGTTGCTATCATAATCAGGTCTCTCTATCTGTGTTGCTTATAACCACTTCAGCTTGTCGAATTGGTGAGGGGCGTGTCTGTAAGATGTGCCAAGAGAATAGGGATCTTCCTAGTTATATAACTACATATTCTGGCTAAGGCCGTCCAAATCCCTGGTGATCGGAGGCTCTTTACACTGGTTTATTCCCTAGGTTTCAATTATGCACCTTTAACTTTACATGAATGCCTCTATATATCTATGGTCGTCCTAACTCATATGACAGCCGTTTCCTCATGATGCATTCTTTCATGTACAATAATAGAACCACTAAAGTCTCAAGTCCTTCAGATTTCATTCGAATGGCTAGGGTTACACTCGAATGAATCCCTGCGAGTTCTTTCATTCGACTAACTTGGGGTTTCAATCGATTGAAACCTTCAGAGTTTTTTCATTCGAATGAACTTGGAATTCAATCGATTGAAATCCTAAGATTTTCTTTCATTCGATTGAATAAGAATTCAATCGATTGAAAGCTCAAAATTTTCTTTCATTCGACTGAAAACTTCATTCAATCGAATGAAAGCTGATAAAATTGGGTCCCGAGACTTTAGTTCTCATTTTCTCCAGAAGTTTACTGTTCCTAGGGTTCCAATCAGTACAGTTATGCATTTCATTTGCCAAAATCTCCCAAAACCCTCTTTATCTTATAATCCCTCAAATTTCTACTTTAACAATTTTATAGCCAAACATACACAAAAACACATATTCAATCATAAATTAAACCACATAGACAGTGGGCTTAGAGTTATCCATTTCCTATGCGGATTCGGAGTTAGTAGGATGATAGCGGAGAAAATCCTTGTCACAGTGGTATGCTCCAAGGAATTTTCGAAAGTCCGGCAGCGCTTTCGCGATGTGCCCGAACGGTACTAGAAAATGGAAAAACTCAAGGAGATTAATAATGTTCTAAATTTTTTCTTTGTTTGCATCAGGGGGCCTTTTATAGCCTTGACCCCCTGCTGTTTTATTTTTCTAATTATTTATAAATTATTATTATTATTATTATTATATTATTTTATTATAATTATTTAAAATATCCTAGCCTCTGTTCCGTTCCGGTCACATTTTATCGCATATTGTCGTCACTGGTCCTCGCACGGGTCTCCAGAAAATATACCAAACATATATCTGTGATCTACAAATTTTTTCAGTCAGGATAGTGACGATAGCCTTTTTAACCACTTCCTCGACTCTTGACACAGCTTAGGTTTTGTCACAACTGTGCCAAGCTCGTAGAAAGCTTGTCTGCACTTTTGTCGTTCAAATTAAATATATACCTACTTTATGGCTTTCAGATCCACAAGGGATCCAATTGCAGTATAGTCGGGTATAGTCGAATGTACAGAGAGTTGCAAAAATACCGTTCTTGAGTTCGTTTAATTAAACAATGCAGTGAAGGATTTGATAATTGTTTTGATAATTAAAATAAATAAATAAACAACATAAAAGTAAATAGGAAACAAATCAGAGGTAGTTCCAGAGCTTGTTGGGAATTTTAATCACGTCATAGTTTCATGCATCCAGTTACTTATTACATAGAACTATTATTTCATTGATTGCCCGCCATCAGGTCTTATCTTTTACATTGCTTCCGCGATTTCCTTCGTTAGGTTTGTTAATTTCTTACGCAAACTCAACAAAGTAAACTAGAAGTATTCCAGATGTTAGAGCGGCTAACTTCTAGTCCCGTTACGGTGACAAGGTTAGATGAATGATTTAGATCCGACTCTACTGGTCGTAACTACTCGTTCACAACATTCAAGTCTTGAATCTAGTTTAGCATAGAGGATTAATCTTAACTTGGTTGCAACTTAATTAATATAACTCTCGTTCATACAACTAAGTCTCAAGCCAAGATCAAAACACTAAACAAAGACTAGCATTAGGCATAAAATGATTCAAGCAAATCATATGAAATAGATAGATTCATATGCAATAGTTACATGGATACAAGCAAACTACAATAATGACCAAAATCCCAACAAAAAGAGGATTAGGAATCCATCTTACAAGAGTATCTCGAAGGCAAGGTTTAGGCACTTACCATGACACGTGCTCACGCTATCATGGCCATGGCTTCGCCAAGCTTCCTCGATCTCCGGCTCCTTCACAAGCCTCATCTTTGTTCCTAACCTAACCTAAACTAAACTAAGCTTTAAAAGTACAAAAGAAATGAAGAAGAATGGTGTTTTTGGGGAGGGAATGGGATGGTATCGAATGTGCCTCGGCCTCCCTATTTATAGGCAAAGCTTGGGGTCCTTCGCTCAGCGATTTTGATACCATTGCTGAGCGGTTAGCTCGTTGATAAGTGCCCAATTTACACAAAATTAACATATCAAAATGGCACTTATCTAGTATGTTTATCTAGTATGTTTTTAAACGAATTATCTAATGAATTCCCCGTATTTTGTAGCATATGCAAGTAGTTTAATTAAGGAATAATCCCATGAAGAATGAAAGAAAAGGGCAGAATTAGAAAAGAGCTTAAAAGAGAAGATTCTGGACGCGGCACCGCTCAACGAGGAACAAGGAATCGCCCAGCGCCTAGGACAATATCACTCAGCGGTTAATCCTTTATCGCTCAGCGAAAGTACATCGGCAAGCCACTTGCACCGGCGCATTTAATGCTCCAGGCTGTCGCCAGGTTGGATGGCGGCGCCGCCCTGCAAAAGCTGCCGGAGCATTTATTACTCCACGTAAAAGGATAAGCCGCTCAGCTATTAAGCGCAGCCGCTCAGCGAAAAGGACATTATCGCTCAGCGGTTGTACCAAAACCGCTGAGCGATGGACCCAAAATCTGCCTATAAATAGAGGAGGCCGTGCCCATTCGAAGCCATCCATCCAACATCTCCTCTTCCACCACAAATTCCATTCTTTTACATTTTCCATTGTAGTTTTTAGTTTGAGTTAGGTTAGGAACAAAGACGAGGCTTGTGAAGGAGCCGGAGATCGAGGAAGCTTGGCGAAGCCATGGCCATGATAGAGTGAGTATGTGTCATGGTAAGCGCCTAAACCTTGCCTCCGAAATACTCTTGTAAGATGGATTCCTAATCCTTTTTTTGTTGGGATTTTGGTCATTATTGTAGTTTGCTTGTATCCATGTAACTATTACATATGAATCTATCTTTTTCCTTATGATTTGCTTGAATGGTTTTACACTTAATGCTAGTCTTTGTTTAATGTTTTGATTCTTGATTTGGAATTTAGTTGTATGAACGATAGTTGTACTAATCAAATCATAACCAAGTTAAGATCAACATCATTATGCTTAACTAGATTCTAGGCTTGAACATTGTGAACGAACAGTTACAATTATTAGAGTCAGAACTAAACCCTTTCATCTAATCTTGTTGCCATAACCGGAATAAAGGTTAGCCATTTTAACATCTGGATTAATGCTGGCGTACTTTGTTAAGCTTGTGTGTGAAAGTGACAGTTTAACAAAGGAAACCTGTGATCTTGTCATGCGCGAAAGTGATGACAAGTTAAGAACTGATGGCGGGCAATCAATTGATAGTTCTATGTAATATGTAACTGGATGCATGAGACTATGATGTGATTAAAATTCCCAACAAGCTCCGGAACTACCTCTGATTTGTTTCCTATTTACTTTTTATGTCGTTTATTTACTTATTTATTTAAACTATCAAATTATCAAATCCTTCACTCCATTGTTTAATTAAACGAACTCAAGAACGGTATTTTTGCAACTCTCTGTGGATTCGACTATACCCGACTATACTGCAATTGGATTCCTTTGGAATCTGAAAGCCGTAAAGTAAGATATATATATAAATTTAATTTGAACGACAAAAGCGCAAATAAGCTTTCTACGAGCTTGGCACGGTTGTGACAAAACCTAAGCTGTGTCAAGAGTCGAGAAAGTGGTTAAAAAGGCTTTCATCACTCGTTATCGCTGAGCGGCGGCACTTAATCGCTGAGCGATTGTACTTTTACGCAGAGTAATAAATGAGCGGCAGCTTTTGCAGGGCAGCGCTGACGTGGCTCCAGCTGGCGCAATAAATGCGCCACATGCAAGTTGGTCCTCGACGTACTTTCACTGAGCGATAAAGGTTGCGCCGCTGAGCGATGGTTCCGCGGAGCGCTGAGCGATAAACACTTAACCGCTGAGCATTTTGTCCTTTGGCGCTGAGCGAGTATTGGTCTCCGCTGAGCGGTCTTCACACCTGATTGCCTCTTTTAAGCTCTTTTCTTCCATTCTTCATGGGATTATTCTTTATTATTTATGCTTGCATCCATCTTCAAAATATATTTGAAACCTACAAAATATGGGGATTCCATTAGATAATTCTTCGAAACATAAGGAAATAAATGCCTTTTTAAATGATGAAAATTGCGTATTTTGGGCATTTAACACTCCCCCTGACTTAAAACCTTGTTTGTCCTCAAACAAGAGGTAGTAGAATTATTTCACAAGAGATTAATGCATATGAACAATCGGTTAATGCAATGAATTGAAACGTTTCAGACAATTTAAGCTTGAGACTTTATGAGACACCATAGAATAACCTGAACAAGTTACATGCACAATTACTTGAATGCTATAAGCAAATCACACTATCCAATGTCTTTTCCACCAAGGAAATTATCTTTATACACACAATGGTCAGTGGACCGATATAGGGGTGAGTGTTTTCGCTCTATATCACCATTGAATCACAACAATTTAAATTTGTTACCTGTCTCACCATTCAATGCAAAAGTATGGTCATGCAAGGATCACAGAAGAACTTTCTCAGGGTTGTAATGGGGCCAGGTTACAAGGAAAATTGGTTTTTCTGGATATACAAAAATGAATCAAGAGAGCATTGAAAACCAACTCCTTGTTGTCACCTGTTTTCTTCTCAACATTTTTTCTTCGTTTTTCTTTTTCAACCCTTTTTGTCCTTGATTTTCTTTTGTCTTCTATCCCTTTTTCTTTTTCTTCTTTTTGTTTTGGGATAGAATGTTTTCTCCTTTGCTTGCTTTTGTTCTTTTCATCTTTTGTTTCTTCCACTTTGGCTTACCCTTATCTCCCCCTAACTTGGATTTTTGCTCATAATCCAATTTTGAATGCTCTCTTAATTTAGGAAGAAGGGATAACATTGTTTTTCTTTTAAGGCTCAAGGGATGATAAACAAAAATTTTCTTATGTTAGGCTCAACTGGGGTAACAAAGGATGTTCCTAAGTAAGGGTAGGCTTTATTTGGCGAAGTGGGTTTAAATTCTAAAGAACAAAATGCCTTGATCATCTCCTATTATTTCCATACAATTCAAAATTTAGAGACTCAAACAAATTTAATTGTGTAAAAACAATGGTGATTCTCTCTATCTCACTTAAGTGTATGGCTCACTCCCTCACATGGTTTAGGGTTAATTTCCTTGATTTAAAAACATCTTCAAGGTTATGTTTATGCAAACAAGCAGGTAGATGCATGTTAACATGTTCATGGTATCTATGTATTCACAAAGGTCCAATATGGATACGGAAACAAGTCAATTCATGATGTATTTTTATTCATGCATCAAACCAAGTAAAATAAACTACTACTTTGTTTTCAAACAAACAAGTCTTAATCACCTAATCTAATTAAGGAAATTAATTAAATAAGGTGCTAGAAAATTAAAATGCTCCCTGTTCATGGTGAATTTTTTTTGAAGTAGCCTTCTTGATGTAGCCTTGTTTTTAAGCTACTTCATCTTGCTTCAATGTTTTGAGGAAATAGAGGCTCATCCTCCTTGAGGAATCATGCTCTTCGTCCTCCAGAAGTGTGTCTCTCTTTTGATGTTTGTAGGAATTTCATTTGGTTGTTTTCCGGCCTGCAAAAACAATCAAAGAAAATTTCCTTTCTTCCAAGTAGCATTGGAGACATCATGTTTTTATTTTGAATCCTTTTGTAGACAGAATTTCCTACAACTGCAGACAGAAGTTCCTGCTCAAGTGGACAGAAGTCCGCACTTTTTTAAGGATTCAAAATAAAACATATTAAGGTGCTTTTTGAAAATATTCTTTTCTTACATTTCTTTTTATTTCCAATAAGAATCCTTTTTCAATTAACTCATGTGCACCTTTCTCAAATAATTGTTTAAAAGGTTAAAATCTGTCATTAGGTTTAGAAATCAAAAATGCTTCAAGTTTAGCTTAATTTGAAAAGGATTAGCACTTTAAAATTTCAACCTAATTACAAGATTTAGAAAACCTTTATTTATTTTTCACCATATTATAAAAATTGTTCTTAACACCTTAAATTAATTAACCTTCAAAATTAATAAGCTACTAATTAATAAAAACTTACAAAACTCTGGGTTGCCTCCCAGACAGCGCTTTGTTTTACGTCATTAGCCTGACGCATTTTTCTTTCTAGCTTTCTTCCTCATCATCAGTTCTCCTCCCATGGCAAGAGTCCTTAGGATTTAACTCCGAATTGGCCGTAAATCTCTTCTTTTTTAGCTCCGCTATATTAGTAGCCAATTGTCCCAATTGTGTTTCCAAATTCCTAATAGAGGCTTCGTTATTCTTTTGATTAATCATTGATTGTTGCATAAATTGATTGAACGTTTCCTCTATTTTGGAATTTCGATACACGGGAGGCTGATTCTGATATGGGCGGGGTAGTTGGTACGGCTGTGGCGGAGCTCTGAATGATGGCCCGGCCTCTTGCCTCCATGACTGTTGAAAATTTTGATTCGGCCCCCTTTGGAAATTGTTTTGATAGGGTGGCCTTGGCTGGTTTTCAAGGATGTGAACCTCCTCTTCCCTGAAATGACAAACACTAGACGGGTGATCGCCATTACAAATTTCACATAAAAATACCTGTTGCCTTTTCGCTTCACGGGCCTCTCTAATTTGCTTTGGCAACTCGCTTAGGGCCTTTTTCACCTCGTCCACCTGTTGTTGGAGTTGCTTGTGTTGGGCAAGGATGGCATCGTTGGTTCCCAGCTCGAGCACTCCTCCTCTTCTAGGACCTCTGTTGTACTGGCCTTGTTGATCTGTCAAGGCCATGGAATCAATAATGGAGATAGCTTCCTCAGGAGTTTTGGACATTATCTGTCCACCGGCTGCAGCATCAAGCATCAATTTGTGCTGTTGTTGGAGTCCGTTGCGGAAGATATGGATTTTTGTTCTTGCATCGAACCCATGATTTGGGCACTTTCTCAGCATGGATTTGTAGCGTTCCCAGGCTTCACAGAGACTCTCTCCTGGAGCCTGCACAAAAGTAGCAATTGCAGTCTTTAAATCCATAAATTTAGACTGAGAAAAGTACCTTGCACAAAACTTTTCCTCCAATTGATCCCAGTTTGACAAGATATGTTGTGGTTGATCCAGCAACCACTCTTTAGCTTTTCCGATCAAGGTCAGGGGAAACATCCTTAAAAAGATTGATTCTTCGTCGGCCTCGGACATTCCCGCGGTCCCACAGAGTTCATAGAACTTTGTCAGATGAGCATATGGATCCTCATGATCCAAACCTGCAAAAGGGTTAGCATATAACAATTGAACCAAACCAGGTTGCATCTGAGGTTGTCTTTGTGCTCCGGTAGTTCTGCTCATTCTTATTATGTTTCTAGGGGTAAAGTTAACAAATCCCCTATTGTCGTTGGCTCCTGTTGCGTTGCCAGCTCCTGTGTCGTCACCAGCTCCAGTGGTTTCAGCCATGGTTTCTTCTTGGTTGGTTGAAGAAGTTGATGATGAAGTTGTCTCTTGCTCCACTCTTTGTTTGGCTAAGTGCTTTTTCTTCTTTTTCCTGTTTCTCCTCGAAGTAGCTTCAATCTCAGGGTCAAACAACAATTGTTCTTTTGAAGTCTTACCTCGCAATTGCTAAGAAAAATTCACACTAGCCAAATAAGATTGGAACAAGAGCTCTTAAAATGAAGGAAAGTTAAAATAACAAAAATAAGAACTATACAATATTTTACAGATATTCACAATTGTTTAACTAAACAAAACTCAAGCAATGTATTTTTGACGCAACTCCCCGGCAACGGCGCCAAATTTGATGATAGCCTTTTTAACCACTTTCTCGACTCTTGACACAGCTTAAGTTTTGTCACAACTGTGCCAAGCTCGTAGAAAGCTTGTCTGCGCTTTTGTCATTCAAATTAAATATATACCTACTTTATGGTTTTCAGATCCACAAGGGATCCAATTGCAGTATAGTCGGGTATAGTCGAATGCACAGAGAGTTACAAAAATACCGTTCTTGAGTTCGTTTAATTAAACAATGAAGTGAAGGATTTGATAATTGTTTTGATAATTAAAATAAATAAATAAACAACATAAAAGTAAATAGGAAACAAATCAGAGGTAGTTCCGGAGCTTGTTGGGAATTTTAATCACATCATAGTTTCATGCATCCAGTTACTTATTACATAGAACTAT
>QANU01048659.1:8303-23118 GCA_003254905.1 Nissolia schottii | reverse complement strand
AACTTCTGGATTATTTAATCTGGATAAATGATCCGCTACCAAATTTTCTCGTCCGCTTTTGTCTTTGATCTCCAGATTAAATTCCTGCAAAAGAAGAATCCAACGAATTAATCGAGGCTTGCTATCAGGTTTTGTCAGAAGGTACTTGATGGCGGCATGGTCAGTGTATATTACTACTTTAGAGCCTATCAAGTAGCTTCTGAACTTCTCCAATGCATACACTATCGCTAGCAGTTCTTTTTCTGTGGTTGCATAATTGATTTGTGCTTCATTCAAAACTTTACTAGCGTAGTGTATAGCATGGAACATTTTGTTTTTTCGTTGACCCAAGACTGCTCCTACCGCATAATCACTAGCATCACACATTAGTTCAAAATCAAGATGCCAGTCAGGTGCTACGATTATGGGAGCAGAGGTCAAACTAGATTTTAATTTTTCAAAAGCATTTAAACAATCATTATCAAAAATAAAAGGAGTGTCTTTATTCAAGAGGTTAGTGAGTGGCTTGGCAATTTTGGAAAAGTCTTTGATGAATCTTCGATAAAACCCTGCATGGCCAAGAAAACTTCGGATTCCCTTTATGTTTGTTGGAGGTGGTAATTTTTCAATGACCTCGAGCTTTGCTTTGTCCACTTCAATTCCTTTCTTTGAAATTTTGTGGCCTAACACAATACCTTCAGTAACCATGAAATGGCATTTTTCCCAGTTTAGGACCAAGTTAGTCTCAACGCATCGTTTGAGAACGGTATTGAGATTTGCCAAGCAATTCTCAAATGAAGATCCAAACACAGAAAAGTCGTCCATGAAAACTTCCATGATTTTTTCCACCATATCCGCAAAAATTGCGAAGATGCATCTCTGGAATGTAGCAGGAGCATTACATAACCCAAAAGGCATTTTTCGGTAGGCAAAAATACCGAATGGGCATGTAAACGCCGTCTTCTCTTGATCTTGTGGGTCCACAGTTATCTGATTATAGCCAGAGTATCCATCTAAAAAGCAATAGTATGCTTGGCCTGATAATCTCTCCAGCATCTGATCCATAAATGGCAGCGGAAAATGATCCTTCCTGGTAGCTTTATTGAGTTTCCTGTAATCTATGCACATTCTCCAACTAGTAACAGTTCTAGTTGGGATTAATTCATCGTTATCATTTGCAATTACAGTTATTCCTCCTTTTTTAGGAACTACCTGGACGGGGCTAACCCATGAACTATCAGAGATAGGGTAGATTATACCTGCTTCTAGTAACTTTACCACTTCTTTACGGACTACCTCTTTCATGGTTGGGTTTAGCCGTCTTTGAGGTTGCCTTACCGGTTTGTAATTGTCCTCCATCAGAATTTTATGCATGCAATAAGATGGACTGATGCCTTTGAGATCAGCAAGTGTCCAACCTAAAGCTTGTTGGTTTTCTTTTAAGACTTGAATTAATGCATCCTCTTCTTTTGGAGACAAGTCGCTATTTATAATAACCGGCTTTTGTTCATTTTCCTGCAAAAACACATATTTGAGGTTAGAAGGTAAGGGTTTTAGTTCTAACCTTTTTTTCTCTGTTGTGGAAACTTCCTTGGCCTTGAGTTCTTCTTTTCTCTCTTGTTCCGGAGGAACAGTTGGCGTGGCTTCTAAACTCATGAGAAAAGCTTCAATTTCAGTTTCCTCCTCCTCCGTGAATTGGGCTTGACTGTTTGTCAATGCAATTTCTAATGGATCTATGTCTTGAGGCTTTTGTTCAACGTTCGTTACAAGTTCCTCCAATAGATCTACTCGAAAGCATTGGCCTTTGTCTTTTGGATATTGTAGGGCTTCAAAAATGTCAAACTGCACCTCATCATTCTGGACTTTAATCTTCAACTTTCCTTTGTCCATGTCTATTCCCATTCTCCCTGTTCTCATAAAAGGTCTCCCTAGAATGAGAGGTATCTCAGTGTCTTCCGAGATATCTATGATGACAAAGTCAACAGGGATCAGGAACTTGTCGACACGAACAAGTACATCTTCTGCAATTCCCAGGGGAAATTTGATAGATCGGTCTGCTAGTTGTAGGGACATTCTTGTAGGTTTGAGCTCCAAGTCACCTACTTTTTTCATCATAGATAGTGGCATTAAGCTTACACTAGCTCCCAAATCTACTAGTGCTTTCCCAACAGACACATTCCCGATGGTTACAGGAATAGTCACACTTCCTGGGTCCGTCAGTTTACTTGGAATGTAATTTTGAATGATGGCACTGCAGTTTGCTCCTAATTGTACCACTTCCTCATCATTGTATCTCCTTTTCTTTGACAATAACTCCTTCGTGAATTTAGCGTAGGATGGCATTTGCTCCAGAGCTTCAACAAATGGAATATTGATTTGTAAGCGTTTGAACACGTCCATAAAGCGAGCAAATTGCCTCTCCTTGTCCACCTTTGTTGGATGTGGTGGATAAGGAAGTGGTTTTGTGACAGAAGGTTGCAGTTTCTTTATCTCCTTTTCTTCCTCCTTCTGTTTCTTTTCTTTTTCCTTTTCTCTATGTACAATTGTTTTCTTATTTTTCTCTTCTTCTTCTTCTTCAACTTCTTTTTCTTTTTCAACTCCACCTTTATTTTTTTCACTCCCCTCCTCAACGACCACAGGTTTTGTCATTCTGCCACTCCGAGTCATTACCGCCTTGCATGACTCTTTTGGATTAGGCTCAGTATTGGCAGAAAACCGTTCCTTCTTAAGTTCTACAACATCCTTGGCCAGTTGCCCCATTTGTATTTCCAAGTTTCTGACAGAGGCGTCAGTGTTCTTCTGATTTGCCATGGACATCTGCATAAACTGTGTCAAGGTATCCTCCATTTTAGATGCTTGGTTTTGTTGTTGAGTTGAAAACTGATGCGGGGGTTGGAATTGTTGGTTCTGATAGGGAAGCGGTGCTTTATTGGACGGGCCTGCTTCTTGTCTCCAAGGTTGGTAATTTTGATTTTGACTCCTTGGAAATTGTTGGTACGGCCTTTGTTGATTATTGACAAATTGTGCTTCCTCTTCCCTGCACTCACAATAGCCAGTTGGGTGATCACCAAAACAAAAATCACACTGAAATACCTGGTGTCTTTTGGTTGATTGGCTTTCTTTAAACTGTTTTGGCAACTCGTTCAGCGCTTTCTTCATTTCGTCTAGTTGTTGTTGGAGTTGCCTGTTTTGGGCTAAGATTGCATCATTTGTTCCTAGCTCCAGCATTCCTCCTTTTCTTGCGGGACCTCTGCTATATTGCCCTTGTTGATCTGTTAAAGCCATGGATTCTATGATAGTTATGGCCTCATCTGGTGTTTTAGACATTATTTGTCCACCAGCTGCAGCGTCCAACATAAGCTTATGTTGTTGTTGCAAGCCATTTCTAAAAATATGAATTTGAGTTCTCGCATCAAATCCATGGTTCGGGCACCTTCTCAACATTGATTTGTACCGCTCCCATGCCTCACACAGGCTTTCATTTGGTGCCTGAACAAAAGTAGCAATAGCAGTCTTTAAATCCATAAATTTTGACTGAGAAAAATACCTGGAGCAAAATCTTTCTTCTAACTGATCCCAGTTGGAAAGAACAGTTTGAGGTTGGTCTAATAGCCATTCTTTTGCCTTTCCAATCAAAGTTAACGGAAACAGCCTAAGGAAAATTGCTTCTTCATCAGCTTCCGTCATAGCAGCAGTTCCACATAGCTCGTAGAATTTTGTGAGGTGCGCATATGGGTCCTCATGGTCTAATCCTGCAAAAGGGTTAGCGTGCATTAATTGGACTAAACATGGTTGTAGTTGAGGCATTCGTTGTGTCCCCGTTGTTCGTCCCATGCGAATGATGTTTCGTGGAATGAAGTTGACAAAGCCTTGGCTTTGTGCAGTTCCAGCAGTTCCTGTACCAGTTTCTGACATCTTTTCTGAATCTGAAGAAGAAGATGAAGAAGAATGTTCTTGTTCTTCTACTGTCTTTGCTAGATTTTGAGCTTTCCTTGCTTCACGTCGATTTCTCCTTAGTGTCCTTTCTATTTCTGGATCAAATGAGAGTTGACCTGCAGGAGTTTTCTTTTGCATGCAAAGATAACAATTCTTGCAAAGTGATTAGAACAACAAAAATCTTAAGAAAATAGAAGGAGTTAGTAAATAACAAGAGTTAGTTATAATATTCACAAAAGCTTAAAAAGAGTCAATCAAAGTAGTGTTTCAATTGGCACAATCCCCGGCAACGGCGCCAAAATTGATGAAAGCTTTTACCGCAATGGGTTCATACTCTCGTTAATTTAAAATATCCTTTTTAAAGCTTTCAGATCCTTGAGGGATCCAATTGCAGTAAAGTCGGGTGTTATCGTATCCACAGGGATTGTGATTAAAACAACGAGCTTTGATTGATTCTATCTTTAAGCTTTAGAAAATGATTGATTTGTTTCGAGTAAATTTGGTAAAGAACGATTTGTAAATAAAATAAAAAGCAAGAGTAAATTTTAAGCGTAGGCAGGTAAAGAAATATGTTGGGATCTTGAATTGTAATATTACTTTTAATGTAACCAGTAACTCAGTTGATATGATTCATGAGTTCGTTTGATTTTATCACCACCAGTTCTTAACTTAATCATCTCATTTGAGCATGTTAAGATCACAAGTTCCTTTATTAGATTGCCAATCGCCTTGCACAAATTTAACAAAGTAGCTTGACGTAATACAGGTGTTAAAGTGATTAGTTCTTAGTTTCCAGTTACGGCGGTTAAGAACTAAATGAGTTGATCTAGGTCAGGTTAAATGATGATAACTTACGTTCACAGCATTTAAACGTCGAATCAAAGTTAAAGAGTAGCAAGATTGGACTTAACTTGGTTCGTAGTTCATTTTAGAGTAGCTTTCACTTAAACAAATAAACCTCAAGTTAAGAATCAAAGAACAAAACAAAAGTTAGCGTTAGGTGCGAGATCAATCATAAAAACCAAAGAACATCATAGAATCATAATCATGAATTAAAACGGATACATAAAAGCAATAATACGCATCAAATCCCAACAAAGAAAGAAGTTAGCTATCCATTGTCATGGATAGGTACAACTTACAAGGGTTTAAAGCAATGGTTAGTTGAGAAAAGGTGGTAAAATGTCTCCACACGTTTACCACGATTCACAATCGTTGAAAATCCGGCAGCACTTCCTTTATGGAAAGCTTTAAAACCCTAATTTCCTACCTAAACCTAGCTTATGGAGGTGTAAGAAATGGAAGAAAATAGGTGGAAATGGGTGTAGGAGAGAGGGAATGGAGAATATCTCTCAATAGCCTCGGCCTCCCCCTATTTATAGGCGTTTTTGGGGGAGGACCGCTCAGCGGCCGAGTGCCATCGCTGAGCGGATAGGTGGTGGAGGACGCGGTTTCTGGTGGCGCCAGGCTGGCTTGAGGTGGCACCAGCCTGGCGCATTAAATGCTCGGTCAAAGGCGGTGGTCGACGGCTCTAGAGGCTTCTTTGCTCAGCGGTGGGTCTTGACCGCTGAGCGATTGTGCCCTAATCGCTGAGCGCCACTTTCCAACCGCTGAGCGCTTCCTTGTCTTACTTGCATCCGTTTTGCTTGTTTGTTCTTCTTGCCTCTTGCTCCATTCTTCTAGGGATTAATCTTCAATTTTCTTCTTGTATCCATCTTCTAACACATATAATAAAACCTACAAAACATAAAGATTTATTTAGGTATTTTGTTAAGACATAAATGAATAAGTGCTATTTTAATGAGTAAAAATTACGTAAATTAAGCACTTATCACACCATCATTAAGCCAGCTGGAGCCAACTGGAACCAGCCAATCACAGAGTGCCACGTCTGCGCCACCCTGCAAAAAGCTGCCAAGTATTTAATGAAGACGCGTACAAGTACAACCACTCAGCGATAGTGCGCCGCCGCCCAGCGATAAAAGCTTAATCGCTCAGCGAAGATACCAAAACCGCTGAGCGACGGAGACCAAAATCTGCCTATAAATAGAGGAGGCCATGCCATTCCGAATTCATTCATCCATATACCTTTCCCCCCTCCATTCTTCACTTCTTTTACACATTTTCCTTGTACTTTGAAGCTTAGTTTAGTTTAGGTTAGGTTAGGAACAAAGACGAGGCCTGTGAAGGAGCCGGAGATCTAGGAAGCTTGGCGAAGCTATGGCCATGATAGCGTGAGCACGTGTCATGGTAAGTGCCTAAACCTTGCCTCCGAGATTCTCTTGTAAGATGGGTTCCTAACCCTCTTTTTGTTGGGATTTTGATTACTATTGTAGTTTGCTTGTATCCATGTAACTTTTACATATGAATCTATCAGTTTCCTATGATTTGCTTGAATGGTTTTACTCTTAATGCTAGTTTTGTTTAGTGTTTTGATGCTTGATTTGGGACTTATTTACATGAACGAAAGTTATGTTAATTAGGTCATAACCAAATTAAAATCAATAATGCTATGCTTAACTAGAACCTAGACTTGAACATTGTGAATGAGAGTTACAATCATTAGAGTCCGACCTAAACCATTTCATCTAACCTTGTTGCCGTAACTGGAATAAAGGTTAGCCGTTTTAACATCTGGATTAATGCTGGCGTACTTTGTTAAGCTCGTGTGCGAGAGTGACAGTTTAACCTGTGATCTTGTCGTGTGCGAAAGTGATGACAAGTTAAGAACTAGTGGCGGGCAATCAAATGATAGTTCTATGTAAAAAGAACTGGATGCATGAAACTATGATGTGATTAAAATTCCCAACAAGCTCTAGAACTACCTCTGATTTGTTCCCTATTTACTTTTCATGTCATTTATTTACTTATTTTATAATTAAACAAAATTATCAAATCTTTCACCTCATTGTTTAATTAAATGAACTCAAGAACGGTATTTTTACAACTCCCTGTGGGATCGACCATACCCTATACTGCAATTGGATTCCTTTGGAATCTGAAAGCCGTAAAGTAGGTATGTATATAAATATTTAATTTGAACGACAAAAGCGCAGACAAACTTTCTAGGAGATTGGCATGGTTGTGACAAGATCCTAGAAAGTGGTTAAAAAGGCTTTCATCATAGATGCATATTGACATGTTCATGGTATCTATGTATATACTCACAAAGGTCTATTGATTACGAAACAATTTCAATTCATGATATATATGTTGATGCATCAAACCAAGTAAGATAAACTACTACTTTATTTTTAAACAAATAAGTCTTAAGTACATATTAAACTACTAAGGAAATTAATTAATCAAGGTGCTAGAAAAATTAGAAATTGCTCCCTGTTTATGGTGAATGTGTTGAAGTAGCCTTGTTGATGTAGCCTCCTCCTTTTGTAAACTACTTCATCTTCGTCCTCCATAAGTGTGTCTCTCTTTTGTTATTTTAGGAAACTTCATTAGTTGTTATCCGGCCTGCAAAAACAATCAAAGAAAACTTCCTTTCTCCAAGTAGCGTTAGAGAGATTATGTTTTTATTTTGAATCCTTTTTGTAGACAGAATTTCCTACAACATACGGACAGAAGTTTCCGCTTATGTGGACAAAATTTCCTACCTATTGTGGACAGAATTTCCCATAATTTTTCGTGGTTTCAAAATAAAATATCTTAAGGTGCCCATTTTTTGCGAGATTCTTAAAATTTCTTTTCATTTCACATAAGAATCCTTTTTCAATTTACTCATGTGCACCTTTTTGAAATAATAGCTTCAAAGGTTTAAAATCTGTTACTAGGTTTAGAAATCAAAAATGCTTCAAGTTTAGCTTAATTTGAAAAGGATTAGCACTTTTAAAATTTCAAACCTAATTGCAAGATTTAGAAAACTTTTGTTTCTTTTTCACCATTTAAAAAAAAATACTCTTAACACCTTAAATAAACTGCTAAAATAATAATAAAACTCACAAAAAACTCTGGGTTGCCTCCCAGACAGCGCTTTGTTTAACGTCGTTAGCCCGACGCATTTTTCTTCTAGCACTTCTCCTCATCATCAGTCCTCCTCTCACGGCCAATTGTCCCAATTGTATTTCCAAGTTCCTAATAGAGGCTTTGTTGTTCTTTTGATTAATCATTGATTGTTGCGTGAACTGATTAAACATTTCCTCTATTTTGGAACTTGAATACACGGGAGGCTGATTTTGATATGGACGGGGTGGTTAGTACGACTGTTGTGGAGCTCTGAATGATGGTTCGGCCTCTTGCCTCCATGGCTGATTGAAATTTTGATTTGGCCCCCTTTGGAAATTGTTCTGATAGGGTGGCCGTGGCTGGTTTTCAAGGAAGCGAACCTCCTCTTCGCTGAAATGATAGTTAACAGACGGGTGATCGCCATTACAAATTTCACGTAAAAATACCTGTTGCCTTTTTGCATCACGGGCCTCTCTTATTTGCTTTGGAAACTCTTCTAGGGCCTTTTTCACGTCGTCCACCTGTTGTTGGAGTTGCTTGTGTTGGGCAAGGATGGTATCATTGGTTCCTAGCTCAAGCACTCCTCCTCTCCTAGGACCTCTGTTGTATTGGCCTTGTTGGTCTGTCAAGGCCATGGAGTCAATAATGGAGATGGCTTCCTCCGGTGTTTTGGACATAATCTATCCACCAGCTACAGCATCAAGCATGAGTTTGTGCTGTTGTTGGAGTCTGTTGCGGAAGATACGGATTTGTGTGCATGCATCGAACCTATGATTCAGGCACTTTCTCAGCATGGATTTGTATCATTCCTAGGCTTCACAGAGACTTTCTCTGGGAGCCTACACAAATGTAGCAATTGCAGTCTTTAAATCCATAAATATAGACTGAGAAAAGTACCTGGCACAAAACTTTTCCTCCAACTGATCCCAATTTGACAAGATACTTTGTGGTTGATCAAGCAACCACTCCTTAGCTTTGCCGATCAGTGTCAGGGGAAACATCCTTAAAAAGATTGATTCTTCATCGGCCTCGGACATCCCCACAGTTCCACAGAGTTCATAGAATTTCGTTAGATGAGCATACGGATCCTCATGATCCAAACCTGCAAAAGGGTTAGCATATAATAGTTGAACCAAACCAGATTGCATCTGAGGTTGTCTTTGCGCTCCAGTTGTTCTGCTCATTCTTATGATGTTTCTACGGGTAAAATTTACAAAATCCTTATTGTCGCTGGCTCCTGTTGTGTTGCCAGCTCCAGCATTGTCACCAGCTCAGTGGTGTCTGCCATGGTTTCTTCTTGGTTGGTTGAAGAAGTTGATGATGAAGTTGTCTCTTGCTCTTCTCTTTGTTTGGCTAAGTGCTTTTTCTTTTTCCTATTTTTTCCTGGAAGTTGCTTCAATCTCCGGATCAAATAACAACTATTCTTTAGAAGCCTTACCTCTCAATTGCTAAAAAGAATTCACACTAGCCAAATAAGATTAGAACAAGATAGTTCACAAAATAAGAGAAATTTCATAAAATAACAGAATACAAACTATACAATATTTTACAAATATTCACAATTGTTTAACTGACCAAAACTCAAGCAATGTATTATTGATGCAACTCCCCGGCAACTGCGCCAAATTTATTTGATGAAAGCCTTTTTAACCACTTTCTAAGATCTTGACATGGCTTAGGTTTTGTCACAACCATGGCAAGCTCATCGAAAGATTATCTATGCGCTTTTGTCATTCAAATTAAATATATACCTACTTTACGGCTTTCAGATGCACAAGGGATCCAATTGTAGTATAGTTGGGTATAGTCGAATCCACAGAGAGTTGCAAAAATACCGTTCTTGAGTTCGGTTAGTTAAACAATGGAGTGAAGGATTTGATAAGTTGATAGTTCTATAAATAAGTAAATAAATGAGTAAATAGGAAACAAATCAGAGGTAGTTCCAGAGATTGTTGGGAATTTTAATCACATCATAGTTTCGTGCATCCAGTTACTTATTACATAGAATAATCATCTGATTGCCCGCCAGCAGTTCTTAACCTGTCATCACTTTCGCGCATGACAAGATCACAGGTTTCCTTTGTTAAACTGTCACTTTTTGCACACAAGCATAACAAAGTATGCCTGAGTTATTTCAGATGCTAAGCGGCAAACCTTTATTCCAGTTATGGCAAGAAGGTTAGATGAATGATCTTGATCTGACTATAATGATTGTAATTGTTCATTTATAACCTTCAAGCCTAGAATCTAGTTGAGTATCATGATGTTGATTTTAACTTGGTTATGACTTAATTAGTATAACAGTCGTTCATACAACTAAGTCCCAAATCAAGAATCAAAACATTATGCAAAGACTAGCATTAAGTGTAAAACCATTCAAGCAAATCATAAGAACAACAGATAGATTCATATGTAATAGTTACATGGATACAAACAAACTACAATAATGATCAAAATCCCAACAAAAAGAGGGTTAGGAACCCATCTTACAAGAGTATCTCGGAGGCAAGGTTTGGACGCTTGACACGTTACCACGCCGTCATGGCCAAGGCTTCGCCAAGCTTCCTCGATCTTCGGCTCTTTCACAAGCCTCGTCCTTGTTCCTAACCTAACCTAAACTAAACTAAGCTTAAAAAGTACAAAAGAAATGAAGAAGAATGGTGTTTGGAGGGGAAAGAAGGGATTATTCATGAATGGTTTCGAATGGGCACGACTTCCTCTATTTATAGGCAAAATTTGGGTCCATCGCTCAGTGGTTTTGGTGGATCCACTGAGCGATTCTGTACTTGTCGCTGGGTGGAAGCGCTTAATCGTTGAGCGATTGTACTTTTACGTGGAGTAATAAATGCACGACAGCTTTTGCAGGGTGGCGCTGACGTGGATGGCGGCGCCAGGCTGGCTCCAGTTGGTGCAATAAATGCACCACGTGCAAGTTGCTGCCGACGTCCTTTCGCTCAGCGATAAGGGTTGTTCCGCTGAGCAATGGTTCCGCGGACGCTAAAGTGATAAACACATTTTCACGGAGTAGTTGTTCCTTAAGCGCTGGGCGATAAATACTTCTCTGCGGAGCGATTCTTGTCTTCTGTGCTGAGCGGTATCCATTTGTTCGTGGAGCGAATCTATTCTTGTGCGCTGAGCGGGGTTGCTGTACCGCTGAGCGGTCCTACTCAACTTTATCTTTTTTAGCTCTTTTTCAATTCTGCCCTTTTTCTCCATTCTTCATGGGATTATTCTTAATAAATTGTGCTTGCATCCATCTACCGAAATATATTAGAAAAACCTACAAAATAAGGGGACTTTATTAGATAATTCTTTGAAACATAAGTGAATAAATGCCTTTTTAAATGGCTTTGGGCATTTAACAATAGTACCCACCTGTAGAAAGCTTGATGGTGGTGAAAGAGAGCTTTGAGTGAAGTCTTGCAAGCCTTGTAGTTTTCCCAAAGCTTGAGTTCCTCCTTTCTCCAGGGTGAGAACCTTGCACAATGAAGAGGATGATGTTGTTCCGCTTGATTCTTGGTGGAAGAAAATGAAACTAAGATGAGAAGACTTAGGGGCTGTGGTTTCAGTTTTGTGGAAGGTGGAAGGAGAAGTAAATGTGCTTGAACTCTTGAAGGTTTGGTGGTGTTCTTGAGGTTTGGCTTAGTGTGTTTTGGAGAAGATAAGAAATGATATTTTGCTTGGAGTTTTGGAAGAGAAGTCTTGGTTTTGGAGTGCTGATGGTGAGGGGAAATTACTTAAATTTTAGGATTTAGAAAAAGGTGATGAATAGTGTGAGGTATGGGCATAGGTATGGTGCCTGATGTGATTAGGTTTTGAAGTGTAAGAAAGCATGGTGATGGGAAGTGTGGAAGCATGATTTAAGGGATGATTTTTGGTCTCAACAATCTCTTCAAAATCGTGCAGCTCTCCCCTTTATAGCTACTGAAATTTATTTTCCCCGGTTCTGGTTCGCTCGTGTTTTATCACTCGCAGTATCGGTGCGTCGAACACGGTTGTCCGAAAAATATTCCATTTATACCGTCGCGATCCTCTAATTCTCCCCTACCTAAGGGTACTAATATTTAAAGATGTTTGTGAATTTTCCTCCGGAAGAGTATTTTCACAGACACCTTTTGTACGTCAGAAATTTTGTCTGCGTACAACGGCCGTTCGGCTGTCGGCCAAACTTCCTATCGCGACACGTCTTATCTCCTAGGGATATTCTACTTAATAATTTTCCCATTTTAATTCTCTAATCATGATTAGAAAAATTAATTTAATAATTACGTTTATGATTATTTCTCTAAGGAAAAATCGGGATGTTACATTCCACCCCCTTAGAAAAATTTCGTCCACGAAATTTAAAGGAAGGTTCGGACGTACCTTCGAACAGCTCAGGATAGGCTCGTCTCATCTCTGCTTCTAGTTCCCACGTCTGATCCTCACAAGCTCCATTTTCCCACACAACGCATACCATCTTGACCGCTTTGTTCCTGGTCGTGCGAGTCTTTCGATCCACAATCCGTTGAGGCATCATCGGTAGAGCGAGATCTTCTCTCGGTTGCACTTGATCCATTTCCAAGATTTGATCGGGCGACGCATGGTACTTTTTCAGCTGGGAGACGTAGAACACGTTGTGGACATACGCCAATTGCGGTGGAAGAGCTACTCGATACGCAATCAGTCCAATGCGCTCCAAAGTCTGAAACGGCCCTATAAATCGGGGACTCAGTTTCTTGACCTTGAGGGATCTTCCAAGTCCTGTAGCTGGTGTGATCTTCAAGAATACATGCTCCCCCATCCTATAATTCCAAGGGCTTCCTCCTGACGTCTGCGTAGCTCTTCTGACGGTCCTGCGCCGCCTGGATCCTTGCTCGGATTGTCTTGACCCATTCTTCGGCTTCCTTGATCTCATCCGCAATAAAGTTCCAGAACTTTGCTCCTTCATCCAGGACAGTGGAGATTGGCATTTTCGACCATACAAGGCTTCAAAAGGAGCCATGCCAATACTCGCCTGATAACTGTTGTTGGACGAAAATTCGACTAAGGGTAACATCTCGTCCCAATAGCCGGGTAAGTCTATTGCACATGCCCGTAGCATATCTTCCAAAACTTGGATTGTCCTCTCCGACTGTCCATCGGTCTGTGGGTGATAAGCAGTGCTAAGGCATAGCTTCGTCCCGTAAGCTTTTTGAAATGCTGTCCAAAACTGCGAAGTAAATCGGGGATCTCTGTCCGAGATAATCAATGATGGAATCCCATGTAGCCTCACTATCTCCTTGATGTAAATCCTCACCAGCTTCTCCAAGGGATAGTTCATTCGCACCGGAAGGAAATGTGCGGACTTGGTCAGGCGGTCCACAATGACCCAAATAGCATCTACTCCCTTAGTCGTCCGGGGCAATCCTGATACGAAGTCCATTGCTATGCCTTCCCACTTCCACTCAGGTATCTCTGGAGGAGTAAGTAACCCATGCGGCTTCTGATGCTCAATCTTCACCTTCTAACAGGTCACACACCTCTCAACCCAGTCTGCTACATCCCTCTTGATTCCTGGCCACCAGAACATCTGCTTCAAATCCTGGTACATCTTAGTCATTCCGGGGTGGATGGTGAAATGACTTCTATGGGCTTCTCGAAGGATATCAGCACACAACTCTCCTTCGTTCGGTACACAGAGGCGTTGATTAAACTGCAGAAGACCATCCGGTCCAAAGGCGGCTTCTTTCATCTTCCTCGTTTGCACCGTCTTCACTAGATCCAACCAGGCTGCATCAGTGCAGTTTTGTTGTGCTTCTATGATCCTGATCCAGAACTCACTGGTAACCTGAATCTTCCAAAATTGGATGCTAGTTGGCCGGCGGGTAAACCCCAAGTCGAGATCTCGAAAACTCTCGATTAGCTCCTGTTCCTTTATCATCAACCAAACCGCATGCAGCGACTTCCTGCTCAAGGCATCGGCTACCACATTAGCTTTCCCTGGATGGTAGTTCAACCCAAAATCATAATCCTTCAGGAATTCTATCCAACGACGCTGCCTCATGTTCAGCTCCTTCTGATCAAATAAGTATTTGAGGCTTTTGTGGTCCGAGAATACCTCGAAGCGTACTCCGTATAGATGATGTCTCCAGATCTTAAGAGCAAAAACCACAGTTTCAAGCTCTCGATCATGCGTCGGATAGTTTGCTTCGTGCGTCCTTAGCTGCCTAGAAGCAAATGCCACCATCTGACGGTTTTGCATGAGCACGCATCCCAATCCCATGCGGGAGGCATCACAGTACACCTCGTAGGGGGCTTGAGGGTCAGGTAGAATCAACATTGGGGCAGTCTCAACTTTTCCTTCAGAATACAGAAACTCTGCCCACACTCCGACGTCCACACAAATGGTGCGTTCTTCATAGTCAGCTTGGTCAATGGCAGTGTGATCTGGGAGAATCCCTTGACGAACCTTAAAACACCCTAGCTAACTGATTACCCGTACGTGGCAACACAGCTCACTAGGTTGTTGTTTACTTGGTCGGAATACATAGTCCAACATAGTACTTCGAAAATAATCATTTAGGAAAATAAGGACCCATTTTAAAATTTCCGTTTTACATCGCACAAGTATCAACATAGAGCCATGCGTGGGAATTA
Source organism: Nissolia schottii (assembly GCA_003254905.1). Taxonomy (NCBI): domain Eukaryota; kingdom Viridiplantae; phylum Streptophyta; class Magnoliopsida; order Fabales; family Fabaceae; genus Nissolia; species Nissolia schottii. The sequence continues at coordinate 8,628 of QANU01048659.1, read as the reverse complement.
ATAATATAACAAAACGTATATCTGTGTACTACTAAATAATGTAGACAACAAGTGGTCCAGAATACAGTGTCACGGAATGTATATATAATACACAACCTAAACATCTCATATATAGAAATACTGAATACATCAGTTGCTAAAGCATATCAAAATACAACATCTGTCTATCCACCAGCCGCTCATGGCTCAGCTGATGGCTCTTCTATAGCATCTTCAAGATATGAGTTGTCTTCTCCTGTACCTGAAGTCATAAACAGTGGGAAATGAGAACGGTAGGTTCTCAGTGGAAATAACTCTAGTTCCTGAGTCTCGTAACAGATTATGT